>JBBMOE010000034.1:149568-523144 GCA_037975065.1 Chaetodon trifasciatus
ACACACACACACACACACACACACACACACAGTAGTCAATGCTTATCTCTTTCTCCATCCTCTTCATTCAGGGTCCCCCAGGACGCCCAGGTCTTGCTGGGGTTGATGGGATTCCAGGTCCTCCAGGAACCTTGTTGATGCTACCAGTAAGACCTCAAATCACACTCATGCTTGCCCACATGCACAAAAACTCTCACAGAGCTTACCTTTTCCCAGTGTGGAGTAGTGGCATGACCACAAGGGGGGGCTGTGTGATTGAACTTAATTTGCATTTGGGGAATCCTGCAGTGGGGACTGATTCCTCTTTTTCATTGCCTCCAGTTCCAGTATGGAGGTGATTCCCAGAAGGGACCAGTGGTGTCTTCCCAGGAGGCGCAGGCACAGGCTATCCTCCAGCAGACCAAGGTACACTTCAAGGAAACTCATTCAGTGTCATTTTGCCATATTATGAGTTATGAGGGACTATTGAGATTTTCATTTTATGCTGTATGAGAACAGCCCATTTCGTATTAGGAGTCAAAAGGCACCCTGTGCAGTCCACATAAACCACCCAGTTGTCTTTTTCTTTCAGCTGTCACTGAAGGGACCTCCAGGTCCACTGGGTCTCACAGGGCGACCAGGCCCACTGGTAAGGTACTCCTCTGCCCTTGAACAAATTTGCATCATGCCTCAAAGGCTCATGCAACCTTTTACTCCATCTTCACATTCTGTTTGACCAGACACAAAATCTACTCTCTCCTTCCAATCCTAACCTCATCATTATGCATGCTCAGTGTTTTCATATTGCTGTGATAGTGAAATCACTGCAGGGTTGAAAAATGAACAGATGATTTGTTCTTTGCTCATTTATATTTTATTTCTTTGGTGCTAAATTTGAGTTAGGAGTTGAATTGCTCCTGTACATCATTTCATACCTTAATAAATTCTTGTTTATATTTTTCAGGGTGCTCCAGGTCCCACTGGCCTCAAAGGAGACAGAGGAGACGATGGCCATCCTGTAAGACCTTATATCATACCCTCTTTTTTTTGATGCTGTGACCAGCAGCGATACAGCTTGCTCTGTCGGGTGGTCAGCCCACAAAAATTTCCACAGTTTTCACCCTAGAGCGCAGAAAGTTGCCATGGGAGTCAAGTGTTTGTGAGGTTGTGTCTGTGTGAATGCATGAACATATGGATGCCTGTATGTGCGTTGTGGCAGCTATTGCAAATTTGCACTTGCTCTCTTCCTTTCTCATATAGGGACCACATGGGTTACCAGGCCCTCCAGGAATTAATGGGAAGCCAGGAAAGAGGGTGAGATATCTTGAGTATTGCATGTTTCTACACTGAAAACCTCCGTGTCTGCATCTTGTGTTAAAAGCATACTGTGGCTGATGTACTATAAAGAAAAACCTATTTTAACTGGATTGTGTAACTCATAGGGGCGTGCAGGAATGGACGGAGGTCGTGGAATTCCAGGCGAAACAGGCCCTAAGGTAAATGCTTTGAGATCTCACCACTCTGCATTGCAGTAGTAATAATTTCAAATAATTGAGCTGCACCAACAATCCACATTTATGCCCTTACTGCATATTTGGATACTAGTTGAGGTTAGTAGTCACTGTTTAGCGTTAAGTCTCCATGTATTCAGTTTATTGTGTCCATGTGCACAAAAATACTGTACCATACATAATTAGGCAGCAAAGTCTTGTACAATAATAAATGTCCACTTGAAAATGTAAGGCTTTAGGTATCCAGCAGCCCACAGCTTATTATACTGACAATGAGGCAACTCAATAGCTAACAGCTGCAGGAAGAGCTTAGTAAATAAATCAGACTCCCTTGATGCCGGGTCTGACAGAACAGCAGAGTCTTTATCAGTCAAAGCAGCATTTTAGCAGACCTACAGCTAATCTGAAAGCTCCCTCTACCCAGCACATACTCAGAGCAGATGGGAGGCCAGGCTAAGGGAGAGTCCCAGTACAGTTCTGCTAATTTTTACACATTATGTATATGTATGTTTCAGGATTTAATGCATATGCTTCTCTATTACTTTTCAGGGTGACAGGGGTTTTGACGGCCTGCCAGGTCTGCCAGGAAACAAGGGACACAGAGTGAGTTCGATTTGGTGACTTAACATCGTCACTGTATTCATTTAGTCATTCAGGCACTAATAAGCCAGCACAGTCACACATCATATGGCAGATGTTTATTTGCATATTGTGATCATGATGATTGTTGGGATTTCTGTGATGACAGAGTACACTAAAACATCTGCTTGATGCAGCTCTGCTATGAACAGAGCTGTCCAAAATATCTTGAGGCTTGTGGCTAATGCTTTTATCTTGTAGGGGGACAGAGGAAAGCCTGGTCCTCATGGGCCTGTTGGACAGCCTGGAGAAAAGGTGAGTGCACAGTAGTTGCATAGCAAAATTTACTTACTTTGCTTGCAACAGAAAACACATCCTGCAGCAGTGCTTTGCTTTTCTTAATTTTTCTATCACGTAAGGTTACAAGAGAAAACCTTTCCAGACCAATGAATTAATTCTACAAGGCATTTAAATGGTAACGCAACACAGATCAAAGCAGGTTTTATTGAAATGAAGTAATAAACTTTTTAAATTCAGCTATGCTGGCCTGAGTTTATTCAGTACCAAGGTTTGCAAAATACATGAAAGTGGTGCAGCGCATACCTGACATAGAATTGAAAACAGGAAAGATAGAACCTCTGTCAAGATAGTATCAATCCTGAAGTTTAAAAAGCGGTGTATTAGTCTTTGCTCGACGATAGTTGAGCCTTATCTGTCAGGCAGTGAATTTCTTTAATGAGCTATTTTCACAGATTATGTCTGTGGGGATATAAATGTATCTATGCCTGAGGTTGGCTCAGTGAGATGCATAAGATTTATGTGTTGAATCTGCTTCTGTCTTTGTTATTTTAGGGATCTGATGGACCTGTGGGGCCAAGAGGGCAACCAGGCGAACCTGTGAGTATGCTCCCACATAATGCACACACCTCGGCGCCCACATCACAGCATACCTCAACATCAAAATATTGTTGTTTATTGGTTTTCTTCACTCGAAATACTTAATCTAGAGGATGTATTTATTAAGTCTGTGCTTTGGGTTCTCAGAGTTGCGCTAACACAAAAACCTTTTTCTTTGTGCAGAATCACAGAAACTAATGATTTCCACAACAAACCCTAAGGGGAATGTGGGAGATCACTGGATTTAAGCCAGAAACTTATAAAAGAACTTACACAAGTACACAATCTGCTGTCCATAGTGTACATGAATAAACACAAGAGAAACACTTCACAACATTTTACAATATACACCAACTATGAAAAACTGGGATGGTCAAACCATATTAATGAAATATGGCCTGAGTGTTCAGCGTAGCATTAACAGAGAAAAGGTCACTGGAAAAAGGCGTGCAGCTTGACCACAAATATATCAGATGGGTTAGCATGCTAATATATTCAAAATCTGTCATAGAGATACCTGCAAAGTAACTTTGGACCATGGATTGTAGAGTCCACAAAAAAGAAGCTGTCATTTTTTCTGTGTACCTCTGCAGTGAACACTGGTTGATTGGCTATGACTCACACTCCATCTTTCTCCCAGTAGGTGAGGTTTGGACTCAGCAGGATTCTGTCCCTACAAATGGATCACCCAGTGCAGGAAGAAATAGAGTGCCATAAGACATGTTAGGAAAGCTGTGTTAACCTACAAAGATACAGGAAAAGAGAGGAGTTGACTGTTTTGATGTGAGAGATGGGAAAAGTGAGACAGCGCGAGACATTTGGTTGGTGGTGAGCGAGATATGGAGAGAGGAAAGAGTGAGAGAGGGGAGAGATAAAATCCTGGCCTGAATGATTATATTTCCATATCAATCACTTCCCAGGAGATCACAGATGTGGCTTTGGAACAGGTGGCTTGGCCAGCCTACAAAGAGGGAAGCTGACAAAAACAGAACACGCAAACACACTCACGCAAACACAGGCTACTGCAATCTCTGTGGCTACCACATACAAAACCAGATACGCCCACACACACACAGCCACGCACACACACACGCCCACGCACCCACACACACACTAAAATATATTATCATCCGTCTCTGTTTTTCACTTTCACTCTCTCTGCTTAGTTCTGATTTATGATTTCGTATTCCACACTCACCCCATCTCATCATGAATGCAGGTTAGGTGCTGACTGTTTGCTGTGTTTTGTCTCCAGGGTGCTCGGGGTCTTGTTGGGCCAAGGGGGCCACCTGGCCCACCTGGCCAAGCGGTAAGTCAACATTGCCTTGATTACAGAATCAGAGCTATTCAGTCCCTTGAACTCTATAAACGGTCTTCTAGTTAATGGAACCATCAATGTGCCACTGAGGATAAACAAGGAAGCAGATTGAAGCGTGTCTCTTTTTTCAATCAAATTTTGACATTTCATCCATTATTTTCTGACAGTTTGTGTGCATTTTTATCAGGGTATTCATGGAACTGATGGAGTACAAGGGTCAAAGGGCAACCAGGTCAGTCCTGATACCTTCATAAACACATATTTACCTTCCATAACTAGCATTGTATAGCACAAATAACTAGAATATAGTAATATAATATAGAAAAAGTGTTCTATGACAATTCGTTGGTGGATAACAGTTTTATGAAAATGATCTCAGCCACAGAGACATTAGAGTGGAGTGGCTTCGTGTGGCCCTCCAATGAACCTGTTAACCAGTCATGTGATGATGAGCTTATGACAAAGAGGGGAGGCGGAGTGTGTGACCACCAGTTTTTCTTGTTGTCAGGGTCCAGCTGGAGAGATAGGGCCCCCAGGTCAACAGGGAAATCCTGGAATACAGGTACTGTGCCAACACAAAAAACTGTCCTGCTGCTAGAAGTGCATTCAAGTCATATAGACGAGCTTCAAGTGTACAAAATCACTTGCAAGCATAAAGTTGAATCAACATATTTGCTCTGTGTCAGTTTTGGTGGCATAAAACCTTCCTGAAGAGTTTTGTATTTTTACGGTTTGCTTGGTCTGCTATAGGTTTATAAAATTTCAGGCCTTTTGGGCATTTAAAACCTCTTCGGAATCTAATTGCATGTCGCCAAAGTGTATTCAGAATACAAGGCTTTTGTTTTTCGAGATACAAGGTTTTCACCCCACAGCAACAAAATTTCATTTTAAAATGGCATCAGAGATAATCATATAAAGAAGATTTAATCATATTTTCAATTTTCCAGCATGTCAACAATCCATCCAACCGCCCCAGCTCACACAAGGACATCCACACATACTGTTCATGACTCTTACATACACACATAATCAAAGGCACACACAGGCTCAAGCAAAACCTCAACTCCCAGCCTTCTCCAAGTTATGTGACACTTAACCTGATTGATGTTTTGTTCTGGTTCAGGGCTTGCCTGGTCCTCAGGGTCCCATTGGAGTGCCAGGAGAGAAGGTAGGTAACCTGTCTCTCACTTAATTTCAGAATTAAAGCTGTGACCTCATGACCCCTGTCATCACATAGCCAGGGGAGGCCAGTTGAGCTGTAGAGTAAGATCCAACCTCTTCTGGCTCCCATTCAGACAAGACAGGGCTAGACAGGAAATCAATACACAAGAAATACACACAGGCATAACAGACACCAGAGACAGCCTTGGCCGATGCACATCATGAGGCTTGACTGATAAAAGAAATTAAAAGTGGACTTAGTCATAAATACAAAAGTCATAATACAGTGTTTTGTGAAGGACCAGCAAAGGGGGAGATATGGTCTCTGTGGCATAATTTAAAGTGCTGTGTCATATCTGACGCTCAGCTCCAGTATTCATACCTCTGTCTGTCCTGAACAGGGTCCGCAGGGGAAACAAGGCCTGCCAGGACTACCAGGCATTGACGGCCCTCCTGTGAGTACACACAGACACACAAAT
This sequence comes from Chaetodon trifasciatus, assembly GCA_037975065.1. Lineage (NCBI taxonomy): Eukaryota > Metazoa > Chordata > Actinopteri > Chaetodontiformes > Chaetodontidae > Chaetodon > Chaetodon trifasciatus. Next base: position 155,493 of record JBBMOE010000034.1, read on the forward strand.
AAATGCATGCATTAGCACAAACACACCGTTAAGGAGCATGTGTCCAGGCATACATTTGTACATCAAGTATCTATGTGTGCATGTAAATAGAGCATGCACTGCTGCTACTTCATCAGTCATCTTGGTGGTCAAATGACAAGACGACTGAATGCAAATGACAAGATCAGCTCATTACCTACAAGGGTCTGCTCTTTATTCAAGTGGCACATTTTTTTCCATAGAATAGAAACATACAGACTTATGTAATTGTATACAAGCAAAGACCTGTACTACATAATGACTGAGTATTCATCAATTATGCAGAGAAGACTACACCCAGATGGCCAGAATTTTTCGGATAAAAGCTCACGTAATGCAATACAAACAATCAAACAAACTGTGTATGAATACGCAGATGTTAATTAATCTAAAGTAGCAAAGAAGAAAAAATTCACCAGCCTATATTTTCTGTGGTCTGCCAGTAGGGGGACACAGGAGGCTTATCTGGAATTGATCCAAAGCCTTGTGACATTTATAAAAGAATGAGAAATCCTGTTACAGTGAGCCTTTTCTCATCTCCAAGAAATCATTTTAGATTGCAGTCAGACACGTTTGAATGCATTTCACTTAATGCTCCTTCTATTGTTCTGCAAAGCTTTGTGACACACAGTGATTTCTTTATGGCGCTTTACTCTCAGTGCCGCCGGTGTTTCCTCTTTTTCATTGGTTGGTTGCATTCTGAAATTTCCATCCAGGAGCGACACAATAATGATGTATTTGCAGCAGTGCTAAGTCAATCTGATTTGTGTTTTCTTGTGTCAGGGTCACCCAGGGAGAGAGGGCCCCCCGGGAGAGAAAGGCATCCAAGTGGGTAACTGCATATCTGAAGCTTGTCTACTACAGTGTCATAGCAAGATATTGAAAGTGCAGTATCATGCTGTTTCTTACAGTCCATTGTAACTGTGCACTCACTCATACTCTCACTCGCGCTCAGTATTATAATCATTCCAGCGATGTCATCATCTTTATTGTATTGTGGCATTAGCTCATTCGAGTCAGCTGCATGCACTCATCAGCATCATCCACTCTTTCAGTTTGAAAACACTTATTGACAATAAAGGATAGGACACAGTGACTGGCTGCACTGCTTATTTGTATCTCATCAAATTAATGCATTTTTTCTGACTGCTGCTTGCTAAAACTGAAGAATATTGATGTTCTATTGTTTTATTTGTAGGGTTTACCTGGTGCTCAGGGGCCTGTTGGGTACCCTGGGACCCGTGGAGTCAAGGTGAGACATAAATGCATCATGATCTCAGGTGTAATGTCCACTGAAATGTTTATTCCCTGGCACATTTCATTCTGTGTGTATGTCAACCTGTGACAGACAAGCTGTTTGAGTCTGTGACTGACAGGTGACAGGTGGAGGGAAAGTACCGCGGTTCTCAAGGGGACTGCTAACAACAGAATGAGGAACATTTGACGGATGGGAGAAATGTCAGAGTCAGATAGAGCAGAGCTGTGTGCGTAGGTGTGGTGCAGTCCATTTAGAGTGGGCTTGCTTTTGAAATAGAGGCATAAAAGTGAAGTAGTCGTAAAATGCCTTTCTGTTTGTTGTTGTTTGTTTTTACACATCTGGTATTATATCTGGTAGTTTGGCTCAACAACCTTAAGGGTGAGCGTGACCATGCTGGAAACCATTAGCATGAAATGAATGTAAGGTCAATAACTGCTCAATAACAGAGCAATTTTAGGTCAAGAGAAAATCAATACACACTTATAAATCATTTCACTGTTTTAGGTGTTTCTGGAAATACAGGCAGTGATTTTTCCATGTGATGTGAGAGTGGGTTTGTCAGTGTTTCCCCCACTTTTTCACAGGGAGCAGATGGAGTTAGGGGTCTAAAGGGGAGCAAAGGAGAGAAGGTGAGTGAAACAGATAGAAAGTCTTCATTTTGTTACTTGCTGTCAAACTGAATCATGAATGGAAGGACACTTTGTAATTGATAATGCCATGATGCCATTTATCATCAAAGAGCTTTCATCAGACATCTCCTCATTGTATCACAGGGAGAAGATGGCTTCCCTGGGTTCAAAGGTGACATGGGTATCAAGGGAGACAGGGTAAGAGTGGCCACAAATCACAAGCCTCAGCCTAATTTTCTCTCCGTTATTCTCTATTGGATCGGAGATAAAACTGTCACTTCCCTTCTACTCTCATTCTTGACTTTAGGGTGATAATGGAGCGGTTGGCGCTCGTGGAGAGGATGGACCAGAAGGACTAAAGGGCCAAGCAGGACCTGTGGGAGACGCTGGACCTCCCGGAGTAGCTGGCGAGAAGGTACCTTTTTAAGAGATACATTTACATTACAAGGTTAGGACACAAATTTATGAGAAAACCAAACCTGAATTAGAACAGTTCCATTTGTTTGACTCAGTTTTCACTTGTGACAAAATTTTCTTAAAAGATGAATGTCTGAAAATCTCTGGAATACCCAACATACGCCTGTTAATGCCCTCACATTTATTACATCTGGCTGCAGCCGATTCCTCAGGCAAAACTGTTATCGAACTAGTCTGTATGTTTAAGTATTTAATCTTTCAGTCATCGCTCTACAGTCACTGCTGTATTGGTACATGTGTAGTCAGCAGTATGTCAGAAAACTCTTAATTAACAGTTTTCATGCATTCTTCTTAATATTCCTCTGATTCGCTTCTTCCTCCACTCGTATTCTGCCTGTATCTCTACAGGGTAAACTTGGCGTGCCTGGACTGCCCGGATATCCAGGAAGACTTGGTCCTAAGGTGATTTAGCATTGATGAGCTATTATGATCAGTTAATGTGTCCTCTGGTTCCTTTATCAGAGCTTTAAGCATCAAGATGGGTGTCTTTGGCTGGACTGTTTCCTGTCTGATTAAAAATAAAGGATGATAAATGGCTTATTAAAAAAAGGCTATTTTATTAATAGTTCATTAGTGACATCAATTCATTACATGTTGATGAATGGTGTATTTAAGGCTGTGTTGGGCTCATGGATTAGATTTGCTTTAATTTGATACAGTAGTTAATTATACGTTAATGAGACATTGAGGGTGATGTGTGATGAATGGAAGGCTGAGGCTGATTAACCTCTACGTGTGTCTCCAGGGATCACTTGGCTTCCCTGGTGTGGCCGGGGTCCCGGGAGAGAAAGGACGAAGGGTGAGGACTGTGTTGACATTCTGACTGCTTCAGAATGTGGAAACTTTTTCATGTTGGAGCTGTTGTAAAATAACTGAGAGATAAATTATTGTTAACCTCTGCAATGCAGGGTCCAGCTGGTCAGTCGGGGCCTGGGGGGCAAAGAGGTCCTAACGTGAGTACAACTATTATTGATATGGCAATACACTATGTTTTTTTGCTGAATTTATAAAACTCCATCTGCTGTAATTAGATACCATCGGTTTACCACAACTTGTGGGAGGAAACACTGCTACATCACTGCAGTGTTTTCACATCGCCAGACGTTTATTCCACCTCCAGATGAGTTATGCATGTGCTAATCAGACTGTTGTTTGTTTTCCAATAGGGAGCCCGGGGGGGACGAGGAGCAAAGGGGCCCACTGGAAAGCCTGGAGAAAAGGTGAGTTCAAGACTGACAGACACACACCCTGATATAAACGAAGACACACGCACATGCAGTTACATTCACATAAACACACACCTGGCTGACTCATAAAGTATGGATGAATGCGCCAACCGAGTGGGAACTGGTTGTTGCTGTTCACTTCTAGATGACAGGCCATCTGGTGTAGTGAGAAGCTACTGTCTGGCAGGAGATGCTTCAGTTTACACTCTCAACCTCAAACACCATCTTGGGAAAGCTAAAGATTTGTTGGCGGGGGAGAAAACTAAAAATGTTTGAGTGGCTCTTGTTTTTGTCCAGAAACTATGTTTTTATTTGTTTTCTGCTTCGTCCACCTGTTAGGGTTCTTCTGGACAAGATGGTCCTCCAGGATCCCCTGGAGAGCAGGTAATAATAATAATACTGTACATTGTGTGCCTGAATAAGACCATAGATCTGACTCGGTGAGGCTGGCATCACAGAAGCAGTCTCATAAATCAGTGTGGAAGAAGCACCAGGAAATTCAATGTGGTGTTTGAGACAGCATCTTGACAAGCTGTATTATTACTTTATAGGGTCCCCAAGGACCGCAGGGAAGACACGGTGAACCAGGACCTAAAGGACCCACTGTGAGTGGTCTAAGATGTGCTATATAGTGTTTACCCTTTGATTTAATGTTACTCCTGTTTACCTCATCCCATTTTATGTTCACCTTTGTTCAGGTTTGGTTCATTTCAATGATGTAAGAAAATGCTTCCCTTTCAGGGTCCACCCGGAAAAGATGGATTACCAGGACATCCAGGCCAGAGAGGGGAACCAGTGAGTCACCTTTAATGTCAATTAAACCACATATTTGGTATATAGCATTTTCCTCTGTGGGGTGTCAACACAGCATACAAGTCAAAAGCTGCGACTGCGGAGTGCAAGTTAAAGGACCTACATTATACCAAATCTAGTAAAACAACCAGCCCTTGTGTGTAGTCCTCACATAAGCAGATATATACATCCCACTTCATTGAGGGTCATCAGACTCACTTGTCTTTTTCTTCAGGGCTTCCAAGGCAAGAATGGACCCCCTGGCCCCCCAGGCGTTGTTGGACCACAGGTAAGAGGACCAGCTAGCAGTCTCAGTTTGTCCTTAAGCAAAGAGCTATTTGTTTTAGATAGCATGCTTTAAAATACCTGTTCTGTGGTGTGTGTTGTGTAATTTGGTTGTTTTCAGGGTAAATCTGGTGAAACAGGGCCAACTGGAGATAGAGGCCATCCAGGTTCACCAGGACCACCGGGTGAGCACGGTTTACCGGGAGTTGCCGGAAAGGAGGGTGCCAAGGTGAGTGGTTTTCCTCATAATGTCAAGATCATAATCACTTACCAGCATCACCTTATTAGTATTATATTAGATAAAGCCCAAGGACTCTCTCAGCACTGCCTGAATATCTTATCTCCTGGGTCTCATCCTATCCTCTAATTTGCTAATAAATAACAGAGGAAACCTTGCAGTGTTGAGTGTATTATGGCTCATAAAAGATAAATGTTCTGTCTTTGTGTGACTTGCTGGTTGGTGTGATTTATGACTGCATAAGGGCCTGCTGTCTGCTGGCTACTTGCCTTATATCTAATCACACATGTGGTACGTGTGGTTACCAGGGAGACCCAGGTCCACCAGGAGCCTCAGGGAAAAGTGGCCCTGCTGGGCTCCAAGGCTTCAGAGGGAGCAGGGGGACCCCTGGTGCAATGGTAATGCAAAGTTCTATACATCTCACTGTCAACATTAGAGTCTCTTGAAAGGTGCAGTTTGCCATTAGATCATGACTGAATTTAAAATCATAGCAGTGTACCAACTGAACCAAAGCAATTGTAAACTACTGAAATTCAGTGATGGTAAATTATGTAATGGATGTGGTTTCTCCAGGGTCCTGCAGGTCTGAAGGGAGGAGAGGGCCTACCCGGTGTTGCTGGACCTATTGTAAGTCAGATTTTGTTAAATTGCTTCATATCTCACTCCCTGCACTCAGTTCTGCTTATATGTTATATATATGCAACACTAGAACATGTGAGACAGGAGGCTGTTTCCATGGTGACCAGTGATCCTGACAGCCACATTAAATCATAAAGTAAATCATGAGATACACTTACCTCACCTCTCTATCTCATCTCATTTGCAGGGTGCCACAGGAGAGAGGGGCCCCGCTGGGCTGGCTGGTGCTATTGGCCAGCCGGGGCGGCCCGGTGGCGTGGGTCCTGCTGGGCCGATGGGAGAGAAAGGCGAGCCAGTAAGATTTCGAACATTGCTAATTTAGTGTCTTCGGCAAAAGTGTCAAGAACATATACTGTACCATCATGTCCCACCACTCGGTGATAAACAACATGTGCTCTCGCTTTGGAATGTGTCATTATGAGACAGAGCGCGGGAGAGAGGTAAAGGAGACAGAGAGAGAGAAAGGGAGGCAGAAAATATGAATGTGATCAAGCCTGCTTTCTTGGGTGCGAGTTTCCTTCCCGGTATGATACATTAATCAATGTGTCATACTGCTATATGAGGATAATAAGTATTGTAGCATTTGCTAGATGTGCACCGTTTCCCCACCTGTTCTCTAGGGAGAGAAGGGGCCTGTGGGCCCAGCTGGGCATGATGGGGAACCTGGACCTGTAGGGCTGCCAGGGACTGCGGGACCCCCTGGGCCTCCAGGAGAGGACGGAGACAAGGTAGTTACATTGGCCAGTAAGCATTGGTCTTCTGCTTTACACTGCTGTAAAGTGCTTGCTGACTTTTGGACATAATTGTTTGTGTGTGTGTGTGTGTGTGTGTGTGTGTGTGTGTGTGTGTGTGTGTGTGCGTGCGTGCGTGCATTTGTCACCATAGGGAGAGACAGGAGGACCAGGCCAGAAGGGCAGCAAAGGAGACAAAGGAGAAGCCGTGAGTATGAATTTTATGTGACTAGTTGAAACATCACATCATCACCTTGCATCACCAGGAGGTAAAGGACGAACTGGCCTATAATTGGTTTGGGGTAATTCATTGTAATAACTGTTTGCCTGGATAGTGCATCCTCTGGTGGAATGAGCAGATGGTTTTAATCATGTCTTTACTTCAATGAATGTGCATTGAACTGCCCCTCTGCCTTTCTAGGGACCCCCAGGACCTGTTGGAAGTCAAGGACCTGTAGGCCAGCCAGGACTGACGGTCTGTTATGAAAACTCAGAGGGCATCATTTAAAAACGTATCTTTGTGTAATTAGGCGGTTTAGGTTGTGCAGTGCTCACAGTGCTGACCTGTCTGTTTATATTTCAGGGTGCAGATGGTGAGCCAGGTCCTCGTGGGCAGCAGGGCATGAACGGGCCAAAAGGAGATGAAGGACATAGAGGTTTTAAGGGGGCATCTGGTCCTTCTGGATTACAGGTAAAAATTACTATCAATTCCAAAACTGACTGTATCTCCACGGGCTCATGTCTGACTCCACATTAATACTTCAGTTTATATCTCTTTCTATTCCATGCCTGAGACTGTGTTGACCACCATCTCTGTATTTGTAGGGAATGCCAGGACCACCTGGAGAGAAAGGAGAGAGTGGGCATGTTGGATCAATGGTGAGTACTGCTCAGCAATCTCAGCACATACAACACTCATCTCAAGTCTACTGCTATGGTCCAGTGTCAGTCTCAAGTCTGTTCTCAACACCACTTTTCAGACATCTTGCACTTTTCTTCATGATTGTTATGACTTTGACTCGCCTTGCTTATGTCTGACATTGGATATCGACTTGTCTTTTCCTCAACAACTTTGAATATGTTTCTCCCCTTTTCCTCATTTTCTCCCCAGAATCAAAAGCAGTTTAAGGAATCTTTTTGAAGAGCAAACATATGCATGTATTCATTAATAAGAAAGCAATGAATTATTTGTTAAGGATGTAAAGCAGAGTTTCTGCAAATACAGTATATATTGTTAAGACACAGGCCTTTAGTGTGAAGGCCCTGCATAGTTTCATACAGGAGGTACTGAAATGTCTTGTTAGTGCCAGGACTGCACTATTCTGTCATTATGGGTGTTTCTGATTAAGGTGTGCCATCAAAACTCTCACAGGGTTCAGGCTTGATTAACGTGTTAGTGTATGTGACAGCAATTTCCAAGAAGCAGACAAAGACCTTCCCTTTTGTTTCAGAAAAATTCAATGATGTGCAGAGGTTGATGAGATCAGGAGGGTACAGTAAATAGCACCCACACCAAAATTATAATATGAGTGCAACAGTCACTTGCCATAAAACATTTTTAAGGCAATCCTGTTGTATTATGAAATACATATCATACTGCCTTCATATGAGAGGAATAGAATGCAAATGTTTCTTAAGGTGAGGAATGTTTTGTTTTTTCAACAGATGACTGTTATTGAGTCAGTTAAAGGTGCAGAGGTGAAATTATGTTGGTTTTAAGATTCTTTCTGACCTGGTGTTTCCTGGGTTATTCTGTGAACCATACTGTAAAGGTTCAAGGTCATCAGCAGACTATAGACTATAGCTGGTACACAGACAACCCACCACAGCTCTTTAAAATTTAATTAGTGCCACCTATTTAGTTTGTTAGTCCCAGCTGTGCTGATTCTGCTACCTTTTCCTCTGCTGGTAATCATCAGTGTTTACTGCCCTCAAACTACTGCAAGTGATCTTGAGTGGGGCTTAGTTTACTTTGCAATACTCAACTTATTTAAGATAAGAAATTTAACTCTGCTCACAGACTACAGTATGTGAGCCAAGAGTTGTGTTTCCTTTCTAATATCCTCTCTTGACAAAGCAATGGTAATCCCACATTAGCTCTAAGTAGCTGTCCTTAGCAGTTAACGTTATGTAAACTAGTCAACCATATTACTATGGCATATAACATGTACTGTGTCATTATGGTAGCAATGAAAAACTGTAATCTAAGGTTAAATAATGGATACTATCCAGTCAGTTGCTCCCTCAGTTCCCTTCCTCATATCTCTACAGTTGGCTCTGGCTAAAAGAAAGAAAGCCTTTTAAACTGTTAAACCTATAACAATCTAAAGACATCTTTTCAATGTGTGATGGCTCTTCAAGGCTGAGTATGAATGATAAAATAGACCAGGACTTCATGTGCAAGAAAGACAAGCCCAGAGAATGGAAGGTGGTCCTGTATGTAAAAGGAAGAAAAAGATAAAAAAGGAGAAAAGAGAGAGAGTGACAGAAAGGAGGCAGCGGAGCAGTGGAGTGGAGGGAAGAGGCGGGGCACTGATTGTAAGCAGGAAGACGGTGTGACAGCTGCTAATCAGATTAGCCTCAGCCTTGGCTGTCTAATGAGCATCCTCCTTTGTGACAGTCATCTCACGGCGCTGTCAACCATGAACACACGCTCAACAAGATTCTCTATAGCCCCTCTTCTCCACAGCCAGATTAGGGAGGGAATGCATCAGAATGGAACCAAAACAAAAGAGAGAGAGAAAGAGAGGAGAGGAGAGATGCTGAAGACTCAGTGGGGAAGTTTCATTCATGTGTGAGTGTTGCGGATCACAGAATTCTCCCCTCTAATGCTCAAGTAGCTCCCTGCCAGAAGGATATGTGTTTCCTCTAGTCCCACACAGTCTCTCTCTGGGCAGATTGTCTGTCTTTCTGTCTCAGTGTCTTTACAACACAAGGCCCCCTCCAAGACTTCAGAGTGATTCAGAGCACAGCTCAACATCTACTCAACTGAAACTGAAGCCGAGCACAGTTAGGATTAATTGCTTGGCACTCTCTTGTGCTGCACAGAAAAGTCAAATCATATGCAGTCACTGTGGCTGAGAGAATATGGTCTTGCACATCACAGACTAGAGGTTTCTTATTAATAAGGGAGAATAAGAGGAGGGGGATCAGAGCCTGTGTCATATTGAGGGTAATGACCTGTCTTTATGTCTTCATCATGTCGCTACGATAATGATCATAGATTCTGGGGCCATTACATAAGCAATCCACCATGGGCTGACTTGAACGCTTATTTCATTTAAGAGGCACCAGTCAACCCCTGGCTTGAATTCAGTTTATATTTCTCTGTGTGCTTTATTGACGCAGTATATCCCTATACTGTCTGCACTGAGATCCTAATGAAAATATTTCATTTCTCTCTCCACAGGGGCCTCCAGGACAGCATGGCCCACGAGGCCCTCAGGGGCCCATTGGGGGAGAGGTAGAGCGAAGCATGACTTTTTAAATGTATTTATTTCTGTAATCTATGTTCAATCTGTTGAAACACTGGATGCATCTGGATGGCACATTTAATTTGGTAATGCTAATCAGCATAATCAGCATCACCAAGTATTATGTTTGGTCCTCTCATAATGAATAATGGATTCCTGTAGTTCCTTTGTGTCAGATTTTAGCTTGATTTCCATGCATTTTTAACATAATTAATGGAAATTCATCATTAAGGCTTAATCATAATTGTTGTTAATTTAATTTTGCATTTTAAATGTTTTCCAAAATCCGACTTTCACAAACAGACCTTGCACCAATGTTGGAGTTCTCATATTTTCGAGTGATGGCAGCCGCATGCCTCTGGGACTCATTAAGAAAACATGACAGTGTATCCGCTTCCATTCAATACACAATATTATCTTTAATATTTCAAACTGAACAATAGCTTATCCTTACACACTACAGATGCTTACCTACTTTTCCAGCCTCTCATCTCTTCATATATAGTCACTTCATTTGAACACATCCTGCCACAGACCCTCCACTGCTTTTTGAAACTTGAATTATTCAGTAGAATTAGGATATAATCCCAGGGAGAGAGTTATATTTACTGCTCTATGAATCATTAAGAAGTATTAGACTATCATCCCTAAGAGGCAGTTATATTTACCTCTAGTAATGGCCGTCTCTCTACAGCCCCTCACACTGGTCAATTATTCAGCAGTAAGCTGCAGAAATCTGTGTATGCCACGATAGTGCTTCATCACAGGAGGCGTGGAAACACAGTGGTGCAGAGATGGTAGGATTCCTAAATGGACTGATGCAGGAGTAGTGGAAGAGAGCGAAATAGGGTGGGATGGCATGTGAGGAAAGCAGTTGACAGTGGGAGCTCAGTAGTAGTGCGTGGCTGTACTCAGCTCTCATGTTTGTGCACTCGACCGGAGATGTGCTTTTACTGGGTTCATCTCGAGACACAAAGCACAATACACTGACATACATGCGTGCACAGTAACACATGTGCACACACACACACACACACACACACACACACACACACACACAAACAAACAAACAAAACTGATTGAGTGAAGAGAAATAGAATCCACACTATTGTGTGACTCAGACACTACCCACACAGCAAACCTGACACTCAGTATTTTTCCTTGTGTTGTGATAATTCTGTTCCAGTTTCAGCTTTCAGTGAGGGGAACTGCTGACAAACAAAACAAAACAAAACAAAAAAATACTGCGCCAAGAACGTGATTTTCAAAAATCAAATGAATATTTCAAACATGCCCTTGTTTTATGATATTTTGGTCCAAGCTGTTCTCTCTCCTCCTGCCGCAGGGCCCACCTGGAATGCCTGGTGGAGTTGGTCAGCCTGGACTTGTTGGAGAGAAGGTCAGCATTTCCCATTAGCGACTACGCAGTTTGTGCCTGTGTGCATAACAGTAGAAAGGTGGTAGTTTATGCGTGTGGTCTGCCAGTGTGTGTGGTGTGTTCTTGTCTTACCGAATGTTCCCTCCCCTCCAGGGTGAGGATGGAGAAGCTGGAGACCCTGGGTCAGCTGGAGAGCCTGGTATTGCCGTGAGTCACTTTGCCTCATCTCTCCTTCCTGTCTCGCTAAACCACATCCTTTCTTCGCTGTCTCTCTTCACCCTTTCATTGATTGTCATTTTGTATGCTGGTGTCCCAGGGTGCTAAAGGCGATGTGGGGGAGAAGGGTGACTCTGGTCCTCCTGGTGCAGCAGGGCCTCCAGGAACTAGAGGAACACCAGGGGAGGATGGACCCAAAGGCAACCTTGTGAGTCTTTGTTTCTCTGGATCAGTGATTTTTTCTTGCTGTGGTTGTTAAGCCAGTCAGCCTGGTAATGTCATCCCATGCTGAAATACACTGTTTTTGTCCATAGGGCCCTGTTGGATTCCCAGGAGATTCCGGACCCCCTGGGGAAGCTGGCGTCAATGTGAGTATTATTGTTATTATTGCTTTGTCATGAACTTATTTGTTTGGTCATTTCTTCACCATGACATTTTTTCATTCAGGGAATAGATGGTGGACCGGGGCCTAAAGGAGACAATGGAGAAGCTGGCAAAGCAGTAAGCAGTATTTTTCATTCACTGCACATGTTGACAACTCTAATAGCTTTTGAATGCTTAGCTGAAGTCTTTATTTCTGTGCTATATTGAGGTTTTGCACCTTCAGCATTATTACTGAGCTTTCCTCTCAGTGTTTTTTGTGACTGGATGGGAGTGTGTTTTTTGTCTTAACTGTAGTCCCTTGTCTGTTCTCTGCAGGGACCTCCAGGAGCCTCTGGAGAGCCTGGTCCCACAGGACCTCCTGGACGAAGGGTGAGCTTAGCACATTGTACAAGTTTGTGTGCGTGAATGCACCTAGTTTCTATATGTGTGTTTGCTTGTAGTTAAAAAACTCTTACCATCTTGTTGTTCTCAACCTCAGGGTCATATAGGTGCTGCAGGAAAAGAAGGCAAGCAAGGCATGAAGGGAGCGAAGGTGAGGATAATGACTGAGCTCTGTGCTTGTCTTCCAACAAAGCCTTTCTGATGTGTTCTGTTCCTAATGCCTTGCTGCTTCTGTCTGTTCCTCTGCTCTGTAGGGGACCACAGGAGCCCACGGTCCAGTGGGGAAGACAGGCCCAGTTGGACCCCAAGGGCACCCAGGGAGGTCTGGCCCAGAAGGTCTTCGAGGCATCCCAGGTCCCGCGGTCAGTACACAGTCTGAGGCAACATCATTAAAGGAATACGCAGACCATCAGAATTTTTAAAACATTCAGTCTTGTTTGTGTTTGCCTTCTATCGATGCTTCAACATACTATGAGCAAATTCATGTGTTTGTTTTCTAGGGTGAGCAAGGGTTAAATGGGCCACCAGGACAAACTGGACCACCAGGACCAATAGTAAGATCCTTACATTTATATTGAATGAGAGGTGGGGTTTGGGAGACGTATAATATTAAGTCAAGATTCCCAATACAGCCAAACCTTATTTTGTGAACAATGGCCAAGTTAAACTTCTGACATTATTAACAGGGGCCACCAGGACTTCCAGGATTAAAAGGAGACCCTGGAAACAAGGGAGATAAAGTAAGTGTTTCGCCCTTTACTAAGAAAACACTCTCTAGCAGTCAAAACCTTGGGAAACAATGGTGATGAACCATGTCTCTGTCTGCAGGGTCATGGTGGGTTGATCGGTCTAATTGGCCCCCCAGGAGAACCTGGTGAGAAGGGAGATAGAGGCCTGCCAGGGATACAGGGTACACAAGGGCCTAAAGGAGATGAGGTACATATCTTTGCACATCATGCATGTGATACACTTCTGCAAAAAGGAAGGTCAGTTGACTAACAACATAGGTTTGTCCTTATATCTAGGGTATGGCTGGCCCATCTGGTCCCAATGGCCCACTGGGACCACCTGGACTCTCAGTAAGTGATATAGCTTTTACAGTATATACGTTTTTCAAGCTACTGCATGACACAACACACATGGCACAAAATCCCCATGCAAACACTGAACATGGATCATACATTCATGCATAAACCCAGTTAAATTCACATTTTGAGTATAAGGCAGAAAGAGGTGAATTTGCCTTCTCCTTACAATGAAGTGCTGAAACCTGTTCATGTTTTTTTTTTCGGTGGCATGTCTGAAAACAAATTTATGTAGAAGCTGCAATCAAGACTGTTAATGATTTAATGATGTATCCAGACTGTATGCATACCTGTGGTCTGCTACATCTTAACTCAGACATTAATGTCATTTGTATCAGAAATGCATCTTTTAATCTGAAGTCATCTTTCTGTAAAGATTCTACTGATATAAAACAAATGCAAAACACATATTTTAGAGGAAGACCAGAAAGGCAATAAGGTTTTTATATACTGTCTCATTAAAGAAAAGTACAGTCATTCTTCTATAATGTTGATGAAAATTGATCAATTTGTTCGTGAAACTCAGTGAACGCTAATTTAAAGGTCATATAAGATTTGGGTCTTGGGGAGCTGATGATTCCATCTGCAAAGAGCTAAGCACCGGTTCTATCCAGTGAGCTTATACAGTCCTGTTATTACTCATTGTTACTTAGTAGTGAAAGTAAAAATTTTGTCCATAACATGCCATGTCACTAAGTAGGTGCCTCATTTTCCAGTGAATAGCTGCTTATCATTTTACAATTGTTAACTGACTAATTAGATAGATTTCTTACTTTAATAGCTTTTATCCTGATTTCTAACTCTGCTTTCTCCACTCTCAGGGTGCTGCTGGTCAGAAAGGATCGAAGGGAGAAATGGTGAGTCCAGTGATGTGTCTTATTCATACATTACCATTCCTACACTTACATCTCAGCCTGGTTAGCAGCTGCAGGGAACATATGCCGGGGAGGAGAGAAAAAGTGTGTTTGTTGGCTTAAATGTACCATGCTTCATAATCATAATGCTCTACTGTGTTTACCACATGTCTTTGGAACTAAAAGCCTGCTGTACAGCCACGCTTGCCTTGTGTGTGATTTTTCCATTGGGCCCTTTTAATAGGATTTGGTTCTGGTGTGTGTGATGTTATGAAAACCACTATAGTGTGTCTTGAGAGCCAAGGCTTTGACCACAGAGTGCTGATGCACACAGCTGGATAATCCTATAAAGCAGAGGCCATATCTGCCTGGATAAAGCTGGGATTTAGCCAAGTGGTCCGAGTGAGGCTTCAGGTGAGACATGATTGACACAAAGTTTTGTCTGCTTCTGTTCTCCAGGGTGCTGTTGGTCCTAGAGGAGATCCAGGCCCTGCTGGCCCCCCAGGATCCCCAGTGAGTACTGTCAATGATCCACATCAAGGTCTTCTCAGTTCCAGCTTTATTGTCTTCCCTTCCCTTTCACCTCTTGCTCAACTCTTTGTGCTACTTCCAGGGACCTCCTGCAACAATAGTTCAGCCTCTGCCTATCAGGGAGGGCAAGCGGAAGCGAAGAAGGCACTCCGAACAGAGAGACGGAGCAGCCCCACCTAGGGAGGAGGACCTCGATATTGGGAAGTTCCTTCAGGGAGATCAGCCTCTTGAGGATGCTGAAGGAATGGAAGAAGTCTTTGCCACCCTATCATCAATGAAAACAGACGTGGAGTTGATGAGGAGGCCCCTGGGAACCTTTGAGAGCCCTGCCCGGACCTGCAAAGAGCTCATGATGGTCCAACCTCACTACAAAGATGGTTAGCAAAGACAATGCTTCATAATTGATGCCTATTTCACCACTCTAAAAGACTTATCCAAGAGAAACTACTCCAGGAACAACTGGACATATTTCATATATGGACACATCCCTTTTAAGTCAGTTAAGCTGTTTATCATTTTACCAGCTGCATGTTATCATCTCGTTACCCCTAGATGTATTCATTATATCAACATCTGGTGCTTGATTGATGTCCTTTCTTTGTACATTTTGTAGGAGACTACTGGATTGATCCTAACCAGGGCTGTCACAGAGACTCCATCAAGGTCTACTGTAACTTCACAGCTGATGGAGAGACATGTCTCTACCCTGACAAGAGAATTGAGATGGCAAGTCTCCAATCTCTGGCTGTCAAACTTTACAAAGCCGACCTCGTATTACATCAGAGCACAAATCACTCCCTCTATCCCTTGAGCCTGAAATTTTACTCAACATCTTCCCTCTTGCCCTCTGTGTGTCTAGGTGAAATTAGCAGCCTGGAACAAAGAGAAGCCAGGAGGCTGGTACAGCCAGTACAGGAAAGGCAAGCAGGTAAAAAAAAAATACACCTACCCTTAATCTCAGCTGGCTCCAAATGTCAGGCAGTCTTTTTCAGCTAAATTACTCATCCTAATTGAGAGCGCTTGAATGATATTCATGCATATGATTGAGGTGCGAGCATGTGCATGAGCATGGTCACATGAATGTGTAGGCATGCGTGTGCACGTTTGTCCGAGTGCACGACTGCATGTGACTGTTTCTGTTTACTTGTAAATCTACGCATCATATAATTTGGTATTAATTTATTAGACCATGTGCAATGAGACCTCATTCAATATTGCCAGCAGTTGTTTTCAGCAGTCAGGGTGACTCACACAGAGCCATAAGTTGCTCTTGACTAGCATTCAGGGCAGCACACGCAGAACACTGGCCTTTCATGTGCACCTGATCAGAGGTCTCATAACCCTCTCAGATAATCACAGAGCTGCCAGCACAATTGCAACTCACAGACTTTTTCACACAGAGTCCTTGAATCTGCTTGGTTCTTTTTCCTTCCTTATTATCCTGACTTCCTGCTTTACTTTCCCTGGCTGTTCTGATTCTGAAGAGAAGTTGCTGTAACCTTTTCACCCCTGCTTACATAAACCCTTTCATCAGCACAAGATGGGAGATTTGTAATTTCATGTTTGTCTGACAGATTAAAGGCTCTGAATTGTTTTTGTTTTTGTTTTTGTGGTTTCAACTCTTTAAGAAAAAACATGTTTTTGTGTATATTTTCTCATTCAGTGAGAATTTGTGTTATTTAAGGGTAATGCTGGTTTAAACCTGTGGCTGTAGTACATACCTAATGCCTATGTGTCTGTGTCATCCAGTTCTCCTACGATGACAGGGATGGGAACCCTGTACATGTAGTTCAACTGACCTTCCTGAAACTTCTCAGTGCCACGGCCAAGCAGAGCTTCACCTACACCTGCCAGAATTCGGCAGGCTGGTTTGACAGCACCTCCCGCTCCTACCAGCGTGCCCTCCGCTTCCGGGGCAGCAATGATGAGGAGCTGACACAAGCCAAAAGCCCCTTCATCAATGCAGTGCATGATGGATGCCAGGTCAGTGCAGGGAAAGGGACTTGCTGATAACAGATAAGAATTAGCCTTAATGAAACCAATAAGTTTATCAATTTTGTGGAAGGCTGGTGTTTGATTTAATAAGTAGGTAGCCATAAAATCACTGACTAGAAAAGGGATTTAGGCCAGAGTGAGCGGGGAGAGCTAGTTTGTTGAATTAAGCCAAGCAAATTCTAATAATGGCTTTCATTTTTCTCTTTCAGTTCCGCAAAGGTCAGGAAAGGACTGTTCTAGAGATTGACTCCCCCTCGGCAGAGCTGCTCCCTGTTATAGATGTGGCTCCAGCAGACTTTGGCAACAGCAACCAGAAGTTTGGATTCCAAGTTGGACGAGTTTGTTTCAATGGTTAACATCTTGCCAATGATAAACAAACAAAAAATGACACACAGCAAGTTTTCAGTAAAAGGAACTGGACTTTTACCGCTGCCCCAAGCAATATTTATTATATTATGTTCCTGTATGTGGTGGGTTTGTGGTATATTATTTAAGACTCTTCGACAGCCATGTTCTATGGCTTTACAACAATGAGAAGAATGGCGAGAAAGAGGATATGCAACAGTGGGAACAAAGCACATTTGCAAAAGGGAAATATTCCAATTAGATATATTTAATTTTAAGTGTTTTTGTGTTCTTCTTCTCTCGCTGTTTGAGTGTGTTGTATCCTCTAGAAGGAGGAATGCACCACTAATGATGACCACTTCTAAACAGATCTGTCCAATCACGGAAAGGAGACAGTCTGTCATTCTGTGGTTTGGGTCATTGAAGTGGTGCTTTTCAGACCATGGATAAAATTGTTGCTACCTAATGTTTTACATAGACTGCGACTGAATAAATCAGAGTTGTAGTCGTACTCATTTGCATGCTCAGATTTCACTATAATTACAATTGCACAGCAGTTGTGAACTAGCCTAGCATATTAATTCCACACAAGCACAGTAATTAATTTCCTGTGTGCAGGAATGATAAATTGTCCTTTTTACCCTTCAACTGCAGTTTGCTCAGTGAATTACCTTGATTAGTATTCAATAGGCGTAGCTAGTTATTGAACCCGACACTTACTTGAACGGATAAGGTTGTTTTCTTTATTGGACTGCTTCCCTCCATGGGCTTGATAATAAGCTTTTTGAGCCCTCCATGTTTCCAATGACTACAGTACTGTATATGTCAGACTAACATCCTTTCCACTGTGGTATACTGCTATGATATACCTCAGCAACTAGGTTGGGGATATTTCAGGGCAAAAACTAAGAGCATGCTGATTAAAACCTTCTCTAGTCTTAACTGCAATCCTTTATACTAGAGACGTTTCACGTATCTCTTGAATGCATTTTACAATTGCTGACATAACCTGTTTTCACATTTCTGCCTTACTCTGAGGTTTCTTGGTTTTGTTCATATGTTGAAATTTCAACAGAAAATGTTGCTGTTCATGTGACATGATTTGCTCTTCAGTGGTGCTAAAGATGATTCTGTTATTTTTGTGTCACTGTGTTTGTGTGTCTCTGTGGGCAGGATTATAGGGCTAGAGAGGGAGAGGGTTATTGCTCTTTCAGCGGCACCAAACGCCCTCGGAGGCGGGGGACGAGTCTACTGTGTTTTTTTGCACATCTTCTGGCTGATTGTGCCAATTTCACAGGGCCAGTGAAAGGAGGTTAGAGCCAAGAGCCAAGGATTGATCACTTTAAAGGGAAAATCCACTTAGAAACTGAATTTACATTGTGCTGATCCACTGATTTTTGATAGTGAATCCAGTGTCAACAAATACATCAATTCAATCAGTCACAGCAGCAAGTATGGAGACAAAGATGGCATCGGTAACATTTTGAGCTGTGAGTCAGAAATTGTCCTCACATCCCAGTAACATTACCATGCATGCTATTATAGTGCCATGTTATTCCATTATTCACTGTCTGTGGAGCAGCTCCAGGATTTGTTTTTAGATGACATTATTACTACAGTCTGTCAGTCAGCTTAAACAGAGACTTCTTCAAATTAGCAAATAGGGCTGTGAGATATTACCAAAATGACATGTGTATGTGGATTCTATTTTATTGTTGATTTTCCCTTTGCAAACGTTTCTTAATGCTCTGTCTACCTTCTCTGACTCAAGCAGTAGACTGTGTGCCCATTATGTGTAATTTTTCACTCCCGCTGTGCTGTTTGTTTCATAGCGTTTAAACATTCCAGTAATTAACTCCTCTCCTCCTGTCCCATCCTGCACTGCCCCTCTTGTGTATAGTGTTTGTTGGACTAATTTTATATACTGTACAGTTATTCTGAGGATTTTATGAGCAGTAACCTGTTGCCTGAGTGAAAAACAAATTTATTTGTCAAAAATTGATGTGCGAATAAAACAAACAAGAAATCATTTTGTTTTCTTTTTCCTCTCCGGACCAACGCAGCCAGGGGGGACAAATATCCATAAGAGCATGTGGCTGTCTGTAGTGTCCAGTCCGAGTGTACATAAACAAAGCCCTTCATTACCAACTAGCTCTGCAACATTCACTCTACAAGCATGCAATCATCATCCCCACACAGTTGATGTGATCAACTCTGATTTACTCCCCAGTTCATTTGTTTCAATTAGCCTAGTTTCAGTCCTCCTGATGGACGGTGGAGAGGAGACAGATGCGAGGGAAGGATGGAAGGATGGATGGTGAGAACATGAGAAGAGGTCAGTGATGAAATGGCTGAGGATAAGGTATGCAGCCATGGTGATTTGATCTGTTTAGTGGAGGTAAAAAGCTGTGCAATGACTTTTTTCAACCGCCTGGTTGTGTTTAAAATTATTTCATCATTCTCTTTTCACATAGTCTGTCTTACTGTCTACCTGCTTATCTCTGTTGCAACCAAAAACACACAATAATTGCTTTTATGCTCCATTCACACCGACATATGTGCGCACACACTCATATACATGCACGCACACACTGTATGCCTATTGTCTCACACACATTAAAGTGCAAGGCGCTCATCCCCTTTGGGACCGATTGTTCAAGGTTAGCGTCAATGGCAGAATAAAGGTTACCATGTTATTTTTTTTCTCCTTTCGCTCTTCCACTCAATTGAATTTTAACCACACTAAGCTCTTGACCAGGAAAGGTCATCTGTTGCCACTACCTCAGAATAATGATCAAGCAGAAGAGCAGTGTGACTATCAATATGGTATTTCTACAGTGCTATGCCCTTTTCTTTTGCTCATTTCCACCCTAGTGCCCACCATTCCTGTGACATTGTATCTGTTGTGTTTTTTTAGTCTTGTATTTCCTCTGCTGAGAGCTGAACCTTTGTTAGATAGCACCACTGCAGTGCTATACAATTATTATCTCCGTTGAGAGCTGAAAATCTTCATGGTAGACTAATATACAAGAATAAACCCTCAAAATTGAGTTGTCAGACGTGACAATCATTTAGAAGCCATTGATACGCACTTTCTCCACAGCACAGAGATAAACCAGCTTGAGCAAAGTGAGAAGAGCCCTTCATCCAGCTGATCCTGGAGCTCAGCTTTGTGGAAGCTTGTGGAAATCCCGTGGAAATGCACTCCCACATGAGGAAATTTCTATTTTGCGGTCACAAATACAAACATACAACATACATGCAGCAGTGCTGAAAAGTCTGTCAAATCCCTGCATCTGAAAAAGAGCACAGTCTAAAATTAGACACTGTTCTACTTATTTCTTTCAGAGCTCCTTAACCTGTTTTATGTTAATGGTGCTACAAAAGTGATAATGTATAACATCGATTTGTACAGATGACAGTAGAAAATGGGAGTCTTATCATGTGAGTATGCATCTTTTTGAATAGTGATTATTTTTCATACCATTATAGCAAAAGAACTATTCAACAGATGGTTGTGACTGTGAATTTCATTTTCATACCATTGACTATGAATAAATATGAATAAATACCCAAGTTGATTTTTATATCTAAATTCAAAGGAATGCTGAACTCTGTATTATTGATTGGGAGCATGATATCTAGAGGACACCATCCCTGTAGTGCTTTGTCTTTTAATGCAAATTGTTGTAATATCTTTGTAGTACTTCTCTGGCTGTATCTAGAGGGTGATGTGCCAATCTTGCGCCATGCACTCCGATCGGCAAATATTTAGACACAGAATAGCTACATGCTTTGCCATGTAGATGTGAAAATGCATTTGAGCAGAGCTAGTCTATAGTTGGCATTTATGAGCTACTTTTAGGCCCAAAAGTACATAAGTGTAACCCAGAGGCAGGAGGATCCTTAGCTGCTGCATATTGGAAACAAGACTGTGTCTCTTATTCAACTCTCTTCTCTCTGTTCTCCTCTATCTCTCTCTTTCTGTCTCTGGCTTCCTCTCTCTCTTGCTCTTCTCACGTCTCCATCTCATTACTGTGGAGCTGAAAATGTAAGAGATGTTTCTTTGTTGTTTTTTGGACTGTCTAGTCCCCATTCCCCCTGCTCCGCCCCGATACTTTCTCTCTCTAGCTTTCCTTGCCCACAACTTCTCCTCTGTGACATTGATTCTAACCAAGCTGAACATGCCACAAAGTCACAGTGAGAAATGAACAAATTAAACAGACGTTCAGATTAAAGAGAGAGAGAGAGTCAATGGGAATATGTACGTTTCTGGGTGCACAGGGACATTCCCTTGGTCTCAACACATCCACCCAAATCCGGATGTTGTGCCACAGTAGATAACAGCTGACATTATTTTCCATGCCACTGATGTGTATACGAGGGTGCAAGCTGCTCTCAGTTTAGTATCTTGTACTGTACAAGTGGTGGGGAATAATTTGGATCATCTCTAGCAAGTGCAGAACATCCCCCTTGATGCAGAGGCCTTGTATATGTGTCTGTGTGGGTATGTGAAATCATGAGCATTTGCGGCTGAGCAGGGGTGCTCTTATTAGTGTGCATGCAAGCGCCTCTCCTGCCAGGTCCCATCCACAGCTCCGTTATCTCAGGAAGGGTGGGGGGAATCATTTCCGCAGATGCCTTTTCCATCAAAGGCACTTATCGACAAAGCTAACATTATAAAGCAGTTTGAAAAATGACTTGAAGGCGAGCGAGGGCAATAGAAATCCCTGGGCGAGTGGACAAAGAGCAGGGTGACGCTCGGAAGCCCAAGGCCCTGTGTGTCTGAGTGTCAGATGATTATCTGGCAGACAGAGAGGCCAGATTCAAATGCACAGCTTGACAACACCCCCGCCGCCTCCAATGCACACACACATCCAACTCCTAATTTGCCGTCTGCTGCAGCTCTCAATGTCCACAGCTACATCCACTACTACCGCCATGCCATCCTCGCTTAACTTAGTCCTCAGTAAAAGGAGGTTTGAGTTGTCTGCAAGCACCTCAAGACAGCCAAAGCAATCAGTGGTGTCTTATTTACCACAGTGGGAGAGGGGCACAGAGAGAAATAGAGGGATGAGGAGAATGAGAAAGAAGGAAGAGAGAGAGAGAGAGAGAGAGAGAGAGAGAGAGTCGTTATCAGACAGGCCCGTGTTGTATGAATCACTCAGACCAATTTAAACATACACAGCTGTTCATAAATCTGAAGCAGACAGTGTTAGCGAACAAACTTAGCCCTGATCAGGAAAACAGGAGGAATAACCACATGGGATCTGTACTCAGCTTTGTGTGTGTGTGTGTGTGTGCATGTGTGAGTATCTGATTTGTTAGCGAGTGAGAATAAGTGAGAGAGAGAGAGAGAGATAGAGAGAGAGTCGTAACTGCATGACCCCATCGCTCAATAGACATGATTTTTCCCCATAAATCAGACAAGGCAGCGACGGAAAGAGTGCAAGAGAGACAGAGACTGAGTGATTCAGCTGTGGGAGTGCACTGGCTCAGACCTCAGTTGAAAAGCCAGGGAAACTAATCGTTTCCATTCACCTCGATGACTCTGGCTGCTCTCATCTGTGGTCCTGAATGCAAAGAAATCCTCATCCTCTCTCCGCCTCTCCCTCCGTCACCGCCATCCCTTTTCCTTCACTCTCCCTCCCCTTTTTCCTCCCTTTCCATCTCTCTTCCTCTCTGAATGATCAATTCTGCCTATCCTGCATCAGCGAACTGCAGAGAAGACAGAGCAAAGAATTGGTACTCAAAAGCCTCATTTAGTCAAAAGAGAGATATAGACAAAATACAATGTTTGAGGTGTGAGGCTGCTGAAGCTCATATTGTGGTTAGAGGTGGCAATATGTTTTCTTGTCACTTGTACTAAATTGAAAATGTCATGTAATCTCTGTACTTATACCAGCAAAATGGATAAGGCCTAGGAATCAATACACTTGCTGAGTGGATAAAGTGCATCCCTTTCTCTTCACTTGTCAGTGCAACTGGCAACGTTTGAATTATGCTTTCATGTGTTTCACTGTAATGAGTACAATTGGGCCTGACTCTGCTGCTCTTCAATAATTCAGAACCAACCTGAGACATAAAGCAGTATTCTGAATCTGCAATCTGGAATCTGGAATTATTCCTGCATCGCTCGTTTTTCTATCTCTGCCTCTCTCACTAACTCTGATTGGCTCTTTCAGACTACTTTTTCCTCTTTTGTCATCCTGTATTCTGTACAATCAGAAAATCAGAGAGCACAAGACTCATGCCCTCTCTTTATCTCACTCGCACACTCACAGCATGATCACACACATGTGTACTGGTGGCTTTGACTCAGCTCAGGGTGGATTTTCTGGCACAGAAGCAATCAGAGAGATTTGGGAACACTCTATCACTAATAATCATCACTACACTTGCATAAGGAATGACTGTAATTTAGAAGCAGTGTGTGTTTGGATGATCATTTCTACAATCCACAGAACAACTAAATTTAAAGGGTGACTATCTACCAAGGCCTTCTCTAACATTCAACATCTCAGATAAATACAGAAGGTTCTTGTACAGTGTATTCCACCATGTAACAATAGAAGTGCCTTTGTTACTGATAAGCCCTGACCTGTTTCTCTGGGATATCGCAGAAGAGTATGAAGTTAACATAAAGCCACTATCATTGAGAAATGTCTTCATGCTGCTGTTTCATTTTCTTTGACTACTCCACGTACAGTGCAGCACAAACAGAGGTCTTTAGTTAAACCCCCAGTTCTCTGTCTGTTTCCTCTAGGACACATCAAACAGCCATTTCTAGTCAAGTCCCATATGCACGCCTGTTTCAGAATCAGATGAAAGTGGAGTGATGAGATCAATGAATGCTTTGCTGTCTGGATAAACCAGAACCTACTCTGTATAACCACAATGCTTCAATTTGAATTCTATCGGGGATACAGGCTCCTGTGATGCTGTGCACTGTATTATTATTTTATTTTATTTTTTTACATCTTTACATGTACAAGTATTGCGGTCATGTTGTAGAATGAACGTATGCCTATGTTAGAGAGAGACAGTGTGTTGATGTGTGTGCCTATGCTGCTGCAGTGCTAATGAGAGACTAGGGGTTTCAGGTGCTGGTGCTTTGAGAGAGGAGGTGAGTGACAGGGCTCATGAATAGTGATGGCCGACAGCTGCTCATTAACCAAGAGACTGTCTGTCAGCAAGCAGACTGGAGCAGCAGCCCTTCCCTATGTGTACACACGCTTGCACATAAACACACAAGCATGAAAATACATACACATGCACACAAGACCATGCAGATGCGACCACAAGCAGCACACATACACACAGAGCTAGTATCTCCTTCATCTGGGTCCCCTGTGCCTTGTGTGGAGCGGAGGCCAATCCTGTCTTTCCCCCTGACAGCATGAGCAGAGTGTGCCTGTGTGCTCACACCACTCCCGCTGGGGCAAGCCCCTCACCGAACATGGAAACACCTGCCAGATGTAAATCCTAAATGAGGCCCAGAGAGCAAAATGTACAAAAGATTAAGGCTAAGGCAATAGATCTGTTTTCACTGTTTTCATTTCAAAGAAATGAAATTTACCTTTTATGTGTTTTTTCAAGACGGTATTGAAGAAACACCTGCCACATTTATTGTGTGCCTCACTTTCATTTTGACAACCTATAAAGAAAATGACAATGCTAATACGAGGCGACTGCATGTAAGGGCCTCTTTTTCATTACTTTTATACCTGTGTCAGGTTACACTTCAAAATAATTCTGAATGTGTTTGAAGTTGCATATAGAGAGAGCAACAAAAAGTCTGCAAGCTAGTAGTGCTTGCATTGTACTATACTGTGCATATATATACTGTGGACAGTGCTAGAGGACTTATTCAGGAGGACAATATAAGTATTTATGATGAGATAACAGCAGAAAGACAGCATTTGCTATGCTGATTTAAAAAATATTTTCTATTTCAGAATCAAAGGTTCTCAACAGAAAAATATTAAACACACATTTTTTTTTATCAGAGAGGAATATATGGCTGGTAAAAATAAAAAGGAGACAGGGAGAACCAAGTACTTGTTTTGTCTCTGTTGGTTGCACAGAGCCAAAATGTGAGGGGTGTCACTACCATTTCAGTTGCAAACTACCAGGATTTGACAGTACCTCGGTTGCTGAATGACAAACAGCAAATAGCAGAACAACATGAGCATTAGAGGCTGTCTTAAATCCAAGTCCACATTCTTGAATTTTCTCAACATTTGAAATGCATGCCTGCAATCAAAGATGGCAAAGCATCCTTAAAAGCAGTGCATAATACAGAAATACCCTCCACCGCCCACACAATCCTGAGCAATGACACCCTAGTTATTTACATATGTGGCATATTAAAGCTTAAATCTGTAGCTCTCTCTTATTATCACCCTCTGCAGCTGCAAGGGGTCTACAGTGAGGATGACAGCATTGTTAGTTATGTAGAGGTCTGTTGCTCACTTAACTCAATTGCACAACTTTGTGTGATACAGGGTTTATATTCGAAGCTTGACTGAGCAGATGCTTGATGCGTGAAAATATAAATATGGTGTGAAATGTGTTGATTTCAGTATGCTGACTCTATTTGCAACTTACTTCATTGACGTTGTTGACCAAGACGTTTGTAACGCGACATGCATGAAAGGCTACCTGTATCTCTAATAAGGTGCAGAGAGCATCTGTGCAAATCTGTGCTCCACGTATAGATATATAGTACTACAATTACTGCAGTTTGATCTTTTGATCTATTTGATCAATAGATAGTATTTGATCTATACTCATTCTATCTGATCTATTAATATTTACAGCAACCAGGTTTTAAAGAGAATTCCTGTAAATGACAGCAAGCTGCATGAACTTATA
This sequence comes from Chaetodon trifasciatus, assembly GCA_037975065.1. Taxonomy (NCBI): domain Eukaryota; kingdom Metazoa; phylum Chordata; class Actinopteri; order Chaetodontiformes; family Chaetodontidae; genus Chaetodon; species Chaetodon trifasciatus. Next base: position 181,305 of record JBBMOE010000034.1, read on the forward strand.
TTTGTTATATAAGCCCCAAGCCCTGACAGACATCTCATATTTAAAACCAAAACAACTTAGTCAAATGTCCAACATAAACACAATGCAAAGGCAAAGGAAACTTGAAACTTGAGCTCAACTGCAGTCAGTTTAACTCAGCCAGGCAGGATGTTTGCTATGGTGTTATTTAACTTTTGCATTCATGCCAAATCTCTTTCTCTTTCTTTACTTTTTCTGATCTGAGGTGGCAATTTAATTATAGATTAAATCTTAGTTATTACTAATATACACCTGAAAAACCCCAATATATGCTCTTCTACCATACGACTCATTAACTGAATTTACCTGCATTATGACAAATTCAATAAACAATTATTATGTTAGAATGTCACTGTAGTTTTTACTGAAAAGATTTTGCTGTTTATTCCCAAACTGTGATAAATGAATACTCTTACTGTGCTTGCCTGCCTAATCTGCAGACATCTCATGACCATGCTTATTATACACAACATAGCGCTGTCTCCACTTTGAACAGTGGGAGATGTAGCTAAAATATTCATATGCAAATTAGCATATAATATCATCGGAAGACTTCTCTAGACTTTTTGAGCAGCCAGTAACCTTCTTCAGAGTAGAAGTGGTGCTACATGACGACTGCTCACTCTATTCTCACTTTAATGCTAAATGTCTATTTGGGCAGACAGCATCAATTTGAAAATCGCACTCTCAGTCTTCAGCCAGCTCTGAGATTCAAAGCAAAGTAACAATGAGCTAGTATAGATGGGAATACATGCAGCAGCACCTCTGGTTAAAAGCCTCTGATGGAATGCTCCTTTTGTTTGTAATCGATTGAGAGAGAAAAGCATCCACCGTGTAATTGTAGCCTCATTTGATCTCAAATAAACCATGCTGTCCTACACAAGGCAGGGAGCAGGGCAAGCATAAGCTGGAAACACCTTCATTACAGCAAACACACACTCAAGCACACTTACTTCCTTGGTCTGACTCTTGCATGTACACACAGTCTTGCACACTCCTTTTAAATTATATCGCCCTCCCTCTGCTGGTCTGTCTTTTTCTCCAATCTCACTCTGTGTCTTGTCTTCAATCATGCTCAGCAAACAACTATACACACCGGGTGCACACACACGAACACACACATTCACTCTCTCTGCCTATCTTGGAATGAGGCTGGGATTGATTCTAGTCACACTAGAGTGGGGCGAAATGAGCAGTCACTCTGAATAGGCAAAGGCGTCAAATAATACAGATATGAACGTCAGAGGAATAATTGAAGAAAGTGTTTTATATGTAAAAGACAGGGGAGGATGGAGTGGAATTGAATCTCAGAGAAAATGAGGAGCGGGTTGTGTCCCAGGGGACTGACTCACAATGCCTCAGCCTTGTTTGAAGAAAATAGAGGATAATTAGAGTAGTCCGTGGCTTCCACAGGGCCCAACACCGCTCAGCCTCACTCTTCCTTTATCTGTCCTTCATTCACTCTCTCTCTCCATTCCTCTTTTATACTATCTCTCACTCAATTGTCAGTCTATGTTCACAAACCCCTTTGTCCCTGTTTTCTCTATGTCTCTTGCTTTTTCTTTGTTCTTTCTTTCATCCCATCCATTGCTTCTCTATTTGTACTCTCCATGCCTCGTTTTCTATCAGTCTCTCTCGCTCCCTCCTTCCCTGCCTCCCTCCATCCCTCAATCCCTCCCCCAGCAGGCGCAGAGCTACATCAGTGGAGTTGATCAGATATTCCAGGCACATATGGACAGCACTGACGGGCATAAATCATGAGTATTTTGAAGTGCCCATGCAGGGTTCTTCAGATTGCTTGTAGTGAGCAGGAAAAGCTCTGTGGAACCAGTGCATGAAATCCCTCTATTCTACCTCCAGTTTCATGCTAAATCTCTTTCTCTTTCTTTACAAAGTGTCAACCTCTACCTCCACAGACTTCCTACTCTCTCTCCCCGTGCCTTTCATCCTGGGCTAACCCAATATGTGTTAATACTAATGCATCTTCTAAACTCTCCATGTTTTGGCAATGTGCACTTACAGGCTGAGAGGTGACTGCTTTTCAAAGGAACTGCCACCAAACCACTCCGCAGGAAAGTTGTGAGCATCTCTGTGGTCTGATCCTCCCGTCTTATCCCTTGTTTTTTCACATTACATATTGGCTAGCTTGTCGGCATGACAACAATCATGTCTCTATGGCAACAGACTAGCCAGGAGCTAGATTTCTGCGTGTTTGGACATGTAATGCTGCTTAAAGCTTTCCACGGGTCCCTTGGTGGTAAGATGGCAGATGACAATTAATATTTACTTCTGAGCCAAAATGAGTTAAAGCGTGTTCCTCCCCCTCTCGCTGATACAATCCGCCATCATCACCAGAGTACCAAATACTCATTAAATGGGTCTCAAATTCCTCGGCCTATAACATTACATTGAGTTATATTTTGAAAACAAAATAAGAAATAAAGCATCACAATAACTGCCAACCTTTCATTGCTCTGTTTTCCAATTCCAATCAGCTTTGAGTGTCATCATAAACTGAGATTACTTCTTACTAATATACGGCAAGTCAATGTTGCACAGAGATGGAAATCATTACAAAATCAATTGACGTGCTCTGTAATCACAGAGGAGATTCCTGAAGCTTCCCATAAGCATTTGTCTCCCTGTGTGTGGCCACAAACCGACAGGCAGCACAAATAAATCTCCACGCTGTGCTCCGTCCTTGTGCTCTCTCTCTCTGCCTCTCTCCAGATGACTTGTCCTCTGTCTCCCTCTCTCGCTCCAAGTCCCTGGATATTGATTGGGACCGTACTGGAGTGAACAGGGATAAGATAAATAAGGAGTCAGTGGCCATGAACAGCTCTCTCACTCACCCTAACATGAAGGGAAGGATAATCATCTGCCAAACCTGAGAAAGTGGTCATGTATTTCTCAGGCCACTTTCACACAAATGACCTTTCTCATTACCTTAGTCACAAGTGTCCCCAGTCTCAACCCTTAACATGTCTCTAAATACATTATTTTCACTGATACTTTGATAGTTTTAGCTGAAAAGTGCTTTGGCACATAGAGTGGAACTTGTCATTTGTATTTAATGGCTAATAGTTCTTAAAAGAAAGCATCTGTAAAACATATCATCATCAAAACTGAAAAAAGATGTGCAGGTGCAAACATTACAGGTACTTAATGTGCACAATGTCTGGTGCACGGTGCCCCCTCAACTGCGCAGAGGAAAACAGCACCATTTAGGCAGGTGCCTGCCTGTTTTCACTCAGCTCAGGATGATTATCTAAGCAGTGCACAGGGCATCAAATTCTTCTACATGGACCATAACACACCATGTCACATCAGTCAAGCCAGATTTCATTGAAATGCAATAAGGAACAAAACTGATTGATTGTCACACACCACTATGTACAGCAAAATGCTGATATCTGCACACAAATACACAGCAGACAGGCATGCGTAAAGTCATCTGTAAACACAAGCACACACAGTGGGGTAAATAACTGCCGGTATCTCTTGCAGCGTCGGGAGCAGTGGTGCGAGGCTTCCCCTCAGATTTTGAAAGCCCTATCTGTATCAGGAACAGCAAACCGAAAAAGCAATTTGCTTTGTCACACAGAGACATGCTTGACTACACTGAATAATTGCACTGCAGCTTTGGAAAGAGCTGTTTTCCTTTTATCTAATGAAGGTTTCATGGGAGGGAGGACAGATGTGTGTGTTGTATGTGTGTGTGTATGTGTATGTGTATGTCCATATAGGTGTGATATGGAATATCCGTGTCTGAGAGCTTTTGTATGTACATGTCAACATATATGTGTGCAACTGAGAGATGAGCAGTTGAAGTGTAAAAAAGATTTTCATTGCTCCGTGTCTGTCTTATCCAGTCCTCCATGTGTCCCTTTGCTGCTCGCCCTCTTTCCACACTGCTCCACTGCAATATATTGATTCATCAAATCTGCATGTTGCCTCTTGGCTGTGTCCAGTTTCAGGTTTGAGGCAGTCCCCTGATTCAATAATGCAGAAGCAGACTGGAGAATAAAAGCCCCTGCGCCTGGCCTCGGATACTAACTCCTGAGAAGTGCTGAGTGCACACTCTGCTGCCTGCCGACCGGCCTGCCTCTGTGGGGCTTGGCAGAGCAGTGTGGAAGCTGGAGGGACAACTTCAGCCTCCTACCCTGACATAACTAACAGCAAATAGGACTGAAAGAGGCCCCGGTGAGGATTTGGAGAGTGAACTTAAAGGTAAGCAGTTAAAGAAAAAGTTAGTCTCTCCTTCCCTTTCTGTCTGTATTGTTGGTCACAGCAGTGTCCAGGGGGGAATGAGATGCCAGTGTTTGATTATCAGGGGCACAGGAGAAGGACATGGAGGAAAGTGTGAAGGGAGACAAATCTAACACAAAGAAATAAGAAAGTACCTTCTCTGATGACTGCTTGTGTGTTCAGGAAAAAGGTTTGTGAATTGCCGTAATGACTCTAAAGCATTTGTTCCACTGCGGAACTGTAATTAAGCCATCAGCCACAGTTTGGAGTCTTTAACTTCATAATGAGGCTGAATGTGTGCAGTTCGTGCTCTGTGGATAAGCTGCTGTAATCACTTCTATCTGCTTAATTATGTAAAACCATTCTTTTATCCTACTAGTGTCTCTTTATCTCTTCCTCTCCCCCTCTACTTCTCTGTCATGGTCCCGTCTTTTGAACGTAACTGGGACCATAAAAGCATAGGGACGTGGTAGTAATGAGCACATGTGGTGGGACGCATCAACCTGAGACATTTTGGGTAACGTCAGTCCAAATGGCTGCTGGGAGATAAAGTTCAGCGAGACCTGGGTGTTGACAAAGGGCGCCACATAAGGTGTGTTAGATGTAGCTGCTTTAGAAGACGCTGCAGAAGAATAAAGCACAAAGCTCTCACCACTCTGAGGAGCTTTTTGTCACCTTTCTCCATGCCCTCCTTAGCATTGGCCAGAGGGATGTTAGAGCTCAGATGGAGTCATTGTATACAGCATTTTCCTTTCTTTCCCCTCTCTCGTTCAAGTTCATTTTAGATTCCAGGATCACAACCTCACTTGCAGATGTTATTATCATTAGTGGTCCAGCTCCACTCTGACAGAAGTAAAGATGCATGCAAAGTGCTGCAGGTTATTTCAATGGAAGTGAACGCCATCTATCTTCATATCCCTAATGGAGACAACATGATTGTACTCTTTTTAGATAGACCTATATCAAAGCTTTCCTTCTACAGTACTTCAGAGATCACTGCGCTGCTACATGCTGCACAGACACAAACACATGTACTCTCCCACACATACGCGCACTCTTGAGAATGTGGCAGTGGAGAGTGAAATCTTGTGATGCTTGGGAACTTTACACCATAGACAGGTTGCAATGGCAGCAGGGGGAGGAAAAAAAAGCCCTAAATGCATGAAAAAACATGAAGCTGCCACTGTTTCAATGGAGCAGAAAAAACAGTAGAGAAAAATGTCAACAACAAATAGCTGCTGGTTTCTATTGCCGCAGGCGACATGGACTTTGGTTCCCTCATGTTTCTTTCCTCCCGCATTATGCATCATCTTTTCATCCAATTAAACACAAATACAGGCTACAGAGTACAACTCAGGGAGCATCTTGGTTCTGCTCCTTCTGGGAGAAACAGGCGGAGGAGGGAAACAGAAGGGGAAGAAAAAGTGGAGAAAGGGGTGGTTCAATATGAAGCAATGGGCAGATGCGATCGTGTGGATGTGTGTGTGTGTGTGTGTGTGTGTGTGCGCTAGGTGGCTTCACTTGAAAGCTGGGCCTCTTGGCAGACCATGTCTATGTATCTGCCAGTCTGTGTCTCCTCTCATTTCTTCATGTTGCTGTGAGTCTGTCTGGGGCAGCGCTTCGCCATTGTTTTGTTTTGATTCAGTGACATGAGCAGACCGCCGTGCAGTTCATCGAGATGATGATTGATGGTGTTTGCTGAATTACGGTGAGGCGTACACATGACGCATGGTGGGGCCTCGTCGCAGAAACCCCAACTGAACCTGAGTTGTCCTTGCCCTGGTTGCCTTGGTTACGTGCAGGTAGTAAAGTGAGGCAGCCCAAGAGAGGGTGTGAAAAGCCATGTTTAATTCCATCTTCAGGCAGCCATTGAGAATTTCACACCTTTCTGTCTGGGCACTCGGGCGAGCATTGCTATGGCAACTGAGCACTCTTAACCTTCTGACCCAATGGCTAGTTGAGCTTTGCCACCACTAACTTCTGTATTACCCAATGAAAATACATTAGGCTTTCCCTCATCTGTATGAAATCAAAGAGGAGATTAGCGAGCTGTCTTTGTCTTAGCACTTATCTGACAGGAAGAGCATTTTAGGTCTAGGTTCTGATAAATCCTGCCATGAGTGGAGGTCCACGTTGATCATGTTCAGCAAGCTTTTGCCTGAAATCCTGGAATTCTGTGTTTTTAAACTTAATGTGTAGTTTACAGTAACTTTCCATTAGTGACGTGGAGAAACAAACTCAGCAGGCGGGTGAGCGTGTGCTGTGGCAGTCCATTTGGCTATACAAAGACAATAAGCTTCTGGGACTGCTGAATGGGGGGGTTTCATGCTGTTTACATGGGCATTGATTAGACATTCACTGGGAAGCATGACTCTCAAATGTGAGTTGCAGGCTGTTGTAATGTTTGCACAAGATTTTTGTGTTTGCTTCTGTTTTATGTTTGCACGAGTGTCAGGGTTTACGCTTCTCCGTCTGTGTATTTATTGACATGTTGATGTTGTGAAGTGTGTTTTGTGTGATAGACTGCCTGTGTGTGTATTAATCAGTGAGTATTAGATTTAAGCCAAAGAATGACAGCTCCATCAGCTTAACATTATCCTGTGTGCCCATTGGACTACCTAATGTAGATTCATCATTCTGGATACTTTCAGGAGCCATATGGTTTTTCAGTCCTATTGCATAATAACTCAGCTGCGACAGCGGCAGTAACATTATGAAGATCAATAATAACCACAAGCTCTGTTATAGGACAGACTGCAATGTTTGCTTGATAGATCGAGCAACTCATGCTCTCCAGCTTCATAAAATCCAGTTAGTACATCTGTGTCATGATCTTCAGTCTAGTCACTCACTGGGCCTATCTACCTGTCTGAAATTCACTACAACCATGAACAAAACACTAAGCTCCTCTTTGTGCACCTCTGCTCGACTGCAGTTAATTCTCACGATGTGTTTAGATTTTTTTTTACTTTCCACTTATTTGAAGACAATCAGTTCCTGGATATTGAAAATCTGTATAATGGTGCAATGCAATGATACAAGTCCCATCTAAACAGCTGTGTTTTAATGCTGAAGAAACCTAACTTTGAGAGAGTGCCTGTAAGCAGTCAGAGACAAATAGTAAAGCATGCACACACATACACACATACACACACACACACACATGCACAGAGAGAAGCACTGAGCTGCTGGTGATTGTTAAATTTAGTCCTCAGAGCCACATCAAAATGGTAAGTATGTTGCAGCATTGGCTCCAATATTTTAGCAACGCACTCACACAGTGAAACACAGGGAGAAAAATCACAGATTAAGTCATAAAGCAGGAGATATAAGTATAGTCAAAAAAACATAACTCAGTAAGTAACATAAACTCTGGAGGTAACTAAGAGATGATGAAGAGTGAAAAGACTGGAAAAATGTAAAAAATAAATAAATAAAAATAAATAGTGATTTTGGTGCCACATCTGCTTAAAAAGTACAGTCACATTCAAGGTGGCAGGAAGAGAGAGAGAGAGAGAGAGAGAGAGAGAGAGAGAGAGAATGCACCCTGAAGGCCTGTTTTCGCCTTTCTTTTGGCCTTCTTTGAATGACTCAGGGATAAAAAAAAAAAAAATAAGAAATGCTGCATCCTTTACATGCATTGCTTTATGCTTTGTTTGCATTACCTCAGAAACATTCCCCCAGTTCCCTCAATGCCCTTGGTCTCTAAAGTGCAACAGGGGATGGAGATGGAAGAGAGCAACTGGGACAAGGGAGGAGTCTGTTAGTACAGTGTATTTCCTCAGCATAACCATTAAATACACCAGCCCTCTGACCCCATGCAATGACTCAACGTCACTTTTACTCATCCTGGCAGCCTTGGGCTTCTCTATTATTCTCAGCTTCATGCTGTACTGTTTGTATCTGAGCAGAGGCAAATTCAGGATGGTACAATAAAATACAATAACCGCAGTGAAAACAGTGCAGAAAAGCAGGAATAATTCTTGCATTCTTCTGTCTTTCCTTCTTCCTCATACACCACCCCTCCCTTGCTTCTTTTCAGCAACTTATTTCACCTCCTTGTGGGTTTTCCTGCTGTGAAAATAAAGGGGTGTGCACCATGCCACTGAGGGCAGCAGCAGAGGCGGAGAAAGTCAACCCACTGCTGAACCATACAAGGGCAGGGTCTGATCTAAAATCCTTTCTGAATGTGTTATGAACTAATCCCACTGCTCGAGGTGCTAAAAGCCATGAAAAACTGGAGCCACAGGGTTTTGTTTTTCAGGAAAACATTTTATTGAATTACACCAGCAAATAAATACAATATAAGTGACCTTTGAAGGAAAAAGAAAATGATGAATGGTGAAAATAATAAATCTTGCATAGAAGCAACAGGAACCCTCCAGTCCAGTATGTCCCAGTGTATGATTTGTCACTGTCTCCCATCTGCTCTCATTATATTTATTCGTTAAAGATAAACTCGAAAAAACTTTCACCTAACACTTTTGTCTCCTATGTTATAGAAAACCAGAATTCAGCTACTTTTAAACTACCCAGAAAACACTTCAACTCCATTAAGTTCCAGCTGTCACTGTATACTCAATGGATCTGCTCAGGCCATTTTTTGTTGAAATTATGGCACATTCTGTTGGCTGTATGGTGCTTAATCTCTTTGAATTTGTTACAAGTAAAATGGAGTGGAAGGGCTCAACACACTCCTCCCAGCAACAGTGTCTTATTTTATGTTCTGTCTTTGTGGTTTCAACTTTTTCAACACAGGTCAGTCATTTAAGTGACATGTTAAGAATTTAAGTTTTGGAAATCGTTTTTTTTTTTTTTTTTTTTTTTTTTTTTTTTTAATTTATTCAAGATAAGCTATTATTAAGGGGTGTGAATACAACGGGCAGCAGATGCTCTTATTTTTTCATACCCAATACAGGATCACCAGAAGCTGCAAACACAGCCTGTCAAAAAAAAACAAAAAAAAAAAAAAACTGTGGGAATTGCAGGACCTTACTATCCAATCACTGTGCCACATTTCATATGACACACAAATAAAGATGTAAGCATATAGAGGTTGTGTCCACACCCACTGACAACCTCATGGGGTCTGGGACATACTTGTGCCAAGCCATCATTAATCATCTCTTTTAGTTAACAGCATCTATTATCATCATTGTAATCTGGGCAAGAATAATATTTTCCATTTCCCTAAACCCCACAGAATCCCTCTATTTTGGAATCTTCTAATTGGATAGGCATCAGTGGTGAATTGATGCTGTCAATGCAGATCTGACAGTCACCATCTCCATCTTTTATAATGCACACAGTTAATTCACAATTATAAGCAGGAAGACATTATCAATGTCAGCAAAATGTTAGATCTTTCTTGAGGTATCTGTCAATGTGCTGGGCAAATTTTGGGGAGCAAAAGGCACTGCCTCTGCTATCTATCTATCTATCTATCTATCTATCTATCTATCTATCTATCTATCTATCTATCTATCTATCTATCTATCTATCTATCTATCTATCTATCTATCTATCTATCTATCTTAGTTGTATCTTTAGTCACTGGAGCAGGAATACTGTCAGTGCAAGCAGGGCTCTCTCTCTCATACACGCACACACACGCACGGCCAAGCTTGGCTGCGTCAAAGAGTGGTACTTCTTTGCCTGGGCTCCTTGCACATTGATGTGCTGCTCCTAGCGTCGGCACCTTGCAAGCACAGCAGTCACCTTCCAACCTCTGCGACTCTCCTCCGCTCTTCTCGCTCAGTCGCAGATATTTTGCAGGACGGAGGGGACCGTTGACTGTCCTCTTCGCCCGATTACAGCATCTGTGGAATTCTCCACACTGGGAGATTGGAGCTTTTGCTTTCGCAACCCGCAGAAGAGTCTACTTCACAAAAGACAGAGACGGGTCGCTTTACTGAGCCAGAGAGGGCTGCCGTGCGTCCTGGTGATGAGGTTGGTGGCGCACAGCCGACACAGCATTAAAGGAATCCCTCTGTATCTGAAGAAACCGCCCCAGTAAGGGACAAGAACGAGGGGGAGCTGCAGGAACTGGTGTCGGCTCGGACGCTATCATTTCGACTAGGATGCATCTCTTCAGTGCAATGTTTCTACTTGTGATGTTAGCTGTCATGCCCTGTGAGGTAAGGACTCCGGCACAAACGCTCACACGCCATTAGTAGGCATTGTTCAAAAGTTCCTAAAGCGGTGCTGATCGTCTGTATATGAATTGTTAAATATGGGTAATTTAAGAACCAACGCCTGCACTAAGGGCTGTATCACAGTTTAAGGGGAGGCAAATATAATGTTAAGTCAGTGCGAAGACTGTTTGCATGTGTGCATTAAACAGGAGAATTGCTATTGTTCTGAAGGTATGCAACCTGATGAGAAGCACTGACGCGAAGGTAGAAAGTTGAGGGAAGATGTGACAATAGGCAGAGATGTAGTTGACGGTAAATCCACCTGAACTCGATTCACTTCCCCGCAATTTAACTCTCACATTTCGCGACATAAATCATGCTGTGAAATATAATATAAAGAACAATGAGCGGAATAAATGATGGTTGCATTATGAGAACGTTGTCTTTAGGGGGAAAGTAAAACAGCAGAACTGTTTTCTGGAAGCTCTGATGCGGTTGCTGCCCTGGAGGTCGTTGTTTACACACCTTTCTATCTACCTCTACATCTCTGATGGAGAGGTCCAGGGGCTCCCCGCCGTGAATCACTATAGCGCTGATGAAGCTGAAGAGACCGAGCAGTGAACGGCAATACTGACCGTTTGTTTACACGATCTATGTGTGATTTGTGGCTGTGAATACAAGCCGTGCGTAATTAGTAGTGCACCAGACAAGCGCCAGCAAACGGTTGTAGATTCTGGAGATGTGTGATGCGTGTGTGAGTGTGTGGCGTGCTGTAGCGCATGACACTCGAGAAAAGACGTGTCCCTTTGGTAAAAATGACGAGCTTTGATGTGACAGTTGTAAATTGAAGTGAAGGTCGGTAAATTATTTGACCCAGAAAAGCTTTCAGTCAAGGCTGGAGCTTTTGAACTTGTGGGGCTTCAGCTGGTCAGCACGCAGTGTTGAGCGTAACCCATGACAGCTTAGAAAGTGTAAGGTCTGCTGATAATGTAGCTACAATCTGTCTGTTGCTTAGGAGTGTAGAAAAGGGCATGAACATTGGACAGCGCCGTTTCGCACCTTTAGCTCCATGCGGCATTATATTCGGGACCAGGGACAGCGCCGTGTCGCGCCTTCGGTTAAAAACAGCAGTCTGAGTCAATTTAGCACCACAGACAGCGCCTCCTCCCACGTTGACGGTGAGTATCACCATTTGGCAAAGGCCACCAGACGGATCGCAGGGCCTCACGAAAACAGCACTAAATATAAAATCTGCTAGGGAGATAAACAAATGGAACAGCAATGAATATATGAACAATATATTGATTATGAAAGGGATATTAGAGATGAAAAATAGCACTGAGTGGGATCCAGGGTGGTCCCTCATGCAACGCAGAGACAAACTAAGATTCTTCTTTTGGGATCCTGTGGATTAAGACTTCCATGGGCCCCTGTAGTTGTTCAATCTCTAAGGCCCCTGAACAATGCTTGCTGCAGCTAGTGTATGTTTTGGAGCTGGTGAACTTTACACAAAGCAAGGCCACTGCCTGTGATTACTTACTGTCACTATATTCAAATTATATGTGGCCCACTGTTGCAAATTCTCCGACTAATATTAAGTTGTGCTAACAATTATGCTGTAACATGGAGACGCAGTAAAGGCCATATGTTGCAGGGTACATTAATGTTTTATATGTCATGTCTACAGGGCAAGTGGACATTGCAGTTGACCTTTAACAGAAGTAGAAGCTACAGTGTGTTTTAGTCTACAGGAGGTACGCTGCATGAACAGGCTGTCCATACACCTGTGTGTTGGGTTCAAAGTATAACATGTACAGCACAGATGGTGTTAGAGGAAAACAACTTGATTTCATTTTGAGTGGTATAAAACAAAGTGCAGGCGTTTCCAGGCCTCTAACTTAAAAAATGAATGCATCCCTGGCTGCCGACTACCACAAAATATACTATGAAGATGTGTTCATGCACCTCTTTAAGCTCCTTTAAAATAAATTAGTTATTACGTTTCCTGATGCTTAATAACTAATTTAACAACAATTGAATTTTAGCTGACTTTTTAAAACCTAATCTAATAACTAATTCTAACCCCTCAAGTAAAAGTCTGAATCACACAACTTGTCTACCCTGCAAACATTAACACAGTGCCATGAATGTTCTTCAATAAATGAAGAGGAATAAATGTCACTGTGAAACACTTGCGAATGTGACACTGTAAATGTAGCTGATGACTTACTATCATATCTCAAGCGCTTCTTCAGTGAGTTCATACTGTAATTGGCCTTGGGGGACAATTTGTTGTAAGTGTTTACATTAAATATTTAAAGGTCTGAAGGAAAATATGATGCCACCCGTCTCCTTGAGATTGCACGGCAACATAAAGAATTGATGACTTTTTGCGAATCTACTGCAATGAGGGTAACATTCACACCAGTGGGGTTGAGACATCCACGTATTTTCATCCATATTCTCAGCACAGGCCTGTATGAAATTTTTAGAGGGCTGTAATGAGACAGATGCACGTGTTCATTCACTGCATGTGTTTGTTAAGTACTCATAAAGCTCAGGGGTCCCTAGTGTTACTGACACAGATGGGCACCTGCTTGACCTTGGCACAGATGTCTTGCTATGGTGTGTACATCAAGCCACGCATGACAGGTCACACTTACACAAACACTTATGTGTCTGTGTAAGTGCATTCATGCATGCATGCGTGTGTGTGTGTGTGTGTGTGGGTGGGTGTGTGCATTTGTAAGAAATGCGTGTACTATACACCCATAGACTGTATAGTATATTGCAGCTGAATTGTACTTGGCTTCCTCTTCAACTGGGCAGTCATATTGCTGTAGATCTAAGCAAGACCAATTTTAAAAAGTATCTTTTTCTAAATGAATATCTAAAATATACATTTTAAATTCACCTTGTTTATTTTATATGATTTAGCAAATAGTTTCCACATATACAAAATGTTATGTGAAAATGAGATGCATGTCATCAGTCAGGACATAGAAACTATATGGCATAGCTTGGATTATAAGAAATTTTCTGTGAAACTCAGCATCTGTTTCATTACTCTGGTTAATATTAATAGCTTAATACTGATTGCTCAGACTGTAGATTTAGTGCAACAACAGAAATTCTGATGCACAGAGTAATTTATCTTGGAAATAGAAGATGTTCCATTTACTGTATGTAGATTTGGACTTAATGTGTGAACTATGAGATGATCAGACAAAGAAGGAGCACAAGAAAAGTCAGTGTAAATGGCTTTTTTTATCACAAATAAGGTAACTTTGAATTTGGTTGGTGACAGTTGCCCTGAATCTTCATGAATAAATATAACTTCTTGCTAAAAACAAAGACTTTGAATAATATCAGGTACTTGTTTCCTGATCACAAATATGAGTGTTCCATGAGTATTCCTGTCTAACCGTCACACTGATTTAAAAAGCTTGCTGGAGCCTGACTGAGGAGAAAGGTAATATTGTTCAAGGGGACAAAAGATTTCATTGTTTCGTTTTCTGCAGCTGTTCAATTTCTGCTTAAGATGTCGAGAATAAAGATTGTTTCATGTACTTGAAAGATTCACATTCAGGTTTGGAGGCAAACATTTTTTTTTGTTAGGGTCCCACTGCAGCAAGAGAGTGCAAGGGGAATACAGTTATTGGTTTAAGATGTCTGGTCTTGAAGAGTCCCAACACAAGCATGGTTGAGAGTGATGGAGAGTGAAGTGAACGCTTGCTTTGGTGTTTTTCTGTTCAAACACCAAGTGCAGTGGGGGGAAAAAACCTAATTGCTTGCCATTCTCAAAGAGGGAGACAGAAACCTGTGTAAGCAATTGGCTAGATTTTTCAGTAATTTACTTGATCCTTTCTCTCACCAGGGATCACGATAAACAATCAGTTCGAACAGGCTACCATTTAGGACCTTGTTAAGTTGTGTTTCCTCATCCTAGATTGGTGTGATGATTGCACCAGAAACTCTTCCAGCCAGGGTCGATTTATAGCTAAAAGACAAGTCCTGTAAAGGAACGACCACTTGTAAATCACGTTGCTGTTTAAAACATCATTTGGCACAATTTGGTTTATTTACACTGAGCTAATTATACAGTACTTTAGTGGTGTAATATAAGTGTCACTAAATTCAGATGGTTTTACTGGCACAAATGAAACAGTAGTTATGATAATGCCATACTAAGAAGACTGTCTTAGCTTTATGGCAGTATTATTAACACCATATATATGGCCTGACACAAAACAAATGAAGGCAAAGTTATGCAGCAAGTAGCTGACCTAATGCTAACGCTATCTGCAATGTCTCTACATGTGAGGACAACAAGGACAGACCTCAGCTCAATTGGAGTCAGGCAGGACAAACAGCTGGGGTTGGCTAATGTCCAATCGAGACAGCTTTAAACAGTCCACCGACCTGGCAGTGACCCTCTGGCCAAAAATCTCTTTTCCTGGTGCCAGTCCAATGAGAGCAAAGCAGCATGATCACAATAAAAGCCCTCCCCCAGACATGAATATAATGGAGTCACTTGTGGTAAATGTCTGTCCTTGTCCCCACGCCAAAAGCATATTACCCAGCAGTCTTACCTAAACACTGAAGCTTGTCAAACCTTGTAAAATACACTTTACAAAAAACGTTGCTTGTGCCATTATTATCAGTGAGCCTACCTGTTAAAGGCTTTTAGAAATATTGAGGAACAAGCCCGTACACCTGGATGGCAGTCAAATAGGAACAGAGATGTGAGTCTACGCTTCCCAAGAGGAAGGACACTATGGTAGCAGGCTGGACAGAGTGTGCTCTGCCAAGCAGCAGCCTAACCTCCACACAGAGAATTAAACCAATGAAAAGCTGCAGGAGCAGGGGTATAAATCTGCCAGTGAGAGACAAAGACACACACTGAACTGTTAAAATCACCTCGCTATGCTACAACAGGTCCAGTGCTTGTCTGAACGACACTGACACACAAGCCCAGGGAAGGTCAAACGGCAACACACACACAACTTTAAAACTAATTTGAGAACATTACATGTTTTGCATGTGGTTCACATAGCATTCATTTTCTCATTTAGTAATGTTAAGTAGACTAGTGTACCGATGATAATATGAGCTACGTTTTCCTGCTAAATGTCAATAATATTCAAGCTTGGTGTAACATTTGTGTGTTTCTTGCACTGTAAAATAAGATAACCCACATGACCTAATTTCTGTGTTGCCTGTCAGTCACTAACAATCATGTCTAGCACTATGTGGGCGAGTCCACCTTCATGCACTCCCCATTAATATACAGAGGTGCTGCTTCACAATCAGCCACACATAATGAGGTTGCATTATGCTTGATTCAGGGCTGCTTGAAGAGATTGAATAGTATGTGCTTGTGTCATGACTGATTAGGGCAGAGCTCGAATCAGTGCACAATAATGATACCACATTGTGTGAGTCAGAATCGTACCACTGTAAAGAGATTTGTTTCATAAAAGAGATACGACTTAAGAAAGGGGGCCGGAGCACAGAGAGCTATTGAGCCTTTGTGCTGTCCGCTGTTCACTCTCTCATCTTAATGTTTGATGTGCTTTCATGTAGCCTGCTGCTTCATCATCAGAGCTGTGTGTGTGTGTGTGTGTTTGCAGGGACAAATAATCTACACAGAGTGACATTGTGGGGACTCACCTCCCATATGGGAACACATTTTGGTCTTCAAAAGGTTAACCATTTATTTTTGGGGTAAGACTTTATTTTAAGGTTAAGGTCCACTGGTTTGAAGTTTCTTTTAAAGTGTGAAACATTTGGTGTTTATGGTTTGGAGTTGAAGTAAGTCAACGCTGTGTAATTTCCCCACGAGTGTGTGTCTGTATGGTAGATCAAGGGGTGGTTAGAATGTGTGTTTTTTAATGGACTGGAAGGTTTGTGTGCCTGTGTGAGTGGTTTGGTTTTTGATGACGACGTACCTGTTTCTGGGTCAGTTTTCTAAATGCGGTTCTAAATGACTCACACAGGGGTGATATTAGCGTGTGATGATTGCAGTGAGCTTTTTTTGCGGTGCGAACCAGGGCGAAATGGGTGACTGATTTTACTGCCTTAGATGAGGCACGAAGGCAGGCAGCGGTCTGTGTGGTAATTGGTTAACAGATGGACCACCAGGTAGAGAAGCATGTGAGGTCATTGGCCTGACTGTCAGACTAACACTGTGTCCCTGTCATGGTCGGCCCCTGAGGTAGAGAGAGTGTGTCAGCATTGGCTTACCTTTTCAACTGGAGTGCCCTTTATGTATGTGTACATATGCAAACACACACGACCTCCCTGACACAAAACTGTGATCTTAACTCCACACAGCATATTAAAAAACAAACAAAAAAAACAGCTGCAGGCTATAATACTGTCTATGACGTATTATTGGTATTCATATCAGCCCTTTCTAGCATTGTAGACTAAATGTCACAATGCCCCTCAGTCCCCACTGATTGACACTCCTGCAGAGGAAACCTGATCGTTTGTTATGTTTATTTTAAGCTTTGAAATCATAGAGTAGGTGGGCTATTTAACTGCCCTCTGCATGGGACCTCTCTTGTTGCAACAATGGGAATTTAAGTATTTTGCACATCAAAGAGCAAGGGATACTGTCGCTTCAAACTGGGATTGTCAAAGTCAGATTGGAAAGTTTGATAACCTTGGTATTTTGTCCATGTTCTAAATGACCACCTCCTCATTGAGAGCTACAGACTGACCACTACTTATGCTCCAGGGTTGTACGGACTCTGAATGACCTCTGATGCTGTTTTCTGTCTTGTTGAAAACCCAGCGGCCTGTTGGCCTAAAATGACCATTAACAATCCCATGGACTGAGCTGGCTGACTCTAGGGCAGCTCATAATCGTCATTAGAAAGGTCTTTAAGGTCTTTTGGGATTGAGGACTAAATACAGTTGGTAGAGCTTTCTCATTTATACAGACATGGTTAACCTGGCAGCTAACCAGCAGCCAGCTGTATACTCCGGGACTGATTACTTTTTTTATACATGCAGGATGAAGGAAAAGCAGATTTACATGTGTCCCCTGAGCCCTGCAGTGTCCCTTTTTGACCCTAACTCTCTCTTCCAGACAATTTCACAATGACTGACTGATGCAAAAATAATTTCTCAAAATATTAAGTGCACTCATATAATGTATAGGATGTCGTTTGTATGCTTGCTATCAATGGTGTATGGAAAGATCAGCCTGACTGGTGGGATGAATATCATCCCTGTATCGCATTCCCTATCCCACTTTCTCTCTTTCCCTCTGTGTGAGTGTGCTGGAGGGTGCAGGACTCCCAGAGGTTTATGTCTGTGACTCTAAGCAAGAGTGACATTTCTCTGACAACACCCAGAACAGGCACACGCATGCACGCGCACACACGCACTCTGTTTCGCACACACATTTTCTTTGTCTCCCTGTCTCCCTCCCCTTTGCTGTCTAGTTCACAAACATGTCAGCCACAGGATCCACAATAGGCAAAGAGCCAAACAACGCACTGAATCGATACCCACAAACATGGCTGTAGTATGAGTGACAGATGCCAATTAGAGCACAGACATGCTTGGTCATCTGGTCAGTGCTGGACATGTTGCCACCACTAATAAGGGTAACAACACATGCTACCCTAGTAACTGCCACCATGGGACACCATGGGATAATTTTTTGTCCAAGTGCTCTTTTTTGCATTGCAGTAGGCACCTCCTGACCAGTTTTCTGTACGACCTTGCTTTCCCCTGCTCGATGAATCTTTTATGAGCCTGGCAATGTGGGTTTCTGTGTAGAAGATTGGAATATAAATATGGCTGTTGCGCCTAGAGCTCCTCTTCCCGCTCTGATACAAAAGCTTTCATAAGACTGAGCAGATTGGGCAAGCTGCTACTTGAACGGTGCTCTTCACATCTCTTCGCTTTTATCGGAGGACACACATCCCATATCAGAGAGTGTTATGCATCCTCAAACGTCAGACAGATTCTGCCTCCACCTGCTAGATCACATGGCTGGACAACATACCACTCTCCCAGGAAATCTTGTTTCCTTTAAAAAGGTTTGGTTTTTAAGTCCGATTCTTTGTCAGACATTTTACACAGCATGGTTGTGTCCTTGAAAAGCCCCAGTAAATTGCAGATTTCTCACATCCATGTTATGGGGTTGAGAGTTGTAGCAGCAACTGACACTGAATGAGGGGATAACAAAGTAAATCTTGGTTGAACTCCTCAGACTATACTGCGCCTCTTTCTCTCTTTCTACCTCTCCCTCTATCATTTATCTCTTTTTTACTACCTTGCCTCCCTCTCCTCCTATTTCACATGATCTTTGCTACCTCTATTCCAGAGAATCATCTACTCACCGCCATGTATGAGTGTGACAGCATTGCCTCCTATCTTGAAAGCTAACTCAATTGCAGGGCTTTCATTTTGGGGAACGAAGGATGAGAGCTATGTGGCGTGTCAGAAGCGGGTGGCAAGAGGAACCATTTAATCGATGTGTTTTCCGCGTGGCACTGTCACAGCCACTCAGTAGGGCCATTGATGAGGGAGGCTCTCTCTGACTGCGCCAAGGCTTAAAGGCTCCAGTCAGGGAGGCGTGGGAGCCCAGCAGCTACCAGACACTGCTGCATATCAAGCAGGCTGGCAGGGCTGCGCTCTGCAGCCCCACGGTGAGCAGGAAAGAGAGGTCCTTTGTTAGAGATACACTACATGTAGGAGAGGGGAGATAACAAGATGCTCCAGTAGAAGGAACACCAGCTTACATTACATTATGTTGCCTGGCTCTAAACCCCTGGGATTTCTCCAAGTCTACAAAACACACACAGACACCGTAGTGTGCAACACTGGATGTGAATGCCACATCTGGAAGGAGTCACAAATAGAGACTGTCATACATACATATTCTGTTAATAAGGAACTGACTATCATATTAAAGAAAATGTAAAATGGAATTACATCTCTAGCATTGATGACATTTACTGAAAGAAATTTGATCTAGCTTTGATGGATTACACAAAATTGGAGGGAAATGATGTAACACGCTGACTTTTTCATTAATTTTTCATAGATCAGAAGGCTTGGATTTAGATAAGCGTTTTAGTCGAAAGGAACTTTTCTTAAAATGAGCCCTGTGTATTCAGCAGTACCATGAATCCATTGCTCATTAGATCCATTTGATTATTTGGAGCATAGGACAAACAAACAAAGCATGCTTTTGGATCAATGGCCTTGAGCTTACCCTGAAGTTTTCAGTCTACAACATTTATTCACTTTCTCTTTTCAATAATCTGCAGCCTCAGACAGAAAGACAGCCTGTACAAAGAGCAAAATGTATTTCTACTATACTCTAATGGAAGCATCCATTTGCCCATCTAGTCCCTAGGTAATACACTTGGCAGTGGTTATGCATATGTGCATCAGATTGATGTTAAAGCCGCTGTATTCTGTTAAAAAGGTTTTAGTGTATGTGCATTGCAAATAAACACCTCACACACGCTGTCGACAGATGCTGTGAACTTAAGATGCTGTGGTGATCAGGGTAGGTGGGCAGTGTCAGAGTACAAAGTGAGAGGATGTGGTCTGGATTTGAATTAGTGCCCAGCGGAGTAGCTGAGCAGGGCAGCATCGCTGGGAAGTGAAGAAAGAGAGAAAGAGGAAAAGACAGAGTGGAGTTGCTGGAAATGAAAATTGGAGATTGCGAGCAGGAGAAATAGACAGAGAGAGCGCCTTCCGACTGTGCCTGCCGACTGTGCCTGCAGGGTTATTATCTCTACCATCCTAACCAAAAGGAGAATAATAATTAGAGGCCTATCGCTCCATCACCATGATTTTATACCCCTCACTGGCACTGACACTCCTTGCAGATTGTCCTTAATTAGCTCCACATTGCTTAATCAATACGGCTGTGACCATGACAAAACAATGGCATGAGCATCCTGTCGCTCTGGCAAAAGAGAGAGACCGGAAGCGGCAGGAAGAAAGGATGAAGTGTTGACAGACAAGATGAGAGAAGAAAATGATCTAGAATGGCATTTCAGTGGGAGGGGAAAAAAGAAACGTCATGCTCTGATAAAAACCTGCTCTCATGATGATTAGAGCCTGCACTTGCTTATCTACTATACTGAGTTTGTGTGCTTGCAGATGTGTCGCTACAGTAAAGCTGTCTGCATCTCTCTGCTTCACAGGATGAGAAAAGGACGCAGGTTGAAGACTTAGCTCAGCTGTATATGATGCATCTATGATAGCCCTATCATGTCGGGCCATGCTATAGTATTGGATCTAATGCAGTAATCCTTGTTATATTTTTTAGCAGCAGAGCTGAGTGCTTCAGCCACACTAATGGTGATGTGATGAATAGGTATTCAGGAGAGGTCTCTCTCTTTAAGCCTTAGTGCCTCAGGCTACTGGCCCTCTCAGGCCCAGCTCTCATCTCTTACTCCTCTCAGTGAAAGTAACAGCATGCAGTGAGCTGGTGCAGGGATCTTCAGTGAAGAGTACTTCTCACTTGTCAGGCACATTTTTCTACTTGGTATGTTCTGGATCGATATCTGCAGCTGCCGTGTTTAAATCTGTGTTGATCTTACCCAAACAGCCCTGAACAACACTATTAAATGTGAACAGTGAGACTCAGCTCAAACTGATTTGTACCTCTGCATAATATTAGATACTTTAGAATAGATTTACACCGTGAAGCAAGTGTGTGGGTACAATCTGTTGATGCAGGAAAGTGCCACTAAATGGAGAGCATCAAGAGGAAATTAAAAAATTGTCAGATTATTACTACAAGGGACAAGAGCATAGAGTCCTCCTTATACATAAGCCTTTGCTTTTCAAATTGACACAAACACACAGTTCTTGTGCAGAGGTGGGCTCTTGCATTGGTGTCATTAAAATTTTAAATTAGTGATTTAATCTGCGGGTGTCAGAATGGTTTACCCTCACAAAATCATTATTAAAGGATATTTCTGTCATTCTAATCTCCTATGCTCCAAGGTTGGATCTTATTTTGGATGTGTTTTTGTCCATTTCACCCGAGGCAATCAGGCAATAGTCAACAATGATATGTCCCAGGAGGAATGAGCTGTGGAGCCGCAGACTGCTGTGTCTTAAAGACAGAAAATAAAAATATTTATGTTAACGATTAGGAAAGGAAGCACGTCCTTAAGGGAAAAATCATCTCCCATTCCCTCCTTGTGCTGCATGGAATATTAATGCAAGGGATGGCCTTTCTGATATCATATCTCCCAGGCTGCACTCACAAATATCATCATTAAGCACCATAGATCTGCGTCGTGCTCAGAGTGAAGAGCGCACCGCTCAACATCCTGCATCAACTGGAATCCTGCAGACAAAGACGCAGACATCCTGTTTATATAAATCCACATAGCAACTGTTTGTCTGTGCATAACCCACACGTAAACTCACATATTACCAAGCACACACACATCCCACAGTGGAATCCACATTTTGGTAGAAGAGCTGAATTGAGATAGTAATGCAGGACATGTCACTACATTGCCGTGTACCTGCTGAATATTGCATCTGTTGCTGAGAGAGCCAGCCTGATGATCCAGTGCAACCCCCTGTGGTGAAGCACCAGGCTCTATGGCCACGCTTTGCCATTACAGCCTACCTCTCCTCCTTCCTCCCACCAGCAACTTCCCACTCATAATACTCCTCATCTCACACTCAGCTAACAGCACAGAATATTACCCCTTTATAATAGTCAATGTACAGCCCTCTCCTTTCTGCTCTGTTTACTCATTTTCTCCCGTTGATATTTTCCTGTTTGTTTGTTTGTTTGTTTAATCACTGAATGGATCAGTGGCTCCTCGTTTTGAGATTCAGCTGAGATTTTGTAGATTACATGGCTGGAATCATCAGCAAGGTGTTGGGGGGAAGGTATAAGCAAAGCAAGCTAACACAAGTCTGTTTATTTATACTAATAATTCTTTCTACTCTTTCCACAAGCAAGGCAAAACGCCATAAAAGCACACAGTGACAAGCTAATTTGTTTATCTACAAGTTTCTCCTATCCATTTTTGCCCGTAACTCCATGTGGCTGTAAATGTAATATTCAGTTAGGGGCTGTTTTGGGATTTCTCTCCGCTGCACACTGTGCCTGTGTTGTACTAATAATGTGTCCCTAATTAAATGTTACAGCTTCTCTGAGCATTAATGACCTGAAGACAGAGGATACCAATGGAGGCTTCAGTGTGAGCTCTGACAAAGAAGCTGGACACAACACTGCAGGCTGGTTCTGTCATTTCGTTCTGAATATACAGTTATAGCTGATGGGTTCTGCTCATTGTTCGTCCTGACCATGTCGAACGCAGAGCGTTGAGATTTATTTATTTTTTTCACAATTGGCTGCTGAAAACTCTCAGTCAACCAGATTGTAATTGGCAGGACCTCACCACTTCTCTCTGGTCCTGTTAGTTTCGCTGTTGCCGACGTGGCAGAAAACAGACAAGATGTAAATTCATCACCTCAGGGAGTTTCAAATGCATCACCATCCTTTTCTCTCTTTTTCGGTTTCTCTCACTGTCTCTCCCTCTCTCTCTCTCTGCCTCTCCTAAACATCACAGTCTCTTCAATAACCTTTTTGTCTATCTCATGTGTTATTCTGTGGCTTATTTTCCCCTTTTGAAAACTACCACAGTGATAAGCTAATCATGGCGATACCTTGACTCTGTCACTGCGTGATATTTGTAAACAGAGACCAAATGAGAAAAAGCAGACACTTTGTTCACTGTTTGCCTCTTTAGTCTAACAATTTAACAAGGCACTAGGTGCATGGCATCTAAGATTGGCTCTCAGCTCTTCCGCAGATATAGATGAATACATCATTGATGAAACAAAGCACTTTGCCAGAACAGTAATAAGACCATGGAATGGCACTCAACTCCAGCAGGGCAGATTCAAAAATGCTCTCAGCAGCAAAAGTAATATTCTTCATAGAGGCCTAATATAGATTTGTAATATAAGCATGCCAAATATATTGGTCTTTACCAGTTGTGCTGTCTAAAACTGAGCTGCTATGAAAGCTGCTAAAATATGTGTTAGCCAGCATTCTGCGGAAGACAAGTTACCGTCTGGATGAAAAAGCTCAATTATTGTGGGTGATAGTGACAAGGCCAGCACCACAAGTTCAGTGACAGGCGTTTTGAAGAGGCGAGTGGCCATGGGGGGCAGTCTCAATTAGTGGGTTTTCTTTGAGCCTCAGCTACCTTTCTGCCTGGCTGAAGACTCCCAATTTACTGTCAGTAATTACTCCATTTACAGGAATAGATTTCCCTACGCAACAGAGAGAATGTTTGATTAGCTGGGTGGGAGAAAAGGTCAGGATGTGGCAGTGGCTTTCTGCTGTCAGATCCAAAAAAGGGTGAGTTTTGTGGGATATTGGTAATCAGGTCATGGAGCCAGGAAATGATGATAGTAATTGTGTGTGTGACTGCGTGTCTGTATGCATGTGTGTATGTGTGAGTGCCTCTGTGTGTGTGTGGGCAATTCAACTGGGCACATTTACCACAGGAAGTGCTACACTGAGTCGTATTCAGCTGGTAGTGTTGGCTTGAGTAGGTGCAGAACAGTGGAAAGGGCCATGCTGTGCTGCAGAATGCATGGCAGCTGATTGCCGCATGTAGTTCTTGTCTATTGCTTTGATCAAGTCCTTTTTTTAGCAAGCCTCATGCAAAATGTGGCACCCTGCTTGTCCCTGATTGAGCTATCTGATATTCAACTGGTCATTTATACCTACTATCTTATAAATATCAATGTATGCATTTAATACAAGCAGTTAAATAATATCTATACTCGATCACATAATATATTGTCTTCACTGCTGTTAAGTCTCAAAAGCTTGATTTGGTACAATCAGATGGCTGAGAGGACTACTCTATATTTTTGAATGGTCTTTCAGGTTCCTCTTTTCAGTTTGATGTGATTTTATATGAACGGTTTGGGGGGAAAAAAACAATGTTTTGTACATGGAGAACAAATTGCTTGTACAATGGTTCAGCCAGACTGACAATTGAAAGGGCAGACAGAGACAAAGACTGGTAAAAATAAATTGGAGTCAAAATCAGATACAGATTTAAATTTAATAGGAACAGTTTCAGTTGTTCAGTGTCAAGTACACACTAATTCCTATAACAAGCTTGACAGTAGAGGGCCCAAAGGAAAACCCAAAATATCCCAAAATATTTAGAGCCCAATTGCACTGTTGTGGTTCAGCAATGATCGAGGATCACTTATGCTTTTCTTGACTGGAAAACATTCAAAGTTGAAAAGTATTTGGGTTAAAATGGTTACAACAATGTTATCCCTTGCCATGCAACACTGTGGGAACATTCACTAAATGGAAGTTTCAATCCTTTAATTATTCTTCATTGGGGGCCAAACCATGTCAACTCTAAATAATACATTTGGTGTTTTAATTGTGCTGTTTTAATCTAAGTTTAAATAGCCATTTTTGAAGCAAAGATGAAAAACGTCAATATAACAGGTTTCTTGAATGGTAGTGTATTTTAAATGCGTCTCCTTGTCTATAGTGTGGGCTGATTAGATGCACTCTTCTTGTTACTCTGTAAAGACAATGGATGGACTCACCACAGGGTATTGTAGGTGTGTTACAGTCAATACAGCCAGGCAGACACACTTACTGCATTGATTTTCTTTCTTATGCTTTGCCACTGGAAGGACAGATTCTCACCTGTTAACAGGCGTTATTACACTTAAGCACTATTGGGTTGAGCCACGGGCAGAGGTGCTGTTTGTTCCTTACCTTTGCCTCGTACAATAGTGACTAAGATAGTGTATATTACGTGCATGTCACAGCTCAACTGGGTCTCTCACACAACACTGTGGCAACCACCATTAGAGGGTATTGTAGACATTTCACAGCTCAGTGGAGTGAAAGCGTAGCTCGTGCAAGTGGACACAAATACAGAGAAGAATTGACACACAAACCAATCTATGCATGCATATGTAAACACACAAATGGAGACATTTGAACATATAAGCTTTTCATGAATGCACATAAAAACACACATACTGTAGGTCTCAGAGTTAAATGCACAAATCCTTACAATAAAAGGTTATTTTACTGTCTTTAAGCGGTTATAGTGCCTAATCTTGAAAAACTGTGCTCATGAAAGTTGAACATGTAAGGTTATGGACTGCCATGTCATATCTTCATGCATCATCATGTCATGATTCACATTCTGTCAGTTGCTTCTGTGGGACAGAGGTCCTACTTCATTTGTGCTGAATGCTCAGTTTGAATTATTGAACATATTCAACTCGATAGGATGTGTTCTCTGTACTTTATGCATGCCGGGGTCGATGCATGTGTACTCTATAGTCCCCCTGTGGTCTCAGTCGCTACTATAAAACGTAAAAGCCCAGATGAGTTTCCTTAATCAAAGGCCCACAGGAGCCGTTAATAGATTAAAGACTCCTAGTTGAAAGCACACCACTGTTTGCCTGCATGAACCCAGGGGTACAGCCTATTTATGCCATTTAAATAGTTGCCATGGTAATGAGGTCACACTTTGTTTAAGCTGATTTTGATCTTGATATATTTAGAAGGCAGTGGGCCTCCATGTCCATCATCTAATTAATGAATTATGACTCAGAAAAATAGCCAGTATTCTTAGACCCCGATGACTCCAGCATCTTTCGGAGTTCAGGCGGGGGCTCGGTTTGTGTGCAGCATCGCTGCCTGAGTCAAAACAGCTCTGCATCATTATAAAGGAGGCCTGTGTAATTAGCTGAGGTGTAATTTGGTCCTGTATTTCAGCTGTGAGTCTGTAGCTGGCTGTGTGTTTGCGCTCGGTGAGAATGTGGCTAGTGTTTGGTGCTTTCTCCTCCCCAGTATTGTTATCTCACCCAGAGCTTGTCCCTATGACCTCAGGGCTTTGTAGCGCTATACTGCCATCAATGGGTGTGCTGCCATTTCTGCAGTTGGTGGGGATTTTCACCATTTGAACTGATTAAAAATGCCCTTTATAGAACATGCCCACAGGCTAAGAGCAGAGTGGATTTTTTTTTTTAGATGTTTATATGATAAAGTACAAGGCCATGTTTGCATGTCTTTGTAGAGGCACCAAAGAGCTGCATGGCATGTGTGCATGTAGATGTTCCACAGTATTGTATCCATAATATAAAGCGCAAATCTGAGTCCAAGCATGCAACAAGGCAGCTAAGATCACCACTGAAAATGTGTGAGCTTAGGACAGAAATAGTAAAAGCTAAGACACATGCAGGGTAAAGGAGAAACACATGATACGATGCCATTTTTTCTCATTGCCAGAGGGGCCAAGAGAGACAACAGGGAGACCGAGAGAGCGAGAGAAGTTAAAGGCTAAATAAAATTCATGGAGAAGAAGAACAACAGAGAGTGGCGACAGAGAATTGGAGATAATGACACAGCAGAGTAGCAGCGAAATGAGGCTGGCCAATTATTAGAGTGGAAATTATGAGGAATGGCTGTGAAAATTAATCAAAAAGAATTAAATTAATACAGGTTAAATGGCTGACTTCCTCTCTAGATAATATTTAATGAAAGCTTGTTCTGCCAACAGACTCTGTGATTAGACAGATGATTGGCAGAGCCTGGAATTCTTTGAGGTATGGCACATTGTCCTCATCACACTTATTATTCTCATCCTTTATTTAGGCCATCAATTTACAAAAGATGGCATCTGACCTGCACTCTGTGAGACGCATTTTAAGTTTGAAAGAATTCAGGGGCACTCCACTCAACACAGCTAAAGTAAATCCGTAAGTTATTTCCAATGGTCTCTGATGTAAAGGTGCCTTTGGATAGAAGGAAAAGGAGTGCAAAGGAGATATGAAGTGGGAGCTTATTAATGGCAGCCTCTCTGGCTTCAGTTATTGTACGCCCAGCAGGTGCAGCCTGCATACAGTAGAATAGTTGTATGTTCTCATATTACAAAATAAGAACACAAGCTAAATAACAAAGGGAATAAAGAGAGCAGGGACAATAAATACAAAAATATTCATGATATTTTTCTTTATGTCTCATCTAAATCTCACTGTATTTTAATCTTTCTGTGCATGACCACAGTCCCTATAGTAACAAGCTGAGACTAATTTATGTCTGCCGACTATTGATGATTAGTATACCAGAATCTTTGTTCATTTAATTATCACAACAAGACAGTCTGGGTTATTTTAAGATCAGAAAATAATTAATCTGTGATCATTAGAAAGCAAAACATAAAAACAGTGACACACACACACACACACACACACTCACACACACACACACACACACACACACACACACACACACACACACACACACACACACACACACACACACACACACATTGTGAAGACCAATTTGAGTTTTGTGTGATGATATTTTTGAAAAATCAGGACATTCTGGCTTGTCCTCTGTTATCAGACAGTCATTGGGGCTCTGCAAGGACGGAGAATTGGTTTTAAATTCAGAAATGGTCAGACTGCATCCTGATGTAGTTTGTGGTGGGTACAGGTAAAATAATTTAAAACTCCTCTAATGATAAGACACCTTGTTAAAAAGATAGAAAATACAACATTTTAAAGATGTCAGCATGGTCTGGTTAGTGTGAGGGTAAGTGACAGGGGATAGGTTCACATCTGTAGGGCGAAGAGGGTCAGGAGGGGCTCCCCAGGTCCCAGAGGCTCAGGTCACCAGCCCATTCATTCTGTTGATATAAACAGGTACTAAAATATATTTTTAAAATGTTTTAGACAGGGCATTTGGGATTAATAAATAAAAGTAAATGTAAATATATTGTAATTGTGTATTGTAATAAAAAATTTAAATAATGAAAGGGTTGTCAGCAACCATTAAGCTAAGGGCAGGGACAAGACATGGATGACAGAAGTAGTCTGGTATGGGCAAGGAAATGCATTATGTCAAATAGGGTAGAGTAGTGTGTAAGTGTGTGTGTGTTTGCTGTCTTTGCATTTTATGTTTTATTCAACTACTGCAGGAGCCATTATTGAGCACATATTTGGCAGTCAAACTGAGGGCACTGGAAGAAAACGAAAAAAGAAACAGGAGGCTGGTAAAATACAGATACAAGGATAAGGGACGTTGATATCCATGTTTAAATCTTTGCTGCCACCCTGTGAATATGACAATTACTGCATTCTCTTTAGACGGCGTTTTAAAGGAAATATATAGTAAGGTACATTACTTAGACACAGCTTTCCTAACCCACACAAAGCTTGCAAGCAAAAAGCACAAGTAAACGCCACTGCATTTAAATATATAATTTCCTTATGAATATTTACATGGACAGTATATTGATTCATTCGATACACTTACTTTAGCGGTAGACATAAATCAACTTTTTAGTAAATACTGAATCACATGTCAAATGAAATAACATGATATACATGATTTCATACTTGCCACCAGTCTATTTCCAGCATGCCCCTGGACCCTGGTATACCAAGAAACTAGCAGCAGTGTGTTTGTGTGGGTTATTACTTGGCATTGAACCTTTTTGGGATCCCTATAATCGCTGTTAGAGATGGAACAGTGTGATTCTAAACTGTGCTGCCACCTTCCCTCTTACATCTCCTTGACACATTCTCATAAAGTGACAACTACCTGTCACCAGGTTCAGTATTGCACAAGAGCGATGACAGGCACTGGCTGACTCTCTGGCTGCACCTTGACTGCTTTTCCACTGATAACCACATGGGGACAGTCTTGCTGCAGAAATGGAGATGGCAACATAGACGAGCCTGATGTGGGAGCCAGCAGGTGAGCTGAGGAAGGCTGACATTTTTTGGATGGGGCTCAGAAAGCTGTCTCTTCTCATATCACTTCACATATCAGTACACCCCACACAGAAGCCCATATCACTCACCCAGTGTGACTGGGTGGGGAGGGGAGCCCATCAATGGCTGACAAAATGAATAAGTCAGCAAACCAGGAACCAGGCAAGAAATGGAGATGACCTGGCCGTTTTGTCTGAGTAGGCCATTCTGTCATCATTATGCATGGCTGTTTAGGACCCAACGTGACACTGCCAGCGGCCCTGTGTCTTGCCGGAAAATTATTGCAAGGAGAGGCGTCAAGCTTCAAGAACAAATTTTAGACACCCTCCAGATATGAGTGGCAAATACAGACAGCTATGATTTGGAGAGAAAATACACACCCCACATCCAAAGGGTCGATCTGAACTTCAGAACACGTCTGGAGTCCATCCTGAAAAAAACTCAAATCAGTCTTGAGGCATAGTCTCTGAGGTGCAGTGACACCAAATTTACAGCAAAGCGATTGGTATGATATCTGATACTCCCTTTCCTACTGTGGTTGTACTGAAAGTTAAAGCCATTTAGATTATAGCAATACAACAAAGGTAAAAAATATACCACTTGAAAAATAACCTGTAATCCCCCTTATTCGGGGAAAGCATGCTTTGCATCAATTCAGTCTTCATCCAAATTTGCATTCATGTGCTACTTTTAGAGTATCAGCAACATTTTACACAGTAAGTGTCAAGAAGAGAGTGGAGTTGGTAAGATACTGTAAAATGAAGCGACAGTCTGATTTAAGATATGTCATGAAGCAGAATGATGGATAAGCTGTCAAAAGCAGCCACGAGCAGGAGCACCTGGATATCTCCCACATTAATACCTTGTTGAACCTGCCCATGTCTTCGCTCATGAGCCCCTGGCCAACCTTACATCTACTCACCCACCCCTCTATGGCCTCCATCCAGTGATGAGTCTGTAGGACAGTCTACTGTGCCTAGGATGCCCTGAGCGCACAAGTCACATAACAGAGGCACAGATCAACCCTCTGAAATCAGTCTCTCTCTGATCTCCACGCCTCAGAAATGTGTGCACACACACACACCAAGATGTGAGTCATAAAAGAACATCCAAATGTCAGAGAAAGAGAGGAAAGGAAAAGAATGGATACATGCATGCAAAACAGGGCTGGCAAGGAGAGAGCAGAGGCTGATTGGGAGGGGATGAGACAGAGAGGCAGCCAATGCGCAGCTCTGCATCTTGAGGAAGAGAGGGTAAGAGAGGGAGGGAGGGTGAGAGGGAAAGGGAGAGACTAGGGGAGAGTGAGGAAGTGAGAGAGAGGGAAAAAGAGTGAGAGAGAGAGAGGGAGGGGGTGAGGCTGAGGCAGTCACTCTGAGAGGGAAGATTCCAGCGTGATGCTGTTGGATGTGAGCGGCTCTCCTCTAACCGGTCTCTGGCTGTCCCTTTGACTGAGCCAGTGGTGTGTGAGTCTGGTAACTGTGCTTCACCAGCTCTGGGGGCTCTGCTGCTGCTCAGGCTGAGGCAGAAGCTGACTGGCTGGTTCCCTGCCTAGGTTGTCTGGAGCAGAGAGGGGTTGACTGGGACCGAGGTCCAGGGCAGGGCAGGGTAGGGGTGGCTGTAGGGCCGTTTGCGCCGGGGCCCCACAGGAAGCGAACATGAGCGTTCCCATGCTAAAGATTGGGGCGGTGCTCAGCACCATGGCCATGGTGACCAACTGGATGTCTCAGACTCTGCCCTCTCTGGTGGGACTCAACGGGACCACCATCTCCAGAGGGGGCACCTCGGAGCGGATTGTCAGCGTGCGTATGACTTCCTTTGCTTTTCCGTGACTGTGTGTGTGTGTGTGTGCGCTGTATTTGTTCATGCAGCCTCTTGTGAATGTAAGAAAGAAAGAGAAATTGACAGATGTGAGAGAATGACACGGCAGAGGACAGAGGGACATGGTGAAGAATTGGGGAGATACTAGCAAGTGAGTTAGTGTGTGTTTACGTGATGAACTACACAAACAGTTGAGTGGTTTCAGAAAGGGGTGTCCAGATGGGAGTGGGACTTTGAGAGTCTGTCTCAAGGGCTATGTTGTATTAAAAAGAGAGAGATGATGGAGGTAGACATGCATGTGAGAGCAATGTTTCAACCAAACGTGAATGATGCACATGTTTGAGTGTGAGTCACATTAAGTATAATGATGCTGAATTGTGGGCTTTTGACTGTGAGCAATGGTGAGAGGTGGAGGATGCAGTGTGGACGGCCGGGGTAAATCATATGTTTTTGCCGGGGTGACGGGAGGTAGAGAGCTGTTCTGAGTGATGTTCAGGCTGATCCCATCTGTCAGTCACCTCCAGGCTGGGAAGGATGGTGCTCAGATTCAGAGGTGATGGGGAAGACGGAGAGGTTGAGACAATGTTACAGTTTCGAGTACGTCTTTATTCCTCCCTCGCGCTAAATCCTCTCAGTCCTCCTCTCCTCTGGCCTCATGTGGGGAGGTCATACAGTACATGTAGAAAGGGCAGCAGAGGTGTTTTGTAACTAAAAAAAGCTGTTTCATTTCCATTGCTTGTTATGGTTTTTTTTTATTCAAATTTAGGTTGACAGGGAAGCATTTCTCCTGTTTAATACACACATGCAGACATGAAAAAGTTCTAAGTCTCTGTCTTAGTGTATTAATGGTTGGTAAGAGACCATGAGAACTATCATGCAGACAAAGGAATTAGACATTTTCTGGTTCATGAGCGGTTAATAATTGCCTTTGCCCCCATCCTGAGTGTGCTTTTATGGCACCTTACCCATTAAGCAAATGCCTTGGTTTCTTGAAATGATTGAATGAAATTGAATGTCCCAAGAGATCTGCGACCATCTGGATATGTGCGTGTGCGTGTGTGCGTGCGTGTGTATGTTTGTGTGCTCAAATATGTACTCTGAGTATGTTTAGGCATTCCTGTCTCAGGGGTGAAGGTCCATCTGTTTGAAGAGTTTATAATTTATAACGGTTCATTAAAACATCAATTTCCCTCTTTATGTCTCCTCAATGCTGCAGTGAGCTGTCAGGTTGAAATGTTTTCAAATAACGTGTCTTAGCACACGGTAACATTGTGGAAATGGCAAGCACCTAGCGAAAAGCATTTTGCTCCTTTTTCATCTTTCCTGCAGCAGGTATGTATCTCAGCAGGTAATTTTCAGGACAACACTGAAGAAAAATCAGAATCTAATCTCTGTAACAGTGTCAGTGTAAGGCATGTTTGAATTATTTACAGTACTCAGCTGTATAATCCTATCAAACACCCACCTTTCTCTGGGGAGTATCGTCTGGATATGCCAGCCATTTATTTTCTATATCTGCTTCTCCTGCTCTGGGTCAAGGGGAATGAAAAGAACGTTGCTAGTTTTTTGGGGGGGTTTTTTTCGGTAAACTCATTCAAATCAAGACTCATGACTGGAAGCCTTTTCATTTGCATTTCAAAAGACTGGATACAATAGAATATTATACATAGTTATGAGTGGATATTTTCTTTCGGGCAACCCTCATTCACAACCAGTGGAGGAAAATAGCTGCTATTGAAGTTCATTTCATCAAAGTTTCATCAAAACTGATGAACCACTTTGATGGTGCCAGGAATTATTACAGTATAACAGTCTGTTGTGATGGGAAATGTCTTCGCTTTGAGACAGAAATAATCTCTCCCCATAAACAATGGCAGCGAATAAAACTTTAATGTAAAACCTCGCCTCCAAGTCCCATCACTATTGATGAGACATTTGCCTGTGATGATCTTGGAAGCAGTCATGACTCACACAATGTTTAGAGCTCTAATCAAAGACGATCTAGCTACAGTCTTGTGACACTGCGGTGCTAGTGTGCCACTGGCCATTGCATGGCTGCCTCCCTCACTGGCACCCATGCATGCCACGTTCCATATTCTCCCAGCTCAGAGCTATTTTCAAAGTCTGCTTCACTTGCTTTCTGTGCCCGTCTCCTTAACCAGCTGATCCAAGAATACAGCTGACTGAGTCTTTATGGGCCTTTCTGTGATGGCACTGAGCACAACACTGCCTGGATGCTTGTACACATCTGGATAGTGCAAAACCATGTTTCTTAATGAGCGGAAGAGACCCTGGAACTCTTCCACTTACATGGAACTGGTGTGGCTACAGTACGGTCAAGCCAAGATGAGCCGTGAGCCTGCCAGGCTGTGCACATAGAAAATCTGTCATGTAATTGTGGAATAAGAAATGCATTACTGATCACTTAACAGATTTGTTAACACCTTTCAAGAACAGTGCTGTGTGTAAAAGTACAGCTGTGAGAAAATAAATGGTGCACACAATAAAGGTAAATTTTATATTGATTTTGTTGTTAGTTATTTAGTTGTACTTAGGTTGATATAAAGGCTGGGATACATTGATACATTGAGCAGCATTAGCAGGAAAACTGGTTTAGGCTTTATGTGTAGATACTTTGTCCTCTGTAGTCTTTCATCTGAATAGTGGGACTGCTAAAAGTCCTTTGGTGACCAAAGGCACTGTGAAGTAACATATGGTTTCAAAGGTTCTGTAATACACTCTATTCAATGCCTTAATTATGATAATTAGAATTATAATGTTTGGACCTACCTGTTGAAAACTTTACAACCCCGATGCCAAAAAAAAAAGGAAAAAGTGTAAGGAAATGTAAGGACAAAAGTTTTACAAATTGTTCCTGAGCCCATGTAGTAATCTCCTTTATCCAATCATGTGTTCACAAAGTGGTGAACCTCGCTCCATCCTCGCTCGTGAATGACTGAGCCTTTCCAGGATGCCCCTTTCATACCCAATCATGATACTATCACCTGTTACCAATGAACTCATTTAGCTGTGGAATGATCCAAACAGGTGTTCTTTTCCCAGTCGTTTGTTCCTCAAATTGTTTGAGATGTGTTGCTGCCATCAAATTCAGAATAAGCATATAAGGGATTAGCAAATGACCACATTCTGTTTTATTTATTTTTATACAGTATCCCAACTTTTTGGAAACAGGGTTGTAGTTGAACACATTTCACACAGTTTCACACTTTCAAGTAGTCCAAGCAGAGCATTAGAAGAGTGTGAATAGTTTTCATATTTAATATGAAAACTATTCACAGCAATATTTCTTAAGCGTGGAACACCTAAAATCTTGGACACAGGTTTAACAGCAAAAGAAAAGTCACCACAGCACTGCTGAATTTGTTTTGCAACATGTTAATCACCAAAAATAATAACTTTAATTTCAGCCCACATTTAACAGGAGGAAATTGTGAGCTCTCCGTCTGCGTTAATGCGTAACATAATTTAGCACTGTATAGTCAAAATTGACAGTAGTGACAAATTACGCGATATGTCATCAGCATAGAAGAGAAAAGAGCAGGAATGGAGGGAGTGTGGTTGGAAAAACCTGATAACGGTTTTTATTACACCCTGTCAGAGATGTCACTATTATAATAACCCTCCTGTCTGCTGGACAAACTGTGGACATCAAAAGGCAAACTACTACCATCTTTTCTGGAACTGCCCTTTCATCAGAGACTGTTGGAGAAAGATACATAATGCCCTTCAAGACATTTTTAAAAGTGAAATGGCTCTAGAAATTAAGACTATATATATGTTGCATATATACCTCAAGAATGGCTGAAAAGAAGTAGATATTTAATGGATACACTGCTGGTGGCCGGTAAAAAGAATCTTACAGGGAAATAGTTATCATGAGAGAGTCCAGCCTTAAATGCGTGGATGGCAATTATAAGGAGAAAAAATAACTGCATGTGTCAATCATAAACTGGAACAATTTACAGCATACTGGGAAAAATAGATTGACTATGCAATGCCCTATAGACGTGATTCTATTTTTATAAACCAGTCATTTTGTTACAGAGAAACGATGACTCCCTTCCGGCTCCCACTTCTTTTTCAACTAGTTTTTGTTTCTTTTTTATATGAACATACCTGAGCCAAGAAATGTTTTGAGATTTGTGACAAATATGAATACATGACATATACAAACAGTTTGAATTCTGAATATATACATATGCATTTTAAAGAAGAAGAGAAAAGAGCTGTCATACTTGCAAACAAGGGTCCCAGTGGAATTATATGTAATAGAAACAAGACAGATCCAATAATTGAGCTCTGGTTTAATCTACAAGTTAAGTCTATTAAGATAGATAATGTCTGCTCTACAGTAATAATAATACATAAACCACTGAGGCAGGACCTGCTCTGTGTGTAATTCTCTCAGTCTGGATAGCACAGTCAGTGATTACTGACACATTACACTTTATTTTCTTTTCAGTAAATACATTTTCTGTGTATGTGTACACGAGTGTGTAGAGACAGGCATAAATAAATCATAAACCTTTATATGCTGTACTTGTATGTCCATAATACTGCATGGAAAGAACAGCACTGTGTGTGTATGTGTGCGTGCGTGCGTGCGTGCGTGCGTGCGTGCGTGCGTGCGTGCGTGCGTGCGTGCGTGCGTGCGTGCGTGTGTGGTGACTCCCTTTGATATCTAAAATAAGAAAGCTGTGAGGCAGAAGAGTGAAGAAAATATTCTCACCATCAAAAGGGAGCATGGAACAACAAATGGCAGCATACAAAGAGCCGGGGCTGAGAATCTGATTGGGGTCACCCAGCGTCTGTCTGTCAGGGTGTGCAACTGTAAACT
The DNA here is from genome assembly GCA_037975065.1 of Chaetodon trifasciatus. Classification (NCBI taxonomy): domain Eukaryota; kingdom Metazoa; phylum Chordata; class Actinopteri; order Chaetodontiformes; family Chaetodontidae; genus Chaetodon; species Chaetodon trifasciatus. The sequence continues at coordinate 217,191 of JBBMOE010000034.1, forward strand.
TTATCACATCCACTGTGCAATCCAATAAAGCAGATTGTAAAGATCGATTCTTGGCTATGGATTAAAGATTAAACACTGCTGCAGATTTTTATTTGAGCACTTGGCTTTTATGTTTATCGTACTGTCGTCAACCAAAATTTATTTGAGTTCAGACCCTGACAGGTGTCCTCTACTGCCTACTCAATGTGAAGCTGAGCGCAGAGCCAGAATCTCAGTGAATGCCAGTTTTGTAATATAATGTTGAATAGTTTTGATACATTAACTAATCATGTGATGTCTGTGTACAAAGCGGTATCGATCCCAGGCTCTATAGGGCTGGTAATCAGGTTTTTGACATGCTTCATTTGCCGCTATGAGAGTGCAATTTCCAACCAACTGAACTTAAGCCCGAGTCATTGCCTTGCATTTGAAAAGCAATATAATGATCTCACAATTCACACACTTCTGCAATCCATATTTTCCTCCAATGAAGCACTGACTGTGTTCTCACAGTTTACACAGTGTTTTCTCACACTCGCTACCCTGCCACTCTCATCTCCCTCCTCTATATAACACCAGCCATGATAGAGCTGTCTTGTACCCGTCTAACAGCAGAGCGGATGCCAAACGCGTTTCACCGGGGCACCTGGCATGATGCTAGCAGCCTGCTCCAAAAAGTATAAAGTTGTAGCTGCTTGCTTGTAAGTGCTGAGCATTGTTGAGTGTCATTTTCTCTCACCTCTCCAAGAATTCCCTTTAAATAAACCAAGCCCCGCACTTCAAAAAAACGCTTGACATATCTGCCCACCCCCACTGTCATTCAAGTGTGATCCGGATTGGAACGAGTGAGCTGCAGATGGAAAGTGAGCAGGACACCACACAGGAGGGGTGGCAGTCATGGGAGTGATGGAGTGGGAGAGAGTGAGAGGCAGCAGGGAGGAGAAAGGAGGCAGCAGGGAGAGGGGCATGATGAGTTTATGAGTCATATTATTGACTGGCAACCATGCTGTGCTGATTGTGGTAATCGGTTTTCCTTGAGAGGAGGAGAGACCAGGGACTTCACCAGGGGTCTTCATTGAGTTTTATTTTAAAGGCCAGCAGCTGGCCTGCGCATTGAGTATTGACTGATTGTTCATTAGAAGAGTGGGGGCGTGTGTTTGCATGTTTATTTGTGTGCAGTCAATCACATCAATATGGAGCAAATTTGAAAAATGAGATCTGATTGTTTGGCCATGGTTATGATAGAACTGAGCTCTGTGTAGCAGGGACAGATGTTTCTATTTTGCTGGGGACAAGCATTCCGAGACAATAATGCCTGGCATGAAACACTGTTCTGCAGAGGGAGAGGGAGAGAGAGAAGAAAGTGAAGCTGAAGAACTTGGATAAACAAAGTTGGCATTGCGGGACGGAAACGGAAGAAGGAGATAGATTATATCGATACTACTCTTTGTTATCCTTACTCTCAGAATATCTCTTCTTGACGCCTCCTACATCTCAAAATGCTTTTTTCTTCTCTATATACAATTTTATCTCCATTCGCCTGCTCTTGCGCCATCCGTTCTCTGTGGCGTTGCAGTTTCTCAGATGTGATGGCAAGCTCAGCTCACGGTGTAGCAGTCAGCCCTATCACATATCTCAGGACTTGCACCTGCTTCTGCCTGTTTGCCCCTTCTGGTTGCTGCTTATGAAAGTTATAATAGACTTCCCGTCATGCTCATAAAGTAGGGAACTGTAGATTTATGATCTCATTTAGCTCTGGCGTTACAGCAGCCAGCTCCAGGGTCGGTCTAATGAAACGCCAGAGGAAGTCCATCCCGCAGCTCAACAGTGATACCACCAGCTCAAATGTCTAATTGTATAATCCCTCTGAACTTTCTTAATCATTAACAACACAAGGGTTCTGAGCCTATTTGCACTCTGAGGAAGTGCTCAAGTTGGTTAGTTTTCATAATGCTGCCCCTAAACTACTCACACTGCAGTGTTCAGGAGAATTCTGGAATAGCATTTCTACTTTTTAGCTTAGTAATGACCACACCTTCTCATCTCATCTCCTCTTCCACTCTCTCAGCAAGGATTTAAGTGAAGTTGTCATTCAGCATTGTAACTGGGCAGCATTTGAACTAAGCTAGAGGAAATAAGAGCCATCTCTCTCTCCCCCTGTCAGCCTTTCTAAAACCACAACTCTTCCTTTTCTGCCTATCAGTGTATCAGTAACTCCCACTTTAATCAAGTTTATATTGGGAAGATGGGAGGTTGTGGTTAGAGGATGTGCCAACAGTGGATGGGGGGGCTTCATAGGCCCAGGCTGTCAGATGTGATGTCATGGGAACAGAGGGAACCCTGGTGGTGCAAAAGGGCCAAGCCAGAAATCTTAAAGAGTAATTTTCACTTTAGCAAGCAAGTCCAATTGATTTCTCATCTCTCTTGCCCTCTGTGGTTTCCTGTTGTTTTCATTGCTGCTGTCTTCTTCCTTAATGGGCTTTTGCATGGCAGCCATGACTGTGACAGCTTCAAATCTGGCACTTACATATTCTATTTCATCCCTCAGATCTAATGGATGAATTTCTGGGACAGTGAACTGAACGCCTTCTCTCTCCTGAAACCACCGTCTGTGTCTGGAGGAGAGGATTATCCCCTAGACCTGAAGAGCTCCCAGCTAGTCACAACTGATAGCATGATGATGATGCACCGGTTGCGTTATCATCGCTACTGAAACATTAACACTCTGACGCCTGAATATAATTATGTACAGCATTAGATATTGAGGAAGTTGTTTTTTCCACACTAATGGGATATCCAATAGGCTGCATGGTCTAAGCACGATGTTAAATGAGCCAATGTCAATGACCCAGTCTTTGCTGCAGAGAGCAGACCTATATTTACATAAATAAGCCAACATTTCAAAATATATTCAACTTTACTGCTCACACCCAGGGAGATCACTTCCTAATAAGTGCTGATTTATCTGTAGATAAAGAGTATGGTCTGCACCAGCTCTATATGGGAAGTGCCCTGAGACAACTTCTGTTGTGATTTGGTGCTATATAAATAAAATTGAATTGAACTGAATTGAATATATAGATCTCCTCACAACAGCTCAGGCACAAAGCATATAGGGAGGAAGCACATTTGCATTTAAGAATTACCTCTTCCCGCCTGCTTTCTAAACTGCCACTGTGATGAGAATGGGGAAGTTAGTGCAGAATGGATAGGTGGGTGGTAATGAAATTGGAACTGATTCAAATAAGCTCTTAATTTCAGCCCAGCATTTATGAAACATTAATGAAGAGGGGAGAAGATCTGTTGCTGTGAAAACTCCCTGGCTTGAGAAGAGTACATGAGGAGCGCAGCATGAGCTTAAACATGTTGGATAATGAAAAAGGTATTATGATAATGGAGTTGACATGCCTCCAATATTACTTTGTTGAATTTTGATTTTTTTTTTATCACTGCCCACTATGTAACATAAAAACATAAAAAAGTCAGTGTGACACCAGTTGGAGCTTCTTTTCAGGCTGACAGCAGTATGAAAAATTGATGCGCACTTCTGCATCCTTTTGCAAGAATCTTTCTTAACCAAAAGTGAATATCTGGCGCAGAGGCACAACCCCCTCATGTGGGGATATGAGGTAATTTTATTGAATGCAGGAGGCTGTACATACCCTCAGAGTGAGTAACTTAAGTGGGTTCTGCTGTTTGAGGAAATCTAACCTCCACCTGTTAACACCACAGGATATCAGCTCTAATGAGAAGCCGGTGTGCCATGCTGTGGCCTCAGAATCCACAGTATCATCGCAGTCATTGCATGTATCATATGCATCATACAGTCCTGCAGCAATCATGCCTTACAGCTGCAGGGATTTCCAAGCAAACCCTCTTGGGGGTAGCTCAGTAGCTATACTGAAGTAAGTGCATACTCAAAATCAGTTGATTTTGTTTATATTGTGTGTGCTGTCCCTGCATGTGCATCAGCAGATATATACAGAGGCACGAAATGGTTGGACACATGAGCACTCACACACACATGCTGCAGTAAATCAGATGTCCTGACAGTGAGTGAGATGCGGACAGAAGACAGAGAAAAAGAATCCTCCCCACCCACAGGCAACGGCATAATGAAATAGACAGTCATATGCGGTTGAAAGAAATTGGAGGAGGTTCTGCAGTGGAGACCGTCTCTTTTGTCTTGCTCTAACTCCAACTCTGGCCTCTGTAGACCTCTGCCGTCTCTCCACCTAACAGCCTTCTGATGTTGGATTGCCTCAAAGCAGAAAGACTAAATGATAAGAAAGGTGCTGACTGACAGAAAACCGCACAAGCCACTGCAGGGACTGGCTGCACACTGACTCTCAAATATGCATCAATATTAAAAAAAATGCAATGATAATTTAGCCAGTGCCAATGAGTTCCACTGTGAGTCATTCATGTGCACAGGAGATGTTCAGTCATATTGAAATATTACTTATGTATGTACTGTATGAATAGAAAATGGGAATAGAATATTACTCCTGACTTTTAAGTTTAATTACATATATTCATTTGAAATTATGATTTCATCATACCTTGAATATAATGAAATAGATAAAATATGAAAAGAATATGTATAATGTTATTGTCATGGTTGACATTACAGCATTTAAATATAGCTCACGTAGCTATAGTCGGTTTGCCACAATTCATTTGGAGTAAGTCAGATTTAAAATGCATTCATTCTGAAAGTGTGAGGGAGGAAGAGGGAAAGGCGGTGAGAGCAGGAGAGGAAAGGGAGAGAGGGGGTGGAGTGCCAAGGGATTGGCAGGAGTGACAAGATGTGACAGTGAGCACATTGGCTCGCAGGGTGGTTGCTACTTTACACTCCAATCACACAGTCCCCCTGTCCCCCAAGACATTTTAATCTGATCCCCCGACCCAAGGAGACGAGAGCGCAGCACAACTGCTCAGAGGAAAGCAGGAGAGCGGCACAGAGCCGAGATGCAAGATTTTATTTCCAGCCTTTTCCCTCTACTTATGTGGATGGGTCTTTAATTTCATCACTAAAATGGCTGCTCCTTTTCTCATTACATTTTGCTTTATATGCTGAGTGTGTGTAGATGCGGTGTGAATGAACGGATAGTCCTGGCAAGGCCTTTGCGTAAACTGTGTGTACATGTGCGTGTGCGTGCAAGCGCACAGCACTACTTTTGATTGGATTAGTGAGAGAGAGACATCCACCCTTTCAGGCTCGGCCCTCCTCCACTGGTAACGGCCTGCATTATCGATCCCGAACAGCTCCATTTCCTCTCTGTGTCCAAACTTATTAGGTGCTCTGCTTTCACACAGCCTGGCCTGATCCCTCCTTCTTCCTCTTTTCTTTGCAAGGCCCATTTTCCTCCCATTTGTCTTTGTCGTTCCTCATCCTTCATCAAGATCTTACTCTATCTCTGTCATGCCGTTGCAATTTTCATCTCTTTGTGTATTTTCCACCAATGTTCTTGTCTTATCTTAATGTGCACTCATTTCTGCTTATTTTCTCCCTCTATACTGTCTTCTGACTCGTCTATCCTCCTTCTCTCTTTTCTCCTGCTGTGAGCACCAGCCAGTCAATCTATTCACTTTCTCTCTCTCTTTCTCTCTCTGTTGCTCTCCAGTTAATACCAAAATTAGACTGCAAGAGATTTGAGTAGTTGGAGGGATCAATTGCCATTAATTGCCTTTGGGGAAGAGTAACGTTTGACAGTGTTGCAAGAGAGGAAGAGAATGCCATGGAGAAATTATGACTCTGCAGCTAACTTATGGTGACAGAATGGGCACAACTAATCACGATATGGAATGTATTAAAGAGTCTTTTTTTTCCTCCAAACACTTTCTACAACACTTTCAAGTACCGGATAAATTTATTAGCTTAGAAATGTTTTATAAGAGTGGAACACTTTTCAGATTATTGTTGATACATGCTGGCAGAATAAAATATTGTGTCTGCCCTCATGCATTTTGAAAAGTCTGCTTGGTCGCAACAGATTAACAACAGCAGACAGAAGTAACCAGTTTCTTTACTTGGTCTAAGACATATATGTCTCTATGTTTCTGCAGGCTCTGTACCCGAGCCCAGAAGAGGGCTGGCAGATCTACAGCTCGGCACAGGACGCAGATGGGAAGTGTATCTGTACTGTGGTTGCACCAGCCCAGAACATGTGTAACCGCGACCCACGCAGCAGGCAGCTTCGCCAGCTCATGGAGAAGGTGACATCTGTCAATAACACAGTCACTCTGAGACACGACTGTTACCCACGCAGACACACAAACACAAACTGCTACACTGCACTGAGCTCATGTCTGGCGCCGTCTGTCGTGTACAGGCTGCTCAAAGGAACAGTCTCACTTCCTTTACCCCACAGTTGATCAATCATGCAGGTGAAGATGACGCCAATCAGAAGACTGTTTGTTGGTTGAAGTATTCTTTTTCGAGTTTCAGAGTTGCTTAAAAAATGAAGCATGGCTTGCCTTGATAAGAGAAATGTCCTGAATTTCTCCAAGAAATTGGATTCATCGAGCCATAGTCTTGAAATATTTATTTTATTAATATTAATCCATTAAATAACAATTAAGAAAATTAACTGTTTTGCAAATCATTGTAGCAAATGCTTTGTGTGCGTTACACAGTGGATGCTGTGCACACTAAATCTGTTTGCTCAGACTTGTGCTCATTCTGTCTTTCTCGCAAGAGGGAAATATCAGTCAACACTCTTTTCTGTTGGTACTTGTGTATGACAAGCAAATAAATGTAATGTTATACAAAAACATGTACACATACAAAAACCCTCGAGCAGGCAGAGAGCAAATCAAGCAAACACTGTTTCAGCAAACAGACAATAAATCCATGCTTTATATACATGGGGTAGAGTGATATTGACCTACAGTGCTGTGTATGCAAATGTAATTTCCTGCTTGTGTCTAGAGTATAAACACACACACACACACACACACACACACACACACACACACACACACACACACACACAAATAAGGGGTGAGAGTACACACAGGACAGGACCTCTGCTGAAAAGTGATCCATAGCTGCTTGTTGACTCTCCAGATCTACAACTGCATCGATTGGTGGTTTGTAGGCAGTACATCTGCATCTTTCCATTCTTATCTACTTGGCTGTCCCAAACTAAATGATAAAAACTTGATAAATAATGCTTAATAGCTTTCACTTGCTGTGACAGGCCGTGACAGCTCAGTCAAAGCAGAGTTGTTTTTTGTGGACATTCAAAACCAGCACATGGGTGAATGAGTGTGAATCCACAAAGCGAGTGAAAGCCTGTGAGCAGAGAAGCAGAAGAGAGCGGGTAAGACAGGAGGGGGCTGACATTGATGTGGTCTTGTGAGGAGAGGTGGTGGTAAATTGAGATGCTGAATAGGCTCTGAGGTCCTGATGGATCAATGAAACACCTGAATTCACATATTGCATTCATTCTCATTGAAGTTTGCCTTTTCCCCTGACAGTCTCTGTCTGCTGCTGTTTCAAGCACACATTCATGCAGACAAAATCCACACTCGTACACACTTTAAAAGAAGCCTGTTCCAGCAGAGAAGGCATATTCTGCCAGAGAAATAGACAAACTTGATAAAGCTGTTCAGTGGTTGTGTTCACCTAGATATGTGCTTGAATGTGTGTATGTCTTTATAGGAATTGTTATTTACTGTATTATGTGTAAAGAATACTGTTTCTGCACGTTTTAAGTATGTAGAATCCAGATAGAGTCCATACAGTGTGTTATGTATGTGTGTGTGTGTGTGTGTGTGTGTGTGTGTGTGTGTGTGTGTGTGTGTGTGTGTGTGTGTGTGTATCTGTGTGTGTATATACAGTACAGTATATGCTTGTTATATGCATTTGTCTATATATGTGTGTCTACTGACATGGGTGTCCTCATTCTCAGGTTAACAGTAACACCCAAATGTATTATGCATTTTTGTATTGGATTGTATTATACAGTGTGGGTGTTGATACAATACAAACAACTTCATCTCATGTGGAGCTTTTTTTTTTTTTTTGGCGCAGCTTAGTGCACAAAAAACACAGTAACATACAGAAACAAATAAATGATACAAGGGAGCTAAGTGGTCACTAGACCCTATAAATAATATTGATAGAAAAATCTGATTCACCAACAATGACTGCTGAAAGAAAGAAAGAAAGAAAGAAAGAAAGAAAGAAAGAAAGAAAGAAAGAAAGAAAGAAAGAAAGAAAGAAAGAAAGAAAGAAACTACAGAGCATTCAAATTGCAGAGGGAATGAACGATTTAGAATAGCTGTTTGTTTTACAAGCAGGTAAAAAATAACAATACCCTGATGGCAACGGGGAAATTTATTTGCAAGAACATGTCCAGAAGAAGCCAAAACACTTGCTGCTTTCTGGAGGATTTGCCAGTTGCAGAAAGAATTCTGATCTCTTTGTGTCAATATGGTGATCTTACAACAGATTTTCACAGGCTGCTCAGGCTGACTGTGAAGCCAGCAGACAAAAGAAAAACTCAGGAGACTCTGTATAAAAGATTGATAAAAATGGCAGAGAATGACAGGACTGTCAGAAAATGAATTTAGTTTGCAGAGAAGGTGGATTCTCTGTTGCGCCCGCTTCACAAGAGCTTCAGTGTTCACATGGAATTTAAGGTGGTCATCGAAAATAGCACGATGATGCACGCCTTAGCTGCATCTCTCTTACATCTAAAATCAATAATCAGCTCCTCAGTTTAGTTACATTTAAATCCAAGTAGTTGTTATCATGCCAACAACTAGCAACAGTGAGAGCATTCACATTGATTCTGAACCTTGGGGAAAGGACAGCAACGCACGTCATTAGAAAAATGAATCGCTGTTGTGAGTGCTACTGCATCCATCAGTGTACATAACAAAGGGTAAGGGTGAAAGGACGCATGCTTGTGGCGAGCCCGTGGACGTAGCTAGTTCGAGAAACAACCATTTACAGAGACCCTCTGCTCTCTGTCTGTCAAGAAGTCCAAGATCCATAATACAAGACCATAAAGAGGCAAGTCTGCATACTCAGAAGATCATTGTCTTTCTCCCTGATACCACTCTAATGGACATGCTTATGAAGACCATTCATAAGCATTCACATTGTGTTTACACTTTCATCTGTAGATGCACACTGCTTGTAAGACAGCATTTATTAGAGGCAAGCGCTCCCGTCAAATGCAGTCCACAGCCCAGTCTAATGAGGACAACATGGGTCAGCGCTATTAGAGCTGCACACAAGCAAAAGCCACAAGTTAAAAGACCACATGTAGATCTGTATGTGTGTGCACATAATAGCACCATGCCTGATAAGACATCCTCATTTGAACCCAGAGCATGTGAAGGAATATGAGAGGACCAGATCCACAAAGGCTCTCCCTGACACTGAAAGCCAAGGTTACACTAACAATGTCAAAACCACCCTCTGTTCAAAGAATGTAAAACAGCCTTCCGCAAAAGCCTCTATTCAGCTTTCTGCAAAGGCAGACAAAATGCCATCCAAAGCAGAGTTGACCCTGAAGGATGGTGGTGTGAGAACACACTCGGTGCAGACTTTTGAACACCTCACCTCCCTGTGACCTCTCTGGCTGCATGTCTGAGTTGAGATAAAATGAGATAGTGTGGCATAGTCTGGCATGCATAAACAAAAACACAATTTGGGATTTGGTACAGAGCGAGTCTTTACACTGGACTTGAGGCAGACACACCTGCAACTGGGGAGAGCAAGAGTAGAGGTCATTGTATGTGGACAGAAGAAAGCATGAAATGCCTAATGTGTGTGCATCAGTAACCACAGTTCAGAAGATGGAGCAGTCCCAACTGACATTGCAGCCCAGGAGGATGGTGACATTTCTTTTGTTTAGACTCCAGGCTGGTGGAGCAGTTTACCGTTGCACATTCCTCCAACTATTCTACCTGTATTCCTGTCAAATCAGTTTTAATTGGTGAAGAGTATTTTCTGACCAAATATTCCCTGGCTAGTTCATGAAGCATGTGGGAGATGAGCTGGGTGTAGAAAACAGTAGGCTGGACACGAAGTAATTGAGTGGGCTGTCAAAGAGTAGGCAAGCAAGGCATTTGGTGCAAAACAGACTTTATGCCAAACTGTGACCTTTGAGAGTTAGGACTGTTTGTTGGGAGAGATTTGAATAAATATCTTCTGTATGCTTGGAGTTTCAGTGGTGTACGTGTGGGTGGGTGTCTATGCGTGTGGGTGCTTGGACATATGTACACGTGAGCCGCCTATATGCACCACAGCACTGCAACATTTGTCAATGTTCAGATGATTTCTGGCCAGTTCAGGACAACGTGCAGGAGATGAGGGGGTGTATGAAACAGTAGGCTGGTTATGCAGCAACAGAGTGGGCTGTCAAAGAGTGAGCAAGCTGAGTACAAGGTAAAAATTAAACATAGTTCAAAACTGATTACTCTGAGAAGTGAGATTCACTAAACACCTACTTGTCAGCATGTTTGCTCCTCTGAGATTTATTTTGTTTGCATTATAGTTCATATGTATCCATTAACCTGTGTACACTGCCATAATATAGCTGTAGGTCTACTACCCTTCTGTTTCGATAGCTAAGGGAGATAGGATATTTATATCCTAACTGGATACCTGTTGACTTTTATTGCATAATTTATGACTGTATTGTGTATCTGTTCTGTGCTGCTTTTGAAGCTCTTCACCTTTCATCTTGGTTATTCTCGCTGTTTGTTTCTTATTTTTTTGCTTTTGATTATTGTTTGTTGCAGCTCCACAATTGTCATTCGGTGCAACATGAGGATAAAGCTGACCTGATGCTTAACTGATTATAAAAATAGTTGATCAACTAATCGGTAAATCGACTACTCAGTTCAGCTCTTTTTGCAAGCCAGAGCTGCATGTCTGATGGGGGATTGATGAGTGTAAAAATCCAATCTATTTCTGTAAGATTAACACAAAAACCTCTGTGTGTGTGTGTGTGTGTGTGTGTGTGTGTGTGTGTGTGTGTGTGTGTGTGTGTGTCTTGGGAATTTGGTGGTGTGTGTTTCTATGTGTGCTTGTGTGTTTGACAGGTTCAGAACATTAGCCAGTCAATGGAGGTGCTGGACCTGAGGACGTACAGAGATCTACAATATGTAAGGAACACAGAGAGCCTAATGAAAGTGGTGGATGGAAAGCTGAAGGTGGCCTCTGAAAATCCCCGCAGTCTCAATCCAAAGGGCTTTCAGGTAATTGGCTGTCTGTCACCTCTTTTACAGTGGTGCATGTATATTATTGTCAAGTGAATGCAGATACTATTAGGTGTGGCACTGCTCTCCGCGTGCACACAAACCTTGCCAGATGCATTGCAATCTCTTTCACTCTTCACAGACAATAAAATTTTGCATGACTCTCAATAGACTGCCGCATAGGCATAGGTACACAAATGCAATTCCAAAACTATCTGAGTCATTGAGTCATGCGCAGAGGAAATTTGAGCAAATTCACAGGCTCCTGAATTATTAAACTCCTGGACCTCGAAGAAGAGTGTTTTTTTCTGTATTCCTCTTTTTACACCCTTTCCTCTCTCTCCTCACTCAGCCTCTCTTCCTACTCTGTATGCTTAGCATTCTGCTGTCTGCTCTTAGATAGCAGGCACATATATTCACATTTATCTCTACCTTATCTCTCTACAAGCTAAGGCTCAGCTGCCATTATCAGTGCGCCTTTTTGTCTTCCTGTCAGTGGGCTGTCTTGCTCGGGCTCTCTCCACATTTCTCACACTCTTACAGACATTAGATGGACCATAAAATAGTTTGATTAAAAGATGCCTGGATAAATGCTAAGTGTGCTGTACTGCTGGGACCCTGCCTCAGCACCAGGACAAGCATGAATGGCTGTGTTTTGCTTTCAGTGTGTTTTATGAAAGCAAGTCCAGTGGAGGTAGTGAAGATGTTTATGAAATTAGCCAATTCATCAGTAAAGCCTCAGATGACTAAAATTGCAGATTAAAAAGTACTATATCCCTGGATTACCTGAATGAAAATTCATAATCCAATACAGAAAAAAAGTATATATATATACAAAAAAGTGGGATTTGACCAGAGCAGGTTGGCTGATGAATGCGTGCAGCTCAGAGTTGCCAATGGCAAAGCGTGGGAGATTAACGAGACCAAATTTTCACAGCTTGAAAAGGGGAAAATGAGATTTATGATGTGGCGCCACAGGGCTGAGAGCTGCTCCATCACCAGATTTACGATAAACCTTAACAAGGAGGAAACAGCCCCTCTAGTGGCGGCCACACTTTATTGATACACCTATTTCTCTCTAGAGCCTTCTAGCTTACAAGCAGGCAGCCTGGCTCTCCTGCTGCTCCCTGCACTCCTACCTAAGGACACATTGTTCTTTTCGCTTCTAAACACATGATGAGTCACAGACCAAGTTTACACCCAGCAGTACCATGCTTCTAACTGTAGGTGAAAATTTAGTCACCCGAATCTGGTTAGTAACTGAGCAGACGTGCATTGAAAATAATGTGTCAATTCAGTGCCTTTCAAATGCACACAAAGCATTGCTAATGGGAAAAGGTCTCTTCTTACAGATCATAAAAATAAGCCTACGCAAGTAAAACAAGTAAGTAAAAGTGTGATCAGTGCAGAGCAACAAAAGAAGCAACTGAGAAAATGTTGTTTAATTGTAAACAACATAAATGCCAAGATGGGAAGTGATGTGTAAAGTACTATAAAATAAAGTTAAATAAAGACAAATCCAATTTGAATATATATACCAGAAATGTCAGGAATCACAATAAATTAAACATTGGCACAGTTCTGCTGTCGATCTCATGATCAGTCCAGGTGATAAGGGGTCAAAGAGTTGAACCAGCACCCAGCTACAATATGAGGTCCTGACTGAAACATGATCTACAGACCAGAAGTAACAAGTGGAGATTGAAGGGCTATCTCCTCTGCACACAATCCCCTGTACTGACAAGTCTGGTCAACCTCATCCCCTGTCCGATATTCTCACAGGGGTTTAATCCTCCCCACCCCCTTTGCTACTCTTTCTCTGCAATGACTATCTTAGGAGTTGAAAGACAAGGTGACCCAGCTACTCCCCCTACTGCCAGTGCTGGAGCAATACAAGGCGGATGCCAAGATGATCCTTCGTCTTCGGGAGGAGGTGAGGAATCTGTCCTTGGTGCTGATGGCCATCCAGGAAGAGATGGGGGCCTATGATTATGAGGAGCTCCGCCAGAGAGTCCTGCTGCTGGAGACCAGGCTGCACTCCTGCATGCAGAAACTAGGTATAAAAGATATGCAAAGAGGTGTGGGTGGGTTTAGTTAGTGAATGCTTAATTTGAAATTCATTGAATATTAGTGTAGCACTTAAACAGTTACAGGTGAGACAACAGCAGTGCAGAAAGGAATAACTGATTAATTAAGATCATCAATGGTCAAATCTGTTGTACACTGTCAACATTTCCACTCGGCTCAGAGCGTGAATTATCTGCATAAATTAAGAAAAATTGCCCTAGAAAGCCCAAATGAATAATTGATCGTGTTCTTGTGTAATGTATTAGCTTAAACTGATGATTTTACAAAATCCCACATACATAAACTGATGACTTAACGGAAAAAGACTGCAGTTAGAGTTTAGCCTTTAGGTCATTAGTGTTTTGTTATTGTCTTCCATTGGCTTCCGATAAGCTTTTGCATAAAGCAAATTACTTCATACTGTGAGATAATAAAGTAATAATTACTCATTTAAATATATTTATTTCCAGATAATTTCTATTAAGTGCTTTCCAAAGCTGAGTAAACAAGTGCAGAGGAAATGAAAGTAAGAAAATAATGGAAAGAGAAGTCTTAGAAAAGTGATTGAAAAAACATGCAGGAATATTAAATATGTTTAGAAAAATCAATCAAGCCAGTCAACGAAAAAATGCATCAGTTTTTGTACAACCCCAATTCCCCCAAAAAGTTGTGACAGTTTATAAAAGCTTAATTGAAAACAATACAAAGACGATATATTTCATGTTTTACCTCATCAACTTCATTGATTTTTCTAAATATATGCTTATTCTGAATTTGATGCCAGCAACACATTTCAGAGAAGATTGGATATTGCCGAAATCCATTTTTTGATACATATTTGAGTGTCATCTGCAAAAAGTGAAAAAAAATTGAATGTTTTTATAGACAATTCAAGCAAAAGCAGCTATCGATATTAACTTGGAACTGTTCGACCATTTATTCATCTAGCTGGGAGCATACTGGTTTCTGTAGACTAATTTAGCCTGGCTTGTAGCCAGTACCTAACCTTAGCGGTCCAGACCAGTCTGCTAATGAAGGATGGTAGTGAGACATTGTGGTGGTGTTCATAAGCAGCAACCTTATTTCCTCTTCAGCAGCAAACACATGACCTTCTAACACTATTAGGCTGAAACCTGAGCTCATCTGGACACTTTTACACTGACTATTATAACTCATGACCTGTAGAATGTTATTTACAATAATAATGTGTGTACATAAATACATGCCTAAATCTTTTTGTCATCTTACATCTTTCTCTTCTTTGACCTCCAGGTTGTGGGAAGTTGACTGGCGTCAGTAATCCCATCACAGTGCGTGCATCAGGGTCAAGGTTCGGCTCGTGGATGACAGATACCATGATCCCCAGCTCAGACAACAGAGTAAGTCCCTCTGTGCTCACCCTCGAACTAGAACCCTTTAATTCCTGCAGCCTACCTTCATAGTTCAAAAATCATAGAGGATAAAGTAGAACCAAAGCCATTGTGAGAAACTGGGCAAACTCTGTCAGTGGCTCAGTTGAAAAAATATCCCTCACAGCAATGCTGTCATGATACTTCAGTGACTGATTGACTGTTTTGCCTGAGCTGGACTTCTTCTGCACTCCGAAGGCAGAGAGACAGAGAGAGAAATGGGGATGCAAAGCTGAGTCACTGATGGATAGTATCCCCTTCCCTCCTCCGTGTCTTCCTCTGTCACTGCAACTCCATCTGATTAATCACTTCATCATCAATGGAGAAATGAATGAGTTGTTTGGGCTAAAGTTTTCTAAATCACCTCTGTAATTACCAGGAGTGTACGGAGAAGCTCTGGACCCAGATGATATAGTAATGACTTCAGCTGATAAGAGATGTGTTCTTATGTGGGTAGACACATGGTAAGAAGCATGGGGAAAAATACACATGGGAGGAAGAAAAGGAAGAGAAATTGTGCAGCCTGATGAATGGGGGAAGTGGTAGAGATGAAGGAGTGGGAGAGTGGATTATGAACTGTAGGGGAGAATGAAAACTGATGAATTTAAAGAGGAGAGATGACGATGGCCTTTTTTCATCCCCAGCCTAAATCATAACAGGCTAAATAGGTATTGCCAACAGAAAAGGTCAATTACTGTGATTGAATGCTCTGATCTTTATCTTTAATCACCTGACATGCTGAGATCAAATAAGACTCTTTAGATCAATCACTGATTGTATTAATAGCAAGATACGTCAACAATATCACATCAACACCCACCCCAAACATGATAACCATATTCGGGTAACGTCATTTGAGGAGCCAAACAGAAAAACGCATGCCAGAGGGGAAAAAAAAAGCTCGGTCTAAATATGCTACGGCGTTGGCCTGGCTCAGCTCTAGGGAGTCATTTAGTAGGCAGAGGAGAAACAATGCTTAATGCTCCATAATCTCCCCTCCTCCATAATTCAGCTGCTGTATCTCACCACCCCAGGCTCCTCCCATACCCTTCCTCTTGCCCCAGTGGGATTGTTATTGGAGGAAAGTGTCTCCTCTACACCTGGGAAGGAGGCAAGATGAGGAGGAGAAAAATAATGGGTAGAGCATCAGAAGAACAAGAGCTACATCTTAGTAAAGCTCTCCTTGATATGTTAAGGACAAAATAAATATCTAAGCCAACTGCAGTTTAATTGAATCAATTGAAAGCTGAACTGTGCCTCGGTGGAAGCATTGAGAGAATGAGATGGGAGATGCTGCCAGAGAGGGGCCATGTCAGTGGAGAGATCCGCTGAGAGTACTTGAGGAAAAAGATAGAGCTGCTAAATGGATTGATTTTCTGTAAATGTGGACTGGAAAGGGCAGAGAGCACAAGCAGTGGTTGACTGCAAAGCGCAGGCAACGTCTTCACTCCCACACACGGGAGAGATCAATAGTATTGCGCACACATTCAAGTCTGCACAACTGCATGAAAGCATGCACTCACATTGGAATAAGAGTGAGCACATACACACAACATGCTTAGTTTGCTCAGGGCATCGCCACCAGCTATAATGAAACATTAATCACAGTGTTCTTGCAGAGAGGTGTGTCAAGTATAGTACAACAATACTCTCCTGTGACCTCTAGATCTTCTCATTACCTCCTTCAGCTTGTCCCCTCTTCTCCATGGGATTCATTTCTCTTCTCTCCACAGGTGTGGTCTATGGATGGTTACTTCAAGGGACGGCGTGTCCTGGAATACCGCACAATGAATGATTTCATGAAGGGCCAGAACTTTGTGCAGCATTTGTTGCCTCACCCCTGGGCAGGCACTGGCCATGTGGTCTACAACGGCTCACTGTACTACAACAAGTACCAGAGCAACATCATCATCAAATACCACTTCCGTTCTCGAAGTGTGCTGGTGCAGCGCAGCCTGAGTGGGGCCGGCTATAACAATACCTTTCCTTACTCCTGGGGTGGCTCCTCTGACATCGACCTCATGGCGGATGAGAATGGCCTGTGGGCCGTTTACACCACCATCCCCAATGCTGGGAACATTGTCATCAGCCGCCTGGAGCCTCAGAGTCTGGAAGTGCTGCAGACTTGGGACACAGGTTTTCCCAAGCGCAGTGCTGGAGAGTCTTTCATGATCTGTGGTACACTTTACGTCACCAACTCCCATCTCGCTGGTGCCAAAATCTACTTTGCCTACTACACCAACACATCAAGCTACGAGTACACAGACATCCCCTTCCACAATCAATACTCCCATATCTCTATGATGGACTACAATCCCAGGGAGAGGGTCCTGTACACCTGGAACAACGGACACCAGGTGCTGTACAATGTCACACTGTTCCAGGTTATTAAGACTTCTGGGGACTGAGAGCCCTCAGACTGACCCGCTCAGATAATGCTGTGATCATTGTTCGGGGAGGGACAAATGAGCTGGGTGGAAGTGGGTATAGGTTGTGGGAGGTGTGGCTACAGTTTGTGGGAAGTGTGGGTTGGGGGCATCAGTGTGTGGGCAAAGGCTTGGGGTTTTTTTAAAAAGAATTTCAATCTTCATAGAGTGCTATTATTCACATTCTCAAAAAACACTCCGACAGCAAAGTCGGTAAAGATACAAAGACTGAGCGCTTCTCTTTTTTTTCTGTCTGTGATGAGTAAGCATGGTTCTTTTTATTTGTGATGAGAAATAAATATCAATCTTTACCATTTATGACTTTGTATTTCATTGTCACTTTCATTCAAATAGACCTTCACTGTAATTTGGGGGGATGAACAATAAAGGAGAAACTCTCAAGGTGGGTTCTTTTTAAAAGGAGGAAAGGTGTAATGTTTCTTTTTTAGCTATGATTAGCACCTCTTTTATTTCCCCTTGAGTGACAAGGACATGCAAGTATTTATTCCATGTTCTTCACTGAAAACTGACTGAGATGGCAAAAAACATGGAAAAGCTGTTTTTCAGAATGACACATGAAATTCTTACAATTTTAATGTGCTAAATGACACAATTTCAAAATAATCAAAATCCTGGAATAACTGTATCTATCTTGCTGATATTGAGTGTGTTATCACTATAGCTGAATCCCAATGAGGTGACAGCATGTGAACACTGACAAGGCTGTCTCTAGAAAAAAAAAAAAAAAAAAAAAAGCCAGGACATGCAGTACAGTGCAATAAAATGGCATGCTTCCATGTACTCAAACAGTGTTAAATTTAATTGCAACTGCCATGGCTTACATTTTATTTTCCCAAGGTGAATTGAAAGTGAAAGCAAGGCATTTGGTAAAAGGAGCAGCTAGTGGTGTGAAAGGGTCCAGAAGCACAAGCAGGGAAGATGAGACAAAATGTAAAAGGAATTCTAAGAGCATTTACATCTGAGTTAGAGAAATGAGGCTTCACGGCTACTGTTGCTTGTCAAGCTCCAATCTGCTTTAATCTTGTTATATGCACAGTTCTTCTCAGGTGCTGTCTGCAGAGAAATGTTCAAACACAAGCCAGAGAGTGGGACAGTGCTCATAAGAGAGTCTCAAACTGCAAACCTTACATTGCAACTTTTTTTATTATTTGTTACTGAAAAATAATTCTGAAGAATTCTCAGCTGTATAGGGAGCACTTTGGCAAAACGACAGCAGCCCACTGTGCTGTCACTTAATTCCTTCCATTTAGAAAGCTTGTGAGGGTGCATCCATTCTTTGCAGAGGCTGTGGTGGACACAGAAAACATAGAATAGAATATGAGGTTCCACTTATCTTCTCCTGGGTAACCATGGTGATCCTATTCATCCTGAATGACCTTTATATCAATAAGGTTCTGCGCTGAAGAGAACCCTGATGAGTTCAAACACAGTAGTGGCTGACATTTAAAGCACAATACAATACACAACAATACAGAGCATCCAACTGTCTCACTTAGAGAGAGCGCAGTATAAAGTACACTGTAGGGGGAGAGTAAATGTGGAGTTATAATTATATAAAACTGTAGATATAGATGTCATTGATTACCAAAGAAACCAATAAATGGTTAACAATGGTGAATTGCGGTTACTCCTGAACATATGCAATTGAGATGAGAGTGGAAGACTGTTGCTCTTGCTGTTCTGAGATCAGATCCACCACAGCATCCTCTCTCTACTCTGGCACTGTGTAAACAAAAATGTAAAAAACATTGGATTGCAGTCTGCGGCTAAGGGAAAGCAAATCTCATCCTGTATGTGCAGGCAATTATAAAGCAGGGCAGAAGGTTACTTATTGTAAAAAGAAGTGTTTTACAGATCATATTCTAATAAAGTCTGCAGCTGACAGTTTCACCAAAGCACAAAGGTATTTAATGTTAGGCATGACTGGTTAAAATGGACCGACACTTTCCAGCCAACAAACTTTCCCCCTTAACAAAGAGCAGGGAAGGAAATAGTGACTGCACACAGATAATGCATTTTCTGTGATCAAACAAACTGAAAAATAAAGTCAGCAGACTGGAAAGATGCATTCATCTGAGAAATTTGAAAGGAACATCTATCCATCCATTTCCACATTTTATTTAAGACCTGCAACACAAAACTAATACCAGTTATTTATCCACTTGAGCTTGTCAGTGTAAAAAAGAATCATTTAGTCAAAACAAAAAAGAAAAATAGAAGTTATTGCCACTCTCCTCGCTCATATTTCTTAATCAATGTTGCTGCTTTACATACATTTTTCATGCAAATTCATATGTTTCTGAGAGAGACGTGGAAAGAAAATACAGTGCTATTACCAAGAAGCGCAGAAAAAAAACATATGTTTTGTTGACATTTTTCTTCAATAAAATCAATTACTGTGAGAATTTGCTGCCAGCAGTATATCCATCGCCTCCAGCGCTTGAGAGGAAAACATTAGCTCCGTAAGTACCAGTGAGTATGCTGTTGTGCCAGCTAATGCTCAGAGCCAAGGGCTGGTAAGTGTAGTGATAACAACGATGAAGAAGTCATGGTGATGACGAATAGCATCAAATCATTATGGGTGTCCCCATTTGAGTGTTGTATCTTTGCCAAGATTGGTCAGGGTTGGTCAGATTGGAGGTCAAGGCCTGCTTGTTAGGACATAACACCTGCTGTGGAGCAACAGCATGTGCATGTCTTCTTTACTGAAAATCATCTTGAAAGACCAAAAATCATGAAGCTAATTCATACAGTGCAATGAGCACACTAAAAAGCTAAGTTTCACACATAGTGAAGATTCATCCATAAAATACTGCAGTGCAGCAGACTTCAGGCTTGTCTGCACGTCAGAGTTCTTGCTGGATGTTTCTCATTAATGAAAGGTAGGTATAGAATTTCCCCTTAAATACAACAGGTTCATTTCATTTAATAATTAAATGGTGTTTAATAGCAAGCATCTTATAGAATAAGGTTGTATAAATGCAAGGCCATAAAAATGCTCCTTTTCAGTAACTGGAAATAACTCACAGCATCTGGATATATGAAGACACTTACCATATTCAGAAGTTAAACAGTAAACTGGCTGACTCAGTATCTACAAAAGTACTATTTAGCATAGTCAGTAATACTGTATGACCACTGTCATCTAAGTGGATGAATGAAATGTGTGGTGTAAAACTCAATATGATGCGACAATTGAAGCATAAAAATAGTTGCTATTAAAAGACAGACATAGTTAATTATTGATTTTGTGCAACCAAGCACCTGATTTAGATTCAAACCCACATTCAAATCTCTATACTGAGTAATACTGAGTGAATCAATATTTACTCATGAGATGTATCTGATTCACAAAGTTGTCAGCCAAACAGTAACTAATGAAAAGTATTAAATTTGCATTCAGATCTGTCCCAAAGATGCTTTTTGAGGAAAGGTAGGTGGATATTTTGTATACAGAATCACATAAGAGCTCTAAATGGTGCAGAAAGATGGATATTTACATCTCTGATTTTAAACAAGCTCAGAATGTGAAAGAATGTGATGGGACATTCACTGTACTTGATGCAAAGAAGGATATAATATTTCCTGAAATAAATGCGCCATCAGGAGACAGTTGTACAGTCAAACACACACACAAAATAGTGTAAAGCAGATTACTTTAATGGTCCAATTCATCCAAGTTCATGTTGCCAAGACAGTAAGTAATATTTTTTACTTCCCCCACAATTACTGAGAATATCTGATAGATAATGCATATCTATTTTTGGCAACTCTGAAACAGCATGGTGTATTACATAAGTTAGCTCTGTATCACACAGTATGCAGTACAATAGAAAAGTAAAAGTTTAGAGCTACGCTGCTTATCGTGGAAACTGCAACTAGTTTACCTTGAAAGACCCGAAGCCATTTCTTCAGTTGAATTATTCTTTGGTGTAAGGGTCAGCAGTGACTTTGCAGGAACACTTCCTTCATACAGAGTTGTACAGGTCAAGTCAAGTCAGATTTTATTTATAGAGCACACAATCACAAATCACAACTGGCCTCAGAGGCTTTACAATCCCCTCTTACAATCCCCTCTGTTCTTTGACCCTCAGTTCTGAGCCATACGACCGCCTCTCCACCATGGACACCTGGAAGTGGACAGGCCACACAAAGAAAGAAAGAGAGAGCAAGAGAGAGGGGAAGAGAAACTTGCACAGCTTGGATGCTAATGGGAACAAAAATAAAAACAGACGGTTGTCATATGTAGAGAGTAGATCGGCAAAAATGCAAATATGTGTGAAACATAACTGAAGAGTATGAATCCAATAGGATGTTAAGCAGCTTCGGGGGGTTGCCAGATAAGTGTAACCTGAGCTATATGACCTCCACTCAACCATGGAGACCTGGAAGGAGGAAAGGCCACGCAAACACAGAAGAGACAACAGAGCATTCACACAGAGAGGAGAGACAGACGAACACACAGCACGCTAACGAGGGAGAGAGGCTGAATCTCCTGGGGGACGATGATCCAGATCCAAATGTCTGGATGAGGTACCGACAGCCAGGTCCCTGAGGAAAACAAAAGAACCAACTTTGAAATTAAAGTTGGCCTGAATAATAAGTAACCAATATAGAATTTTTATTTGGAGGATGTATTAATGTACAGAAATCTCTCAGTGTGAGCAGCCTGCATTAGTGCAGAGCAGAAAGGAATAATAGACCACAGAGCAGCATGGGCTGCTTGATTTATTTAAAGTGGTTATAAGCATGCATTCTCGCATGCACTCGAACTGATTGAGAGCAGGTACGGCAGCGGTAGGACTGGCTAGATAGGGTGCACAGGGGTGAGCCTCATAGGCAGGAACAGATATAGAAACAGCAACTCAAGGATTAAGAAGCAAACCCAGTTCCCACTTTAATCATGCAACCATCCTCAGGAAGAAAGGCTTGTTTTGATGGAAATATAATCACCTGTGTGTGTAGCTTGTTTTGACATACTTCCCTTTGATTGAATTATAGAGTACTTGCATAGTGCATTTGCTTTCTGTCCCTTCATTCTTCATCTACTTTTGGCCTGTGACACTAAGGCTCACACATGGTCTCCCTCCTGTTTCAAATGTCTGCTAGTTCATCCTTCACTTCCTCATCAGCTCCCTCGTTAATTGTACCCTCAGCCACGCTTGGAACAGCACCTCCTCTCTTCCAACATTCACAATAAACAAACTTTTTCTCAACTTCCTGCCCCTTGAGGTGACACAGAAGCAATCTGAACAGTGCTTTGAACATTTGTTTCTTTGTGATTAAACATAGCTTGCTCTCAGTTTCCTTATTTCCCCTTTCATTTTATATTCATGTTTTAACTCAAAAAGGATTGTGCTGGGGTGTGGAGATGGAATAACAGGTTAGCAAGGAGGTAATTTTACTCCACTTAACTCCTCAGAGAACCATGGCCATTAATTGGCTCTTTAATTGTGTTTTGAGCTTTCATTGATTCAGCACTCACATCCGCTGATTGGGTACCGTTTCCTGAAGGACAGTAAAATAGAATCATTCTGGGCAGCAACCATGGGTGATTCAGTTTTATAACCCTGATGTCCTGATGTCGCACACCTAGCTGAGGCAGTAAAGATTTACCATGAAACATTGAACTGCAGACTTTCCTGGATCCCTCTCCTCTTTCTGTAATTACAGTAAGATGCTGCTGGAGAAAGGAGATGAGGGTTTGTGCTGGTGGAATATACTTAAATACAAAATCACAATATGACTGGAAGCAGATATAAGCAATGAGACTGTGTAATAAGTCAATGAAAATGAACTCAAGAGTATAAATAAAAGAATATTTAGCAAAAGAAATATAACACTTTTCAGCAGTTACAATTCTGTAAAATGTTGTAAGATATGCAGAAATCTGTGTCTTTGAAATATTAGACTTCACTGACATAAATGACATACAGAATGAAGACTTGAATGACAAATTGGATTGCTATGAATCATTCCCATTTGTCTGTTAAAACTTAATCATACAGATCTCACAGCAGGTTTTACTATAGAAACATTTTTAATGTTGTGCCTGTGTGGCTTAATGTAGCTGAAAGAGAAAGATCACTTGTCATATCCAATAAACTGGGTTACATGTGTTCATGAGGAAAAACAATTTTTCCTTTATTGTATTTTTTTCAGCCAGTAAAGTAGTATTGAATATAAAAACAACAAACATTTGTTGATATTGATCTCAGATATGCTGAGTACCAAAATATGGTGAATAATTCAGATGTTTTCTGGGAGACTAAGTGAAAATCAGTTTCACCTAATGTCAACAAGAAGTACATTTGTGTTGGGGACTTGTACTGAAAGGTTTTTGATACTGACGAGGAAAATTATTATGATCCAGTAAGTAGGCCCTGCCCACAAAACTTTGACAGCCAACAAAAAAAGGAAAAGAAAATTGGGCCAGTCGAGCCTTCCTCTGTCCCACATTTCATGAATACTGGACAAAAAGGGAAACATTTGAAGAAATGTTTTAAAGCAGAAAACTGAGCCAAATGGAAACGAACTGGGTAGTTGCAGATGAATGCATATACTGTAGTAAATGTAGGATTAATGTCTTACATTTGCTTCCAATTCAGAGGTTTTTGGACCGAAATGCAAAGTGAATTATGCACAATTTCAGACCAACGGGGTAGATGGCGTTGCTGGTGTGTGTGTGGATGGGTGGTGAAGTAGATGATCTTCTCATTACTTTACAAACTCTACTCAACATCATGGTTCTTTGAACACCTATAATTATAGTGTAATAACAGTATTATCGAATAGACATATTATTGTAACACACATTTTGCTTAGAGACACATTTCTATGATTCAAACCCAAAATGATCCAAACTAAAACACAAAGATGAAAGAAAGAAGGTGTATGTCATTTTATTTCTTTACTTTCACTTTGGCAGGAGAGACAAGGAAGTAGTCACAGAGACCTGGGTTAGATTTCGGTGGTGGCTTTAATGTGAATTCCACTTTTATTGAACATTGTACATTGTCAAGATGCATTCTCAGATGTTTCGTGTCGATGTCATCCTCTTCTGTATTTTCAGATTGTACTGTAGATCATTCATTTCAACATTTAACGTGATTCTCATGTGTTACTGCTCAACAGATAATTTATGTGACTGCCCACTGACATTGTTTTAAAGCTATTTGTATTGATTTTTTTGCTCTCTAAATATAAAATGCACATATTTTTTCTTCAGACTATGCCTGGAACAGCCTTAGCAGGCTCAGTTTTTGGACTTAAGTATTTCTGAAAACTCTGTGTAAAGCCTTGAGGCAGTAGGCTATTTTTTCACACTAGTCAATTAAGTGATGGAACCTGTTATTTGAGGGCCCAGCACTAATGACAGAAGTGAGAAAGTAATAAAACTCTTGTCAATCACCATCGTCAGCTGGTGTTGATGAAAATATTAGAAGAGATCTGGCCTTCTTTTTGAGAGGGAGCACTCTCCTTTCAGCCTTTCCTGCTCTAATGACTCGCACCTTCTGCAGAGTAAATGCAGTCATTGGCAGAAAGAGAAATCAAGATCTAAATTGGTATCAATCACATTTCCTCCATCCCTACCGCTTAAGTACGTGTCCTTTGTCCCTCGTTTTTGTGCATTTCACCCAGGACCACTTAATTAAGTTAATTAAGTTAATTATGCCATTAGCATACAGTACGCACTTATGTTTAAAGGAATTTCTCTATCCTGGACGCTCCCTGCCCATTCATGCAAGCACAAGCAAGAGCTGAAACGTGGAACATCAACCAAAACCTCCAGTTCTGGCTAAGTGCAGGCTAACTGACCTGAGGAAAGTGATGAGTAGCAGCTGCTTGGCTTAGCAAAAGTGGGGTTGCTCATCTGTAATGGACAATTTGCACTGTATGAGATGTACTGTGAATATAATGTGCGACAACAGCCATCTTATCGTTTCTCTTGAACCAAGTGAGTCTCATTATGAGTCTCTTTCAACTGATGTTACAACGCTGTTATAATGATGAGGATAATCAAACCCATACATTTTCAGGTACAAGACCAGATTCTTGAGAATCAGCTCTGCATTTGAGGTTGTTGTATTTATGTGTTTTATGTATTTATTCAATATTTCCTAAGTTCAAACTATTCTTCTTCACTTATCAAGAAGCCCCTGAAGGATCACAGAACTACTTTTGTGTTCTCTAACAATACTTTTGCATGGCAAGTATTGTGTTGCTTCACATGATGTTTTGTGTTTCCTTGCAATATTTTTGGCATTCCTCAGGATCCACAGGAACAGTTAGTGTGTTGTTCCTGTCCAGTTATAATATACTGCCAATTTAAGGAAATGTTCGGCAGATACATAAAGGAGAGATGATGTGATTTTACATTATGCATTACTCCTCATTATTCCTTTCAAAAGGCCGAACTTCGACAGTATACAGCCCCTGGCTGTGAGCACAGCTGCTCTGTGTGTGCTGGATGAAGCTGTGGCTGTGGATATGGTTATTGCTTGGACTATGGCTGCATTTGTGGTTGAATTTATGGTGCTATAGATATGGCTACAGTAGCTGTACCGTCACTGCTGTTTTGCTGCTTGAATTAACACTTTAGACTTCAATCAGATATGACCAATTTCTTAATACATACACCTCAGGAGTTCAGGAATACTTCAAAGCACAGCCAGCACAACCATGTCAACACACACACACACTCCTGCTTGTAGTTTGTGTTACACACATTAGAAGCAAATATGTCACAGCCATAATCAGAACAATCAAAGCATAGCTACAGGCACAATCACAGTGACAGCAGCAGCCGAAGCTATGCCATCCCATGACTGTAGTCGTTATCACAGCTGCAGCCTGTCTCCATCAGTCTCAGTGAAAGAACAAGCTTGTCTATTTAGCTGCAATGATACAGACTTGCACCACAGCTGAGGGTGTGGCTGCTTGCACTGGCCACAGCCAGGGGTTGTCAAATACTGTACATACGTATACCATAATACAGCTCAGACTTTCTCTATGGCTCAGAGAGAATGCAAATCTTGATGCAAAGGAACATAAAACTTAATGCTGTGGAGTAGAAAAATCAGTTCAGGACAGTACTGCAAGGTAATGCAGAGGGAAGCAAGGCAATGGAAAAAAAAAAAAAAAAAAAAAAAGTCTGCATGACCCAGACCGTGACTCTGTCACTCCCTAAGTGTATGCAACACTCAGTACAGCTGAGACTGGAGAGAAAGTCCAATTAACTCCCCAGAACTCACAGATGGAGACTGTATAAATAGTGGACAGAGCAACTAGGTTTGAAAAGTGAAACGAAGGCAGTAGTTCCAGAAATCTGCATTCTCTCTAATGGCCAGCAGGGGCGACACCACTGGCAGCAAAAAGAAGATGGATTGTACGAAAGCTTATGAGAAAATGATCCTTCTTCTCACATAATGTCTGGTTTCAATCATTAGGTTCAAGTCTTCCTTAATGCAGGATGACATGAATTTTGTAATTAATGGTCCCCTTTAGGATAAAATAGATGATAAAGCAGGATATACTTGAGGGCGTGGCTACTTTGAGATACAAGTCGCTGCCATAGTGTGTCCTCAGGTTCTCAGTCAGATCCAATCAGGATAGAGGTGTAGCGGTGCATATCTTCTCCAGCTCCACCCTCAATATGTTCATTTTTGATGCCAAAAACCAAGATGTCATACCCAAGGCTTCAAAATGAAAAGAAATCTGTTAAACACTACAAGCAAACAATATGGGGCTTGCTTATAAAAAATGCTCTACAGTACCTCCAGTGGTGAAAACGGGACATCTGTAAATCTTGTGAAAACCAAGCTAGCAAGATGTACATGATGTTCTGAACAGCAGAATGAGTTTTTTTCCAAGACTAGCACATATCAGCAGAAGAATTATCTAATTAAGGCACTGCAATGAACAATGGCACTGTTTAACCAGCTAAAATAGAAAAGCCCCCCAGATTGGGACCACAACAACAAAATAACTCACACACAGATAATGGTTTTAGACAAATGCTGTTGGTAGACCAGCATTTGTACTTTACAATCCTGGACAAAGTACAGCCACATTTTACACAGAAGAGATCTGACTTTATCTAAAATTCTCAATGATAGTTTCAATTTTTTACTATTCGTCATGGGTTTCAGGCTTATATATAAACTTAGTGGAACATGATGGACATGATTGTAAAAAGAGTTTCAGTGTTCAGACAGGGTGTAGCTTTATGAAACTGAACAAGCATTAGAAATATATACGAGCAGCAATGGAATATAAGCAATTTCAAATGCGGCACTCTGAATTATAAAGTTCAGTCAAGAGAAGTGAGGGGTTGTGAGAGACACGGAGTGACAGAGAAAGTAAAATCCAGCTTAGGTGAAAAGACTGTCAGATCATAGGCCTTCTCTACTGTATGTCAGAGAGACAAGATGCTGTTCGTTCCACCAGAAGATCAAAAAAGATTTGGGGGACTCTCAGAAGAGAGAGAACTTTTTTGCCTTTTCCTCTGTCCTCTCTGTGACAAAATAAGGACGTTTTCAAAAGAGAAAAAACTGCTCTGTCAGAAAACACCAAGGTCTGTGGCCATCGGAATAGCAATGGGAGAGAGCCAGTCCTGTCCTGGTGGGTGAACTGCACAGGTTTGGAGTGGTGGATATCTTTATTTTGCATCAAAACAACAATTTAACATAGTACACAATCACTGCTATATCTATATCCAGGTGTAGACTACAGCTGCTCCACATGGCAACTGTGAACACATTGACATACTGTATAACCAACTGTCAGCAGAACCTGCTGAAGCTAATTCACACCTGCCTCGCCAGATGATTCCAGATGACTTCACATCAGATCAGCCCATTAATCCAACATCAAAGGAACACAATAATTAACACAGACACACAGCCAGACAACACACAGACATGTCCTGGACTATGTTATTGTCTATGGATAATGTGTCCCTACAAAGCACAGAGCCGCATGAGCATGCATTTCCAGGAAATCTAGCACAGTGAATTTGAAAGACACCAATTAAAGCTTTTAAAATGACCTCTCATAAATACAGCCTGTCTGTCTTTCTTTATTTTCTTTCTTTCATCCTTGGGAAAAGGATGTTAATGAATAATATATGTGATATCTGACTGAAGTTTGTGCACATTAGAATATATGACCCCGGCCATAGTTCTGAAATATCAGTAGAATAACTGTACTGTGTATTTATAAATCCATGGTGATGTCCGTGGTGCTGAGGAAGCGGACAGATTTATAATTGTGCCTTTTTCTCTCAGGCCAGCCCGTCTGTCAGTTGTGTCTTAGATCTATGATATTGTCTAAACTCTATAAATATTAAACTCTATCCTATATTGTAGCCTATGTACTCTACGAAGTAGTGTCACTTTCATGATCAAAGTGACAAGTAGCAGCGTGTAGTTGCGGAGGAGCGGGAGGATCACAGAGACACACTGCTGCCTGTAGCATTCCTATAATATTTATTTCAAGAGAAAGTGAACCTTGTTGGCATTGTAATGGATATAAGCAAGGTATTTTTCTCCACATTTTAAGCTCATGTTCTCAAACACATAAAATGCTGTTGAACTTCAAAATGTGCGCTTTTCATTTCCTTCATACATTAAAAAAAAATAATAAAAATAAAAAAATCTAGCTTCCAGTGGTTCAAGATTAAGTTATAGTTTAGAAACTCTAAAGAACCTCTGGCATGTTATCAAATGTGTGGGTGTCCAGAGTTGATATATACATTGTGCATATTGCATCTTGTGGATATATTCCTCAGCAAGAATATCAATTTATGTTCGTTTTTTACTTTACCCAGTACTGCTGAATGTGTTATGTGTTCATCTGCTTGGGTAGCTGTTGTTTATGGCGTATGCTTCTGCTTGTTTGTAGCTATATTGGTACTACGCTCAGAACAGAGACGTGGGCAGGACTTTGATTAAATTTTTAATCTCATATAATCAGTGTTATAGTAGAACTATTAGAGGTAATAAAACTCATGGTAAATTCACTACAACCTCTTGTAGTAAAATAGATAAATAAATAAAACTTCAATTGATCTGACTTTTACGGTAGCTATCTTTTGAATTGCATTGCATTTCTCTTACTTCTTTTCATCTTTTCATCTCTCTCTCTCTCTCCTTCAGTGTGTGCTGAATTGTGCTCCAGGCTGAGACACATATGAATTCACC
Organism: Chaetodon trifasciatus; assembly: GCA_037975065.1. Taxonomy (NCBI): domain Eukaryota; kingdom Metazoa; phylum Chordata; class Actinopteri; order Chaetodontiformes; family Chaetodontidae; genus Chaetodon; species Chaetodon trifasciatus. The sequence goes on from JBBMOE010000034.1 coordinate 246,522, forward strand.
TTACTCCCATAAAACTGCTGCATAATTCATGCCTGATATTGTTTTAAACATTGCATAAATCTTCATCATGTCCACACACTCATAAAATGGTTCCACCATGCCTCACACATGCATTAAAACACACTGAGGCTTGACATTTAATAAGTGTTTAGATATTCATTTATGTGGGAAAGCACAAAAGACTCAAAGAGAAATCACTGAAGAAAGAAATCCACAAGGGTGGATTTGTATTGGTGTGATTATTTTTCTTCAACTTGCTTTAGGAAGAAAAATCCCACGACCAGTCTTCTGGGTGAGCAGGGACAAACCTTTTTAATAAATAGGCAGAAGCATTAAAAAGTTCTCGCCAGGGAAATGCTGCCTTTTCTTGCCTCCACTGTGACGCGACAGGACCCCACCCCTGTCACCTCCAGAGCAATGCAAAGTAAAGGTAATTAAAAACAGTTGCCTCAGCCCCACCCGTCCATAAACATTGCAGACTGCATGCACTATGCTACATTAATATGCAAATTGGAGCTGGGGCTGTGATCACGGCGCTTTACCGAGGCAGTTATTAAATTAATTTCCCCGAAACAACCGGCAGGAGCTGCTGAGGTAGTCAATGGGTTTTCCCTTTATCTGCGCATATTCATGAGCTTTTATCAATTTTGCATTCATCCCAGCAAGAAGATGGAGGGGACGGTGCACACTGGCACGGACGCCCCTGTGGCAGGCCACCTAGTTCTGCAGTCACAGCCATTCACAGGGTCGTCCATCACCAGAGCAACCTCTGGACACAGAGGGACCAGGCTCTCCATATCATCCTATTGCCGTCCCGTCATAAGCCCACTCTCATCTGTCTGGCGCTCCTTGCACTGCTATGCACTGGGATGACATGATCAAGTTGTTGCAGTGACAGCAACAGGTGATGTCACACAGCAACCAAAATGGTGCAGTCTCTGAGGAGCGGCACTGTCAAGCCGCTGAACGCTGGTGAGAGCAGCAGACTGCATTTCAGCGTGAATTACACACACACATTATTCAAGTTATTACCACCTTGTCAATGGACACTGACAAATACAAGAAGAAAATAAGTCCCAATTGTAGGGCAGTGACACTTTGACAAAGAAAATTAAAATGACAGGCTAATTTTATATTGTCTTGCTTCCACTGACAATTGTCACAAAGACACACAAAATGGTCAACCATTAAACTACGTTTTCACAATATGAAGACAACTGACTTCCAATCATCATATCAACAGAGGACAGGAGAGCAGGTGAAATGAAGGTTTCCTGCCGAGTGCCGTGCGGGAACAATTCAATTGTTTGTTTTACTTTCTTTCCTTTATTTGTATCTGAAGTGACCTTGGGCAAAGACTAGAGTAGGGGGACATTACAAAACCAGCAAGCATCGTTATAGCAATTACTAGGAAGCCAGAGGGCCACAGGGAGCAATTATGTGCTTTGTGTTTAGAAATGTGCATAGGAGAGTGGTGGGGGGGGCTCAAGCTCAAAAAAATTGAGCTTGCGGCAACTAGGAGAAAGTGAAGCGAGAGTGCAGGATGAGGAGAAGAGACAAAGAAAGAGCAGGCTGGAATATCAGCAGAGGCGGCAGATGAGGAGGTCGGCAGTGATGTTTGTGAGAGGATAAGAGGGGAACAGGAGCGAAGAGGAATTTCAATGGCAGAGAAGTGGGCTCATAAGTGTAATTGAGTGAACACTAGTGAGGAAAAGCGGAGGAACAAAATAGCCAATAGCTCTTCTCCAGTCTCCAGAGCGTACATTTTCTGCCATGGTGATAACTTGGATTTCTAATATGGCATCTTGGTCCTCTGAGGCATAAATTTCAAATGGCTCTGTGTCCCTACTGTAGCTGCCCACACTGCCAGATGTGAACGGTGGAGAGCTGGCCGGGCGACACGGCCAGGCTGAGTCTGGGGCTTGGCTGATAAGAGTGAGGTGGAGGAGGTCACTGAGCTCACTGTATTGAGACATAACCGCCGGTCAATTCAATTTCCTTAAGGACACAGGAGTCCAAACTGCAATCAGAACATTTCATATCACAGCTAGGCTCCTCTTGCCCTTTTCCCAATCTCATCGGGGGAGAAAGGGAGAAAGGTAGAGGAATGAGTGAGAGAAAGCATGAAAAAAAGAAAGGCGACAGTTGTCTGCTGGGGTGGGAACTTTGGAGGTTACTGCAATGGCCCAGAAAATCTTAATTTCCTGACTGTTATTGTAACCAGTGATTAAGCTTCAGCTGATCTCAAGAGGGAACAAGGGGAGGGGGAACATCAGAGAGCACATTCACAAACAGATTCAGTAAAGCTCGAGTGCTCAGACAAACAGGCTAACACTGTAGGGATGTCGGGTTCTGTAAAAGAGAAGAATCAGCCTCTCCCTAGCGCTTTAATTATTCATATCAGTGTGTGCTTGACTTTCAGAAGAGAGTAGGAGCAGTACACATACAGGCCACCCAGTGGATCAAACACCATGCCGCCTGCAACAGAGGAACCAGCGACAAAGACGCCAAACCACTCTCTGATGCAGAGACAGAAAGACTGCAGGATGAATGGGAAGAGCTGAGGGAAGGACAGGGTGTACATAGCAGCAATCTAAAATTGACTGGAGACTTTAGGCTGCCTGTGGACACCCACGGACCTTGAACAAAAATAAAAGATTTAAAGTTTGCATCCTCTGCCTACTTGAAGCAAACATAGTCAAGATATTACTAACTCCACTTGAATTGTTAATGGAGGCAATGGTCACACAAAGCTGCAACCTTTAGCACTTATTCAGCGCCGCTAATGATCCTCCAGATGGGATTTCTATTACGGCTGCCATTATGACTCAATTAAGCCAAAGCTTAAGTGAGAGTAACATGATTAAACTGGTGAAAAGCTCAGTGGCGAAGACTGGTTTACACAGGTGCTGACTGAACAAACAATAGAGGTCAAGATCTTGCACAATGGCTCTATTAACTCTCTGCGGAAAATGGTAATTTATCACATTTTATAATTTAATTTACATAGTAAAGTGCACAGCCTGATGCATCACATTTCACCAACAATTAAAGAATCTGGTTTAAATGTCTCCTCTGGATGACACTGAAATGATGTGACAGAGTATTTGGCAGATAGATAAACAGTCATTATTTTGGACAAGGAAAATTAGTAAATTGAGGAGATTTCACTGCCTCACCCTCAGTTTATTTAAGTGTGTGTGTGCATATGTAACCATTTTGTAATGTGTCCTCATGGACACACAGAAGACCCACTGTGTACATGTTTTCTCTAACTATGTTCATAATGCATAGCTAAATATGTGTCTCTGTGTATATGTGTAACAGGTAGGAAAAGAAGTGTAAGGCACAGTTTTGTTTGCAGTAGAATATTTTCTATCAGCAATCCACCTGCTAAATATTCCAGTGACATTATCTTTATTTCTAAGAAGAATTTTAGTGAAAATGCAAATAAACTGGAGACTCTGAACGGATGTTCGCCTGCTAACTTGTAATTTCATAAATCATGCAGCCAAGGCTAATTCTGTGGTTCCTATCGTTCGTGATATGTTGTCAGGCAGCACAAACAAGGAGTTCATGCAAGTGGGCAGCTGAAATGAAACTTGAAATAAAGAAAGCAGATGCTGAGAGAATGTAAACAACTCCTTTGTTGCAGCAGCAAATTCATCAGCACTGAAAATGCAGACCAGGAGATGAGAGGGGATGAAGAGGTTGTGATGAGCAGCTGAGCAAGAGAAGAGCGACTGATGAAATGATTAGTGTTTAGAGGTAGAGAGAGACAAAATGCGAGCTCAATCAAAGGCCATGGAACCAAAAGCAATCATACAGTACGTCTGCTTATTTAAACTGATTCAAAAACTCAGCCTCTAGCGGTAGAAATCTGCAAAGGCATTTATCTGAGCAGTCTGTTTCCCTTTTCACATTCTGTGTCCTTCTCTCTATCTCCAACACACATTTATCTGGTCAAATGTTTCTGTATCATAGTAGAGGGAAGCTCAAGGCCGGCAGTTCCTGTGGAGATGCCACATAGATAATGTGTTAAAGATGACGGGCGCAGACACGCGAGGGTCAAAGTTAAGCTTCTGTTGTATTTCCCGTTGGACTATAGTTTGTCGGAGTGACCATTAACACTGCTCTGAAGTCTGTAGGACACCTAAATGATTACCACTATTAAGCACAGTGTGTTCCTAGTACATACTAGAGGAAAAAATATATATACAGAGAAAGACAAGCAGGATGTGAGACAGCCAACAATCTCTAACAGCGTCACTCTGAAGAGAATCTCTGGAGCTTCATTACCAGATTTCAACAGCAACAACTCAACCATGTGAAAGCATACATGCTACACTGGCTTTTCTCATCCGCCTCCCTTTCACCCCATACAACTCTGCTCCCTCCTCTCCTTGTCATCTTTTCTCCCATATATATGACTCCTAACACCTACTTCACCCCTGCTTGGCCAGCCCTCTGATTGACTGCCTTATTTGCTCTCTAATGTTGTCGGAAATGCAGAAACCCTTCTGTGGGTCACTGCTTTGAGACTGAATGTGACTCTCACCGGCTGACAGAAGGAGAAGGAAGGCCAAAATGGGAAGTAGAGAAAGTAGCAGGGTTCTTTCATGCCCCACAGGAGGGAAAGATAGAGAGACAGAGGGAACACAGGGGCAGAGGAGGGGGAGAGAAGTTGTGAGTCTCACAGCGCACCTGCCATTTTGAGGTCTTCACAAAGAGAGACGAAAGACAGACAGAAGGAGACTACTCATACAAAACCACAGCAGGCTCCCTTCTCTTTTACACCCTTCCATTGCACCAAAGTGCAGAACCTGACAGCGGCTGATGGATTCCACAGCAGGACGTATAGTGCACAAGAGCATGCAGCGCATGTTTTCTCTACATATGTCTTGCATGTGCACATCCAAGCATAAAATATGGTTTCCAGCTGCAGACTGAAAACGCGATGTATGATTAAAATGCTGCTGTCATTAAGATATAATTTGCATTAAGTTTTGTTGACGTCATTTTAAACTCGCATGCTCATCTTGTAACTGCTTGTTTGTGAATGCGCGTGTTAAAAAAATCACGAGAGGCGTGACAACTGTCAAACTTTTAAATGTGCCCTTAATGTATATGCGGGAATGTATCACATCCATATGGGGGAGGAAATAGAGTGAGTGATGTGGATAGTGAAGTGTGAATGAGGAGCTCTCGTGATGAGTGAGAGATTGAGGTCATCCTGCATCCTGATCTTTGTTACAGATGGAGGAGGTCTTTCCAAAGGCTGCCACTTCACAAAGTGAAGCTAGCTATTTAATCACCACTCTATCTCCCACACATTTAAAAAGAGGTGACATTATTGGGACAGACGTCATTGAAACCAAAGACCTGAATAATTCCATAAAGAACAATGAGGTGAAAACAACTGTCTTGTTTTTGATCTGTGAATATCATCATTTATCATTAACAGGGGAGAGTTGCTATGTTAAAGATGCTAAATAGGTTGCATGCTGTTACAATTTCTATTCTATTTCTGTGACTCAAAAACAGCATGGACTAGACCAGTAATGTGGGTGTGGTTCTGAATTATGTCCTCCTAACTTTCAGAGTCACAGCAAAAAAACACATTCTGTGCCAGACAGACAGAAAAAAAGGGCGAGCTGAATACAAGGCGTTTCCATGGGATTTTGTGCAGTAATTATTTGATTTATGCTCCCAGACCCTAATTTATGTTTTTCAAGAGCTGCACTCACACCAGAGAAACATCACACCATCCAAAAGACACTACATGAGTGCACCACTGCAAACTCAGATCTCTAATTATAGACTGGGCTTTTGATTAACATGGCCTCTTTAAATAGGTTTTGTCCCACTTTCTGTACATATATAATATATAGTGTTTCTTATATAAGTATGCAGGAACAGGCATCCAGATTCAGCAGGGTCCAGAATAACAGAGAAATAGATAGCAGGTGTTACTGTATGTGATCTGTGCATCTGTGCCTCATAGGACTCCACAGATTTAATTAACCTCCCAGCTGTCCTGTTTCCCTCTTGCACATCAGGTCATTCCAAACATCGTGCATGGATGCATGCCAATAAAAGATGTCCACATTTGTTTTTCTCTGCCATTAATTTTAAGTAGTTTGCAACTGAAATAGCTAAAGAAGAAAGAAAAACAGATCAAAGTTTCCAGTTGGCAGTAATTAGGAACAAGTACAAGGTCATACCATTAGAAAAAAAAAACACCCAGGTGAATTTTAATTCAAAGTGGACATGAATAATAGATTAAATGGATCCTTGAAATTCTGCTTTTGTGAGACTTAATGCAATTGAAATGAATACAAAGCCTTATAAAACTCCTCTTATGTAATTGTTCCTCACTTTGGCTATAAAACCAGATTATTCATGGAAAAAATAGGAATAAAGGTGTCTCTGCAAATGCAGTGTGGGAACCATGCAGGAGATCCTTGGCAATGAAGCAAAGCAAAGACCACTTATCCAGTTTTCAAGGTATACTGTTAAAAATAAAACCAGACATCTGTATCTGTAATTGGGCTCTACATCAATTTCTCCCTTGGTTCAAAAGCAGTGGAATTCCAGACTCTCTCTGAAGCAATTTGTGCCCGCATCAGATGTGATGTCAACAGAAGAAATAGGGAAATGATTTAGCAGAAATACACCAAAATGTTCAAACAAAAACGCTCTGCCACTAAATGGATATGTGATGTTAAACTTTCATTTTATCTCATCTTTAATGTTTGTTTCAAAAGTGTCTACAAGACGATTTGGCAGACACACATTGTTTGTTGTCAAGTCACTGAGGCTCATTTGAATTTCAATTTGGTATGGAGGAAGGCAATAAGAAACAGGAGAGGGAGAAATGTAAGGTAGTGAAGGGCAAGGCAGCAACAAGTCCAATCACTCATAGATGAGAGTCATTTGTCTCAGTCTGAGGGGCACTCATTCAATTATTCTTTAACTGTTTGCTTTGAAGCAGAGCAAAGTATTGATTCACTTCTCTTTACACCACATCAAGAGGGCAGACTCGCACATTGAATAAAATGTCATCCCAAAGCCTCTGCACGAAAATTTTAAAAAATCATATTCTGTACTAATACAAGAGTAAAACGATTAGCAGTGTAACATCTCATATCGGTCACAGATCTAAATTCTATGGCTTACAGTCTGAGCAAATTTACCCTACTCTTTTGTTTTAGATCTAACAGGTTTAATACAAAAGCTTCCAAGAAAGACCCTGCGAAGATTTCATCAAAGCCCAAATACAGTTCAGATTGTACCAAGAGAGACAAGGTTGCATCACTGACCCTGTCACACTTAAACGATATCGTGTGACAAGTGGTCACATTGAAAAGGCACCAACCAAGCCATTTTGGTTTTTACACAGGAGCTGTCAAAGTTATTCAAAGCCTGAAAAATCAGCTTCTGTCCTCTCAGTCTGTAGTGAGCATAATGTGAACAAATATCAGGTAAACACAGGATGAAAAAGCAACAAAAAGGATTTGGGCTCCCCGGAGCAGGCAAAGCTCTGCTGCAACACGGTTAGTCCTGGAGGATGAGGAGAAAAGGGAGGGTTTATTCATCTCTGTGCAGAAGTGTGTTGGATGCTGGCGACAGAAAGAGCAATGAAAATAATGCAGTTTTTGCTGGGTGTTCCATGTGAGAGCGAGGTGAGTTTGTATGTGTGTGCATGAATTAGACATATGTGTGTATGTGTGTCAGTATGCATTTGTTAGCAGGTAAAGAGTGCATGTACAATATACACATGAATGAGAAGGAAGAGAGAGAGGGGAAAAGTGAGTGCCAGCAGAAAAGTATTGCTGTAAATTGTTAACAGTGAGAGCCAGCTAAATTGCTGACTCATGTATGCCACCCAATTACACCCCAGGAATGCCTGGCAACCCCACAGTGATTGAGCTGCTCTTTGGGCTTTTCACAGCTATTTGTTATTTTGAGTATTTTTAATGTTCTCATTTCTAAAGCAACATTTTCTGGTACAGAAGGACCAAAATATTGCCCTGTAAAGTCTTATTTTTAATATTTCAAACAAAGCCATTGTTCATACTGACTTGTTATTTTGCCCATGAATGCTTTGCTGATTTTGTGCCCTTGTCTCATTTCCAAAATGTTTCCATCATTTCCCATCTGTTGAAAATATAGCAAATCTCACAAAGACCTCCTTGCCTCTCATAAAAAGCTATTAATTTAATGCTTTTTTTTTTTTTTTTTTTTTTCCAAAATGGAAAGTTTGAGATATTCTCTACAGAGAAAAATCAAACAGCAGAAGAAATTATTGTTTGGACCTGGGATGCATGCATTTCAGACTTGCCTCCGTAATAGGACTATAACTGCAGAGGGACTATATGTAGATAAATATATAAAATGCTGCCATGTTTGAAATTGAAAAAAAGCACTTAAAAAATCTCAATTAGCAATAGCTTCAAGCACCACATAAGTGGTTTCTGGCAGAGAACATGAAGAAAAAAGAGTGGGATTAAGTGTTAACAAAATAATAGATTGTATTGAGGCATAGGAATGGTATTTAAAAGCTGAAGCTTGACAGGTTAAAAATATGGATATAATATGGAACCACTTTGGTCCGGGCGATATATACACAATAACCCCAAGCACAGACTATGAGTTGGAGTAAATTGCCACCGTAACAACACTGCATTATAAGTCAGGCTGTTAAATTGGGCGACAGTCTCCACATATTGTCAGTGTGGCTAGATAACCGAGCTGAGCGCAGTCACCTAAGATGGAGAGGAATGTAATCTGTTGAATGAGACAAATCTTTAAAATAAAACTCAGTTCTTTCCCCTTGGCATTCTGCTTTGTCTGCAAAAATGAGGATTTGCAGTGCCTTCTCAGACACTCAGGGCCACTGGTGAGCGAAAAGAGTTATTATTCACATCACAATAGTCCCTACACATGCACACGCACACACACGCACACACAGACACACACACATACACACACATGTACTAGCTCAGAGGTCCCTTTGCTGCACTTTCTCATTCATTGCTATTCACCATCTCCTCCCGCTTGGTCCTTTATGACTCCCTGAGCAGCTCTTTGGCTGTGTGCTTACAAGAGGTACAAGACTGCTTAACTGTCCCTGCATATTCAGAAGACCCACATAAAAAGAGGGGCAAGAGCAGTCAGACAGTCTGTGGGCAATTCTGACATTCACACTCCTTCTCGACTCAGTGACTCCAGAACTCCAGACATGGGGAAAAAAAACCAACACCAAAAGAAGATCCAAATTAGGTCCAGAGTGTCTGTTAACTACATCTCTCATGGTCTTGGTTGTTAGTTTTGCTATTTCCTGTTTTATGTTGAAAGTTGGCCTCGTGTTATCTTTTGCTTTACTTCCTGTGTTTTCCTGCCTTTGTAATTGTTGATTTGTTTCACCTGTCCCTCATTTGTCTCACCTGTTCCCTCATCAGTCTTCCCTCAGCCTGTGCTAGTTTGTCCTTTACACTTTGTGTGTCAGTTCCCTCCTCTTCTAGTGATTCCCAGCAGTTCCAAGGTTTTTTCCCTGGTCCTTGCTTGTTTTGGGGGGTTACGGATTTGTTTGCCTGTTTGGACTTATTTCTTTGAATTAGCCCTTTACTTCCTTCAATCTATCCATAAACCTTTTGTTTTTGCCTTTTCTGTAAATAAATTGTATGAACTGCACCATCTCTGACTCGGTAGCCTGCATTTGGGTCCAACCCCACATTATATACAAACAGTAACCCATAGTATTTATGTATATATTGCAATATAACTGCCTATTACAACTGTTTAACCTGGATTTTACTGTTATTCCTAGACCATATAATTTCAGGTTCAGAAAATTGTCATAATCACAACCTAAATCCTTTAAAGAAAAGCTTTTTGTGGTTTCTATATTTAAACTATGAGATTTTGCTTTTGCAGCCTTTCTTGAATGCATATCCTGTCAGTATGTGTCCTATTTATCAGAAGATTGGCACAATCACAGAGAATGAAAAGGGCAAGCGCATTCATAAAATTGCTAATAATTTCCTGGAATAAAAAACATATGCTATATTTAATCTGTCATAAGGAAAAGGCGTGTGTGTGGGTGTGTATTACTCACGTTGTGAGGACATGAATCTGTTTACACAGTAGGGAAGCCCCTTCCTTATGGGGACAAAAAGCAAGTCCCCATTATGTAAATCATTACATTTTAGTGTGAACACTTTAGTGTGTGTTTGGGTGTGTAAAATAGATGAGAGTAACAGAAGAAAATGTGAGAGCAGAAAACCAGGAATTTTGATCACCAACCGATATGATATGACTGATGCATTATGATGCAGAGGAGGGCGACTGGCTCTCTAAACCATCTGCAAGAGCTGTTAAGAAACAGAAGACATGAAGTGATGAATTAGCATATGGGTTTATGGATTAATTCATGTCATAATCAGGAGTAACTTTCAGTAGAGGGCTGTTTAATTAATGTCAAGAGGTTTTTCAGATGAACTGCAATAATTCACATAATTTCAGCCGGACCATTTAGACAGCAGTACCAGCCCCCAGGGCTTCAGGGCCCCCCTTCTTACTAAACTCAACATTATCTTGTATATTTCTGAGTGAGCGCAGACAAGAACAGTATCACCACGGAAACCACAGTCAGCTGAGAGGGAAAAGTATTACCATGGGAGCTGAAAACTAAATAATTAGGCCTATGCAAAACAGCAGTCGACTAAATATATAAGAAACTGCATAAAGTAAAGCTTCAATGAGACCCAGGTTCTAGGCATGTTTTTGAGTATTTTAGTCATTGTGAAAGTTTTATCTTTATTATTATTATTATTACTATTATTAGTCCTTCTTGAAATCCATAAAAATGACTGCGGGGAAGACAAATAATAATTGCAGCAATGCAGAAACTGGAAAATGTGTGTATGTGTTTGTGTGTGTTTGTGCATGTGAGACAGAGCACGGGGGAGAAAAAATGGCCCACACTGTTCAGCATAACATGATGGACCTCATTGGAAACACAAACTGACAGGCGTGTTTAATTTCCTTGCAATAACAGAAAATTGAACATCGTTGATAAACACTGACAGGGCTTTTCATCAACAGTAAATGCTTATGATGAACCATCAGATAAAGCAAAAACATTAGTTTATAGATTATGGAGCAGAGAAATCACTTGTAATTAATGCGCACACTTACATTTATAGATTTTTACACCAAATTATATTGAAATTTATCATTTCATTTTGCAATGATAAGATTACAGTTAAAGGTATGTTTTAAAGTTTATTTCAAAGTTTAATAATGTCATCTTTGAACTTCCATAAAGCATATCCTCGTTCATGATGCCAAAGCATGTTTGTAATGTAATGTCTTGTGATGTCATTAAGCAAAGACATCCCTAGAAAATGCTGAAAATCAGAAAGTTGTCATCCATTTTGAATATGTCCCTGGATTTTCTTTCAGCTAAATAGTGAAATGTGCTTAACTACTCTTGAAATAATAACCACTTAGAGTGGATCCTTAACAAAGTTAATCCTGCTGCCAACGCTGTCATGCTGTTCACAACCCAAGAGTGATCTATTTTCTGAAAGTGCAAATGTAGATGGATGAAAGTGTTTCAGCTGTTGATGCAGAACACTGAGGAAGATGAATATTTATACAGAGGCACACATGGGAGCACTTCACTATGCAGCTGAAAGCCAAAAATGCAACCAACTCATTCTCCTCCCTTCTTCTGTCAACCCAAACAGCCCCTCAATCAATTCTCCACTAAAAACCCAAACACACCCGTTTCTTCCTCTGCTGTGAGTACGTTGTGCGTCCCGCTCACGCATCAGAAGTAAGGAATCTGCTCATATTCACTCTGCCTTGAAAACATTCTTTGAAGAGGCCAAAAAGCTCAATCCATCCCTGAGTGTGTGTGAGCAACAGAGAGCCCATGTGATCCGTGGAAATTCACAGCTTGCCGTTTATCCTCAGACAAAAGCGCTGGGCAGAATGAAAGGGAAATTGGAGTGCTTACTGAAGCTGCTGAGAAGGCCCCTAGTCGAGCCACAAATTGCTTCCCTCCTCTTCACTACACAGCCCTAACATGGCTGAAGCCATACATCAATTACCAGCCACCTCAATGGAATATCTCTGCCGCTGCAGTACCTTTTCTGGTTTGCTGCCAAATGAGTGCCGTGTGTACTTCACATCACAGAAGTCAAGCAGGCAATACTGAGACGGCAGGTGTATTATAAATCTGCTGCCCATCCTGAGGAACTAAGTAGCTGTTGACAGGTGCCGGTGGCATCTCAAGTAGTGAGGGAGAAAGCTGACAAAGGTCTGTGAACCAGAGTCTGACACAGCTCACTGACTTCACATTCTGCCTTGTAATAGTAATGATTAGGTTTTGAGGCATTTTGAGCATCCAGCTTGCCAAGCAGTTTGCATTTTATGATTGCTCTCTGTGTTCATTAGAGAGAAAAAAACACATACCCTCACACCAGCCCCTTTGCTTTGAACGAGCTTTGTGCTTTTACTCCAAAGCCCCATTCCCAGAAACAACTTAGTTCTGGGCAGTCGTCCATTAGAGTCCAAGCACAGAGTGAGAGAGAGAGAGGGGGCACACAAGTACAGCCATTTTGTCCAGCTTGCTACCTCCCAAGCCCTCATCTCTTGCCTGGTTGCCTGCCAGGCAAACCAGCAATCACAAGACACGTGCTGGTCTGTCCTCTTTAGGTATTAAAAAAGTCTGGTGAGCGTACCCTACTCCATTTCATCACAACTGCAAGCTATATCTACATTTGGACATTTTGTCACTGCCATAAGCTTTGATGAAGTCCAAGCTGGGCAAACAAGAGGAGAGGTTGAAGATATTAAAAATCTGTAATATATGAGGCAGCTGGAACCAATGTAGGGAGGTAAATGATTGATGGCTCACTCACTGCACACACATTTATGCTAAGTTGGTTTCAATGTTTTTTTTTTGAGCACAGAAGTAATGGTGCTTTGGGCCTCTGGGCAACCACACATCTTGTTCTCTCTGTATGTATCATGCGTCCCTGCATATCATGCATGAGCATGATAATGGAGCAGCAGAATGTCTGGGGGTCTGACTGGAGGTGGGAGAGCATAGCATATACTGACAGAGAAGCCAATTAGCAATTTCAGCAGTTGCTTGTTGAACCGGCACGGTGCAGAGGTCTCTGTTAAATTAAAATACAAATGCGAACTTGCCAAAAGGGGGCCAGAGTGCTTGTAAATCACATCACAGCCACTTTAAGCAATCAGACAGAAGACAAGGCACAAAGAAATATTAAAAAAGTTTTATAAAGGAAGGGGAAGACCATGTCTTCCTCTAGAGACACGTAAAATGCTAGCCAAAGGCAATAAAAACATGTCACGATTTAGTTCTCACGTTCTGGGGTTTGATCTGATTCCTTCACTGGAGACTTTTGTTTAATTGCCATTCGCATGGGATATCACTCAGCCCTTGGGCCAATGAGCAGGAACAGTGCTCCAAAATTTGGCAGACACACACACACACACACACACACACACACACACACAGAAGCAGGCACAAATTCACACCCTCGTGCTCTCATACCGGTGTGCCATCCAGTTCTCACTCAGCTTTCTGATTTGGTTGAACCATAGCCCGAGAGGAAATGAATTTGTGTAATCCAAACAGTGTTTAATCTAATTGTTCTTTTTTTTCCTGAATGCTGCTATTGCGCCGCAGTTCCTGCGAGTGTGAGGACATGATTGAGATATTATGAGACTAAGGAAAGGCAGCTACGTTGGGCATCATGCGAGAGAGGCATTTAGCCAAAGGCAAAGATCTAAGCCACTGAATCTGCAGAATGAATTCCAAGAGCAAGTCTAGATTAAGTGAAAAGAGGGAACTAACAGCAGCGGTCTAAATTGTGTTTACCACACTTTTGTGCTTGAATGCCAACTGTTGTCATGCTCTCTGGAACGTCATGTTTCTTTGTGCTGTAATAGGCAAATTCCCAACTGCGACTGTGTTAGTAAACAGCAAGTTTAGTGCCATTTTATAGATAGCAATGTGTCTGTTTTCAGGATACCATTAAGCAGTCATTTTTCCCAATACTATGTACCCACTGAGGCTGTATGAGATGGTGGAAAACCTTAACAGCATAGTTGTTCTCATCTGATAGTTTGACCTAATGCCCTAAGCCAGTCTCACTATGCGTCCATCTATGTACCTTCATATCTGGCTTGTGCATCTGTCAGTCTGCCTGTCTGTTAAATTGTCTTCCCATAAAGATTGTGTGCTGAGGATGGAGCCTGCACTAATTTGTCTGACCCATTCTCATATGAAGAGATTCACTGTAGCTCCAGTGGGGGGTGAATCTGCTCCAGGGTTGACATTTAATCCATGCCAATTTATCACTAGTGCAGCCCACAGCAGTGGATACTACTGGGTGGTATATTGCCTCAGAGTGGACCTCTGGAGCAGACATAGACCAAATGACAGGTGTTTTTTCTTTCATTTGTTTTTGTGCATCTGCATGGGGGGACTGCTTGTGTTGCATAAAGGTGCAAGGAGGGCAGGTTTGTATTTGAATAAAAAATAGGGGGTGGTCATAAAGGAAGCCATTGTTTGCACCTTTTATGGCTGCATGGAAGCTGGCCAAGTTTGCTGTTGTGCAGAGATATAGTCATGAATCTTTCCAAAAGCTTAGGGAGGAAAAGGAAATTACAAAGTTTCTTGAGAGATTCATTACCATATTTGCTGCATTGAGAGAATAGTTAATGATCACTTTGGCTTTAAGTGTGCATGGCCAAGTGAAAGTATTCATTATTTGTTTATGAAAGAAGTTCACATCAAGAAGCCAAGCCTAATAGGAGCTCTCTATGTTCACACAGCTAAACCTGTCAAACATGATATTTTCCCAAAATCATTGCTAGTCCTCAGGAGCATCCCCTGCATCTCCTGTGATAATAAAAACACAGATTATATTATTTTCTGTCAGTTTCCCCACGCTCCCTGTGCATCATTGTGATTGATTTTCAGTTAATTCACTGCAGGAGGATGATCAAATATGTGTCCCTGAAAGGTGGTACACCAATAGATTACAACAGGCGCTGCAGTCTGTCTCCCATACAAAACCTTGTTTAGCGTGATGTTGACACTCAAGCTGTCATGCACTGAAAGAGCACATTGACTTTATTTTCAATGATGTGAGGATTCCTGGAGAGAATGCAAAATAATGAGCAGGAACGAGAAGCTGACCAGCATTCGAGCAGAATTCAGCCTCCGGTTTGCCACCACAACATGCTGACGTGTCACGAGGAAGTGAACAACAGGTTTTATTGTAATATTTTTATGTTAGATAGAGGTATCCCTTCATCATCAATCTGTGTACTGCACACACTAATCTCCATCAACTGAGGTTATAAATGGTTAAAGTTAGGTTAGGAGTTCACTTCAGATATTCTTTGTGAAGGTGGAATATTTGTAGATTAAGAGGAAGTTTTGCCTGGAAAAGTCAAGTCTGAGTAATTAAGTTACCTGAGCGTAAGAAACAGCTATTTCTGGCATGTGTTACTACTTTATGTGGAGCAAACCATAAATCTGATAAGTTCACGCTGATATTCATACAGCTCATCTTGAAGAGAAGGAAAGTAGTTTATTCCACTGTTGTCACAGAAAATAATACATAGATATATATAATACACATTTTGCTTTTTCCCATACTCCCACCTCTGGCTCAGCCCCCTCATCCTTCCCTCCCTGATCTGTCTTCTTACTTCCAGCTCTGGGCTCTCTGAGGCCCATGACCCATCAGTTCTGCTAAGACCTCTAAGGGGCCATCCATCACCGGGGCCACGCTTTAACCTGGGGATAGATTTCTTCTCCCCTTGCCCACTCATCAATCACCAGGGGCTACTGTGCATACCCAAGCAGGCTGCAGGAGGTGGGAAAGGCCAGGCAATGTCACTCACTTGGCCAAGTAGGCACTTGTAGAATGTTGAAAAAAACAAGTCAGGGAAATGACAATATCGCTTTTGCATTTGTACTTCAGTTGAGAAATAAATCTATCTTGGAATGCGTATAAAAACCTAATTACGTCCTTCTTGAGGTTTTCTACAGACAACAGCATCTAGCATCACTATGCACATACTGTGCACTTCATAGGAAACAGCCAAAACACTTGAATTAGTGGAAAAAATTCACTGAGATTTTATATTGTATGTTTTGTTCAGAAACAAATCATTGTTAATGAGGGAACATTTATGAATAGTCTTGTTGATTTGTACCAGTAATGAGCAGGAGCAGCGAGACAGCAATCATGACTAACAAACAAGAGGGCTGTGATGGAACGTGCATGTTCGTTCAGGTCGTGATGCACAGTTGTGTGTTTGCCTGTGAGCCTTGGCTGAAGCAATGGCAGTGCTCTCACACAGGCAAATTGTCATCTCTTAGAGTTCTCTAAAAAGTCATTCAAATATACAAGTAGTTTGTGAATCGCACATCACTAACTTGATGATATTTTAAGGGGGAAACCGGTAACCATTTGTGTGAATGGAGGTACTGTAAGCAGGGCCCACGGTGATGCAAAACAATGCAAGGAACAAGAGGAGAGACCCCAGAGAGTTGAGTATATGGGGAGGTTAATCACTCACACTACAGAGGAAAGGAGTGGTGATGTAACAGAGAAGAAAGAGCATTAAAGGGGAGAAAAGGGAAGAAAAGCAAAGCTAGTGTTAGAGAGACGGGGTGCAGGCACCTACAGCAAACCATGTTGCATGTCACTAACACCTACACATGGAGGATACAGTGGTGGTTAAGGCTTTTGTCATGTCGATATAGCAGAGGCTGAGCACAGTGGCTGGTGGAGTTGAGTCAGCCAGTGCCAGGTGTCCTTTTGACATGGGTACCACTCCCCTTAATGACTGGCTGACAAGAGAGAGAGAGAGCGCCTGCCACCAACACCCTTCCAATTAAAACCTCTAATTAATCAGAGCTATTTAAAGAAGCCCATTCATCCCCAATGGCAGGAAGCACGCCGACGAGAGAAAAGATAACTGCACATCTTTGCTCTGATTTACCTTTTCTCAAAGCTGCCCTTTGGCGTTGCTACTTTCAGAAAATTTCCATCAGACTGATGAAGAATATATATATTTTTATCCTCTTTATGTTCTTATATGTAATACAAATTACCATGGACTGATGTTTCATGACATATGTGATGTGTGATATGCAGCTCGTTGAATAGCTTACCAACCCTTCTCATTAAGATCTAACAATGCAAGCAAAATTTACATCTTCCCTTAAATATAGTGGTAAGTGAGCAGATATTTAGTGACTAAATGTGAGCAATGTGACACTAAATTTACTTACATAAGATAAAAACCCTGGTCACACACAAAATAGATGTGTTTTTATTAATATATGTAACGTGGAGTAGTTTATTTAGAGATAAACATTTGCTGTGACATTTCTATACTTGTTTATATCGTCCATGCACTCACAACACAAAATTCCTATATTTCTATATGGTTAATTCATTAGTCAACAAAAAGTTGGACTTTGAAGGTGCAATATGTAAGCATTGGTCACCTGGCAGCAGTGACACCAACTGCAGATTTACTGGTGGTACTGCATAACAATGACACTGGCAATGCATAATATCGTGCCCTAAATTAGCTACAATGAAAACTTTCTTGTCATAAACGCATATGATGTAAACACATAGGAAACATACATATATATATAAACTATATATATAAACTCTCTTCACTTACATTAAATCTTAGAAATTATTCTGTTTCATATCCTGCACATAACCTATGATGCCACACTAACTGCTCTTACTGTAGCCGCTATCTGCAAGCTGTTAGCTCACTTAGCTGCACAGCTAGGGGTCCTATTAGCTGACTCTGCCCAGATAGGGCATTAAATGGTAAATGGACTGCTTTTCTAGTCTATTGGCCACTCAAATTTCCTTATAACACATGCTACATTCACCCATTCACATATTCACACACACACACCCAAGGAGTAATGAACAAATGATGTTCTGTAACCTGCAAGTTGGAAGGAAGGAATACAGTGTTAAAGGAAAGCGAAAAAGGTAAAGAGCTCATGAGAGGTGATGACCCCACCATGTACAGAACTGGCTGGTGTCATGCAAAATATCGTGTCTCTGTCAGAATTTCCCTGAGCCCACAAAAGCATTTCATCATCGTCAAAACTATCTGGAACATAGAGGGTGGGAAAACAGTTTGGCAGCCTGCATTTTCTTTTTCTGAAAGGAGCTCATTAGCTTCTCTTGCCCTCAGTTGAGCTTCCCAGACAGAGCTTTCTCTCATTCTGAATACAAATCCCACCACCTTCACCGTCACTGGGACACCCAAACCGTAAACATAGCCATAGCCTGACCATCTTGAACATAAATCAAATATAACCACTTAATTAGTTGAACATTTAGGGGGCACTGCATGGCTTGGAGGGAAGCTACCTGAGGGGATTGATTCAGGACGGAAACACTGTGTCTAAATGAAAATGTCTCCTTCCTTCTTTTATCTTGGGCTACAAAGCTTATTGCCAAAACGTATTCCAGTAGGTGCTTGTATAAAGTTTGTACAATATCCCATGGGTCAGAAATTCCTGCTGCTCCAGACCTCGATTTACTCTGCTCACAAACTATAAGAGGCAAGCTCAGACAGAGAAAGAGAGAAGTCTTTGAGGCATATCCCACCATACTGAGAATGTGCTCAGAGACAAGTGAAGCCAAAATGCTCAACACAATATGTTTTTATGACCATAAAAACTGGGAAAACATGTAAGACTAAATTGAAAATGACTAAAATCATGCTTTAAAACTTGTCAGTTTAGAAATAAGTGCAGATCTTTCCATCTTTATTCAAATGTTTTGGCAGCTAAATTGCTTCCCACAGTTAATCACTCCCATTTGCATGTAAAATCTGAACTCTGTACACATTCATCCATTAAGTACCTGGCAGTTTGACTGAGGAGCGATTAAACTGAATCTCCTCTATTCCACAAATATGTGAGATGGGATGACCGCTTTTGTGTGTCCTGTTACTCAATTAAGAACAAAAGTAAATGACACGACTTGGCATGAACAGCTTGAAAGCTTCTTGTATCTGAAGCGATACTCAACTCCATTTTTAAGCAATGACTTAAGGGTCTTCATTTTCTGATGTCAAGTACCGTAGCAAGTGCTTACCAAGTACTGCTTATCAACCATTAATTACATTTAACATTATTTAGTGCTCTTATGTGAAAAGTCATCAAAAGAACATGTGTGATTAACACAAAAAGTAGCTAATTTCTAACTACTCAAGTTAAAGCACGTTCCTTTTCTAAACAGACTAACCAGTGCTGTCATCATCAGGCCCCATTTGAAGGAGAGAATCATGATTTTTCAAGTGTGTCTTAAAACTATAGTCAGATGCCCAAATGCACATTGAAGCAGGTCTTGCTTGCTGTTTGCTCTGCATTAAGAGATCCAGTCCTGATGTGCTTTCAATGTATGTGATGGGGTTAGACAAAATCCACAGTCCTCGTTCTGTGCAAAACTCCTTTCCTATCAGAAGCTTATATGGGGCTTCACAATTAAATCAAGTGCATATGTTCCACAGTTACATTCTTTTAAAATTGCCTCTTTGTGGTTTCACAGATTGTTTCCTTGCTGAGCTGCAGTGGAGAGACAGAATACACACAGGAAATTTTGTTCTAAAAAGACTTTGTAACTTTGTAAGATTTCCACTTGATCTGATTAATTCAGACTGTTGAAACCTTATATTAACCTAAGATATACTTTTGAATATACTTTTACACAGAACAGGGATTGTGGAGTCTCGCCTTGCGTCTTCTCTTTAGATTCTACCATTGGTAGATAATTGGCCACGTGCAAAAATATTGACGGAGCTATGTGAGATCATCTATTATGTACACGCATATGTGAGTCAGAGTAAGGGTCTAACTTTAACATAAGACTTTTATTGTTTTCGAAGGCTGCTCTGAAATTGATGTGATGTTGTTTTCCAGCAAACGGCTGCACATTAAAAAAATTCCCAGTTGTGATTGTAGTGTATGGTACATGTAAATTAGTGTTTTGTTTCTGTTTTAATGCTGTGAGAACGAGATGAAGTGCATAACCACAACTCCTTTGATAACATTTGTTAAGATTTATTCATTCAGAGGCAAATCACTTTTTAAAAGAAAATCTTTGCTGTGGCGCTGCACTGACTAGTTTTGAAAAATAAGACGATAAAGTTAAGTATTATTGCTGTTTGCATGGCAAAGCTTTGTGCCAGTGGTGTGTTGGTGCCTTCCAGATCTTGATGATGATCATCTGACTTTTTCATTTGTCATCACAATGGTGACTGTAAAAGCTATCTCTTAAGACAGAGTATGGGCAAAGATGTGTTCTACAATATTTTGGACTTTTCTGAATTGAAACATATCATCCTAAAATGGCGCATGAGGTAGTAGCAGCAGCATAATATAGATGATATTTGGATTTTGTAATCATTTTTATCTGTTTTCTGTAGATAATCTGAATGAAGTTGCAAGTCATCATAAGGTCAGATGTAATATGGAGAAGGGCTGGATTGTGATGAGCCGATTGCAAACGAAATGGGATTATCGCAATAAATAAAGACACTGTGGTGTGGCTCTATCAGTATTTTAGAGGGTTTATTTAGATCTACTCTAAAGAAGTTAGTTCACCCAGAATAATGAGTACTTGTGGAAAACAGTTTAATAGAAAAATGTTGTGAATCAAAACATCAAAAGCCATTTTTATCAAGCAAGATAATAATATCATCTACAACAGTTGAAGCAGTTATGATTGTTTCAGTGGAAATGTGATGTTACTTAAATATCCAAGAAAAAAAAAGGTCATCTTCTGTCATTGTCATTGGTTTGATTCTCCAGTTTCCAAAGAAAGTCTGGCAATATCGACTAAAACAGATGCATATCCATTTGTTTTCTTACAGTTTTTGAAAATTAAGTTTTTTTTTCAGTTTAACATCTGTCTGTCTTGCATGTGAAATTGATAATCAACCAGGGAGGGGACTGTTGTTGTAAAGGCCTGCAGCACACTGACTGACTGATTTAATGCTTAAAAAGAAAGCTAATCGCCTCTGTTGGGATTTGTTAAATTGACTATAATAAGGAAATCTGAATCGATCTGGGATTTCATGTAGTCTCACTTAGAGAATTAAATGCCTCAATATTACACTGATCATTATTTACTCGTTCTACACGATCTTCTCTAATGTTAATAAATTAAGTCTAAGTGGTAAAGTTGACAGCTGAGTCTGTAGCATTGTTGCATTATTCCTGGCGCTGATGGAGCTGAATACAGCGTTGATGGTGGCATTAAAACACTTGTGATTGGTGGAACTTATTACGGGCTCTTCGGATTCACATATGCAGAATGATGTGGTGGGAACAAGCTTCAGCAGAATGGCTGTGAGAAGACAGAAGTAGTAACAGACAGAAAATTGGCCTCAAGCTGTGCCTGAGGAATGAACATGAGGCAGTGATTAATCTGAGGGACTTTTATTTCTAAATCTTGAATAAAGTTGCATGAAAAGACTTTACAAAGCAGTTGCAAAAGTCACACGGCAGTTTGGTTGGTGCTACACAAACTCCGAACCTGAAATATTAATTATTCCGTGACGGTCATACTAATCTTGTGAATTGTCTTTTTGAATGGGTTAACGGTATAGTGAGATCATGAGATGCTATTAGACCACACAGAGGAGCTGAAAAGCTTAAAGGTTTCCCTCCATCTCTGTCTTTTTTCCCGCAGCAAGATCAAGTTCTTAAATCTTTAATCACCTGTGGTGCAGCAGGCAGAGAAATAATTGCTTATTTTGTAATAGCAGCACCCACCATAATAAAACGGGTATGATACATGACTTACAGATACAGCTACAGGCACTGGATCCTTTCCAGAAGATGGTTGTTTACAGCGCAGTTTCTATGTCAATTCTACAATAATACTCAACTGACCTTATAAGGATTGCTAATGATCATCAGGGTGTTGCTCATTAGTGGATCAGCCAACTTGAAGAGCTTTGAAATTAGGTCAGTGAAGTGGAAGGTGAGCACCATAAGCTTTAACACATACATTTCCTGGAACCCTGAAAGTCTGAGGTCCAGCATCCAGGTTTATCTTTGGTGTTGGAGACATGTCAAAGGTGGAATTAATCCACCAGCAACCATCACTACACTATGCTATGAGTTATTTCAGCTTCACATTTCTATAGTGAAATCATGCTCAGCTTCTGACTCTGCAGGGGTGCCTGATGTTTTTTATGCAAGGTGACAGAAAATGGTTTAATTCAAGAAAAACCTAAGCATATCAATTGCTGTTTGAAATGTGCATTACCTGAACTCTTTAAAAGTAAAAGTGGTTTATTTCATCCCACTATTCTCACGATGAGTATTCATTTTAATTTGCCAAAAGTTAATGTATATTCTTTATCTTTTTCTCACACAGTAGAAGAAAGTAAATGGCCTAGTCAAATACATTAGCAACACAAAGATGATATAGAGTGACCATCTGACCATATTAAACATCTCAATTCCATGTAAGAGCTGGAGAAAATATATGAGATGCAGTAAGTGAGATGTTATCTTGCAAACGCAATCTTGTACAACTACGGTACTTACATCTTCTTGCCAAAGCATTTTCCCAGACCTTTCTGCGGGATGTATGTTCCAAACCAGCGGAGCAGGTCCAGTCTAATCCCTGCCATTAGGTGTGAGATAACAGACGTTGTTAACAGGTGTGGTACCGTGACAGCTGAGGTGAAATTACCTCACCTCTGTTGTCTGTTTTAAAAGGGTAAATCTTCGATGATTCACAAACTGCTGTTGTATCTCTCTGTGTGGGTTCAAACCTCCCAGCATGTTTTTCTGTCACCATCCCAGTCATGATGTGAACATTTGTCGCAGCTTACTGGAGTGTGGCCAGGACTGCAACATGCGATGTATGGCATCTCTGCAGTACTGTGTGTTCTGGTGTGATATTGTACATTAACTGCAGTTTGATTGTGCAAGTGTGCTGCCATTTTGACCGGTTCTCTTGAGTGCCTGAGACAGATTTCTCCTAAGTAAAACAATAAAGGCTAATCTAATCTAATCTTAAAGTATGAAGTCTCAGCAGCTTCTGCAGTAGCTGTTTTCTTTTCTAATATAAGCTTTTCAGTGTGGATTTCTCTTTTAAAGTCCCCACCATGCTGAGCTAAAGAGCACGGATGCAGTTTTGTCTCCCAACTGTAGGCAGTCTAAGGATGCTGGCTGGGTCCAGTATCTTTATTGAAAAGCTGACCTTTAACGTATCTTGAGACTAAAGGCTTTGCATACAAATGATGATCTGCTTCCTCTGTCATCTGACCAGTCAGTCAATGCCACAGCATACCGCTATTGGTTGCTGCCTTTGATGAGCAGAGCTCCACCTTTTCTCCCCAGTGATTTTTAATTTCCATCAGAAATATGACAGAATGATTCAGTTTAAACCTTGTGTTTGACCAAGTTCACTTTCATTGTCTTTCTCTTCACTTGTCTGCTGTTGTGAATAAGGTGAATATGAAAGTGGGGCGCATTCTAATTTGGGGTTATTTAATTAGTCATTATAAACAGTATGGTTTTGAAGCCAGCGCAATTTAATCAGGTATGCAAATGCATGGCCTATATTGAAAACATAATTATGCAGAAAGAGATTGCAGATTTATGCCGCTTCCTTAAGAAATGATGCAACAGTGCCACCTACTGAGAATGAGCTGCACATACTCTGATCAGTTAATGGTCAAACATGTAGCAGTGAATTCTGGGGCCCCTGAAAGAACTGCGTTATGCTCCTCTTCTTATTTAATAAAAAGACGCAATATCATCGTGCACCTCGTACCCTTGAGAAGAGGAAGCTAATGCAAGTTAAATTCATCAACCTCGTTCACTGATAAATTAAAATGCAAGAATATAGTGTGTGCAATGTCTTTTCTTAAAATGGATTCTCAAGCAACATTCACATGTTTTGGTGCCAAAAAACACCCAGCTCACTAGTGAAATTTTGAAATTCAGCTGCTGATGTGTTGAGGTGTGAAAACATGTCAGGGGGACAGGGGTTGGTACTATAAACTCTCAAAATCATGTATCAGGACAGACTTTTGTCATTAAACAGAATGTGTAAATGGAAATTTAAACTGGAGTGAGAATGAATGGGTGTGGACGATTTGTCTTATGATAAGAGATAAAAAAAACATCTAAAATTGTATCCAAATCATGGAGAAAAAACCTCTTAGAAGTTATTTTTTATTACAACAGCATAGTCAGCATTTGTGAGCTTGCATGATTGAATCTAGAAATCCATCAAGTATCTGAAGAGACAAAGAAAGGATTTGGAAAATACTGATTTCAAATATGAAACTCGGCGCAGCAGGTAGTGCGCGTGCCTCACAGCAAGAAGGTTCCCGGTTCGATCCCGGGGTCAGGCGGGGGCCTTTCTGTGTGAAGTTTGCATGTTCTTCCCGTGCATGCGTGGGTTCTCTCCGGGCACTCCGGCTTCCTCCCACAGACCAAAAACATGCTCATTAGGTTAACTGGTGACTCTAAATTGCCCCTAGGCGTGAATGCTTGTGTGTGTGTGTTGCCCTGCAGTCGGCTGGCGACCGGCTCAGGGTGTACCCTGCCTCTCGCCCGTTGACAGCTGGGATAGGCTCCAGCCCCCCCCAACCCCGAAAGGGATACAAGGGGTATAGAAGATGAATGAATGAATGAAATATGAAACTCATGTTTCATTAACAATAGTGAACAGTCATTGAATGTCAATGCTCTTTAACTCTACCTTGAATGACTTCTTAGAGCTCAAATTAACAAAATTCATCAAGATATTGTACAAAATTTGACAGGACCAGCAGACAGTTTTGTTTCACATATTTATTTCAGAAAGAAATGACATGACCACTTCTAAATTTGAAATGTGTTTTGCATTTATTAAGTCTTGAAAAAAAAAAAACAACATGCAAAAATGATATATACACAATGCATTTGACCAGAAAGGCACCAAAGACACGAGTATTTACTGCTTCTTGCTGGCTCCATTAACAACATGAAAAACAGAACGTGTGAAGTAAATCCAAACATTATTAGCAACATACTTAGAGATTTTAGTTCTCTCTCACAATGTGACAATCTTTATTTGAATGCTTAAAAAGCTAATAAGACAATAGTGGTGTTGTGATAGCTAAAATATATATTATTTGTTACATAAATACAATAGTCTTAAAGAATGTAGCACATTTTATGTGTGCATTATTTACTCCCTTTTGTGACTACAGACTGTCCACTCTGTGTGCAAGGGGAAAACAACAATGTGAGAACATCCTTAATACAAAGTACAACTTCTGTCAACATTGTATTTATAGTACACATTTGTAATAAATTATTCTTAGAACAATTTTCAGGTCCTAACTATTAGAAAACAACAGCTATATCCTTGTTATTGCTAAAGTTTGAAAATTAACTTAAATTACGATATGGCTGTGATTGTCTGAATGTGAAGTGTTCGTACGGTTGCGTTCATGTGACTTTCCATGACGACAGAGCTGTCTACACCTTTGCTCTCGCAAATTGCTGATAACCAAAAGTGAAGCCTTCTCGCCGAAACCTCACACTCAAGATCACAAGTCCAACCATGAGCAAAGTGACAGCGCCATACATCTTCACAAGTGCTAGTAAACAAGAACTGCATCAGCTCATATGTTTTAGGTTCAGCGGTGCAGTGGACTGCCATGGGTCAGAGCAGGTCAGTTTTTGACTGGAAAAGGTAAACAGGTGAGGTAATTTCCTCCTAAATGTTACTGGTATTAACACTCAGTGTAAAGATGGCAGCAGCACTCATCTTGTTCCTCCTGTTCTACTTCCTCTCTCACATTCAGAAGATGATGCCTTACTAGGCTGTGGGACGAGGCAGGAACTCCTACGGTGATGGTACCTAAGACCCACGCAACACTTTTTAACCAAAACCAAAAAAATTTATCGTGACATGATCTCAAAACGTAAAATAACCTTGTGTTTTAGGTGGCTTCTGCAACTGGGGTTGTAATAATGTCATGTAAGCCATGAGGAACATACTGTTAGCACCATTCCTCTGCCCATTTGGGGCACCTCTCTCAAGATATCAAAGCACCTTATTTGGATCCCCTTCTGGATACACCAGTGGTCCTGCCAATAGTGCCGTGGCTTCTTTTAGATTGGTCCATTGGAAGAACTGCGTACAGTTTTGGTGAAGTGATCATTTCTTCTTCTCTTGTTCCTCACACCAGTCATTTGTTTAGGGAGATGGTGACATAAGATGTAGGTATGTAGCCTTCATCTCCATTGTTCCTACGGACACGGGTCCAGCCATCCCCTTTGTCCTCCTCTACCACAGCCAGCACCTCCCCCTCCTGCATAGAGATGGTCCCTTCACTGGCACCTGAAAGAGAGACCAGTTAGATGGTAGAACATTACTGCAGTAGATTCTGCATGCAAGACTGTACAAGACTCACTGAGTCTGACCACAGGAAAAAAAAACATCAACTCATGAATTTCTGTCCAAAAATGGTTGTGATCACCCTCCTTTTGCAGGTTTTCCTCCTGAAACATCACTAAAAAAAACTCCTCCACCCGAGGGATTCTTTACCTGGATAACATCATTAATACACTGACAGTAGAAATAATACTTCACAAGTCATATTTATAGGAACACCACTGATTTCCAGTAGGACAGCTGAAACTGAGAGAAAACTGATCTCCATTCATCAGACATTCTGTGCTTTTCAAGAATAAGAAGAAAGGCAGTCAGCCAAATCAGCTTGTGACATACCAGGGAAGTTGTACATGGCTGTGCATTTGCCAATAGGAGCAGTTAGTTCCTCGTCCTCAAAGTCATCATCAAATTCAGCGTAGATGGCCTGTGAGGGATCAGGAGTGCTTTCATCGGAGTGAGCTCCATCAGGGCTGCCAGAGCACAAACACGGGTTTCTTGTACTGAATACACAACACATCTCTGAGCCAAAAACAAGCTGACTATCAGTATAGCCGAGCGTTACCTGTGTACATCATGAGCTCCGTTGTTGTTGAATGTGTGGGCTTTGTAGCGCAATGTGTCCCCTCGACCTCCTGCCTCAGCCAGCCAAGTCTACAAGACAGACAAAGGGAGAGAAAATAGCTTAAATACCGTTTGTTGTGAGATGGTAGATACATCAAGTCATGCCCATTTGTAAAGCCCAGTATCACACAGAATGTCCCAAAGGGCTCTGCAGGCAATGGTTCCCAAACCGGCCCACACAAGGAAAACCCATTACAAAAATGTAAGAAAAGTTTTGACATGTAATATGCTGGATAGGTACTCAAATCATGAGTTAAAACTAACATCTAAGGACTGATTACCTCATACTGTTGAATTAATGAGGTCTTTAAGACACAACAACAATAATAATATGCTATATAGAACAACATCTGACACCCTAGTTACTTTATAATATGTTAGAATTAACAACTAAGGCCCAGGATCCCTTCATAAAGGTAAATGATAACCTCATAGTATGAAAAAACAACAGAGGTCTGGATTACCTCATACTTGTTGAGCTCTCCTCGGAGTCGCTCTATATTTTGGGACGTCTGACTGATCTGGGATGCCAGACTAGCAGGGTCTCCCATTTGAGGATTTTTCTCATAAACATCTTTCATTTTCCCCAGGGCCTCGCTGAGGAGAGGAGAGAGAGAGTGAGAGAGCAACAAGGGAGGAAGGGGGAAAAGTGACTTTCAGTAGAAATTGGTTCCCTGCAGAGCTCAGGGCTGAGTAAACAATTCAAACACTCGCACAGACACCACAGAGCTGTGCACACTCATGTGCACTGCATGAATATTACATCCACACTCCCACTTCTAACAGAGATGGTTATTAATACACAGAAAGATACCTGCATAAACAAACAAACACACACACCTCTGATCTACTTCCTTTTGCAACTCTTTGCAAATTTCCTCTATTTTCTGTTGTAACCTCTTCCTGCGCTGCTCTGGTGGAAGATGAGCGAAGTCCTCGGTCACTGTAGGCTACAAGAGTTCACAGGAAGGGAGGGTTACCGCTGAAGTTCGTCTCACACTGAACAGCTTAATAACCACTTCGACCTTGGTGAAAGAAACAAGACACCTGAAGAGAAACACCAAGCCCATGGCCAGAATTCAGCTCAATGATTAACTGACAAAACATTAGTTCCAAATCTCCTTGTTACACATTTCTTAGGCTTGAAATTAATGTAAAGCTAGCTCATGTGCAACAGTGAGCTGAACCCAAAGCCACCACCCATGGACCAACAAATTCATTGTAGCACACTCTACTTACTTTATGGTGGCAGATACCTTTAACTACAAGTTCAAGAATTAAAATCATGGACTGAAAAGGTGGCCCAGGGAAGTGCAGAAATGATTAAGGCCATTTCAAAATCTGTTCAGTCTTGTGCTCCCAAGCATCCCTCCCTTGCTCCACCACCAGGTGGCCACCTCTTCAATACATGCAAACTCAAGAGCACAGACGCTCCACCACATAACATGACCCTGGATGCTGCATGCTCAGTTGTTTGAACACACAAACTCCAGCAGAGTTATGTGTTATTACGCTGTAATGAAAAGGTGGCCTTTTTTATGTGTCACACAACTGAGACCCCCACACCAGCTTTGCTGTCCGCATTACCGTGATCCTCTCTGGAGTAAACTTCTGAGGGAAAAAGAAACAGTATGTGTACAGACACATCTCATAATATCCTTACAAGTGGTTCTGCTTTCCATTCTGAAAAGATCTTCTTACATGTTTGAACATTAAGAACAGCAATAGAACCATAATGAGCAGTGATATCTATGCTACATGTTTCAGCACTGAAAATATTAATAGTCTAAGGAATTCACTCTTGCAGAAGCAGGAACACCAGATGATGAGAGGAGGCTCCTGGCACCCAAACCTTTTCCTCTGGTGACTCACCGATCTCCTGAGTGTCCGGAAGGAAGAGATTCTGGGTTTGACTGTCTTATTGATCTCCTTCAAACAGTACGACAGGGGGTCCCGGCCAAACTTGGGGGAAGGGGGTCCATTAGCGGGCGAGGGGGCGGGGGGTGTGGAGAAAGGTGGGAGCGTGGAGGGAGAGAGCTGGGGTGGGGCGAGACCAAAGTACCAGCACCCGAGCATGAGGTATGCAGGCAGAGGGTGGTGTACAGGATGGGGGGAGAGGGGGGAAGACAAAAACAACAAGGTGAAAAGGGAAAGAAAAAGACACCATCAACACCTTAAAGCACACCACAAAGCCAGGAAGACAACACTGGAGCAAACCCAGCACACGAGCCCAGAGAGCATGAAAGCACAAACACACATCTCACTCTGTGGCTCATATGTAAAAAAAAAAAAAAAAAAAAAAAAACCAAAATACAAAAATAAGACAGCGAGCAACCAACCACAGCTCCACCAGCAGCCTGACAACCGCTCGCTGGCACACTCCAGCCAGGTTGAGGGCAGAGTTGGGCCCAGTGAGGAGCTGAGGCAGGCCAACTAGAATTGATTAAAGAATTTTTTTCCTGGCTCTTATTTTCAAAGTTTCATCCATTATAGGTTTTGATATATTTCACTCCAGCCTCATTGTAGAGATGTGGTGACACTGCAAACACACAACTTTACAACTAATTTAATAGGGCATCACATCAGCCCCCAATTTTCTAAATGAATGACTTGGAAGAGGAAACGACAATGAAACCTAAAAGTATTACCCAAACTGTACTATAAACATTAACTTTATTGAAGCCCTCAGAATGTACACATTTGCAAAGCAATACACGTGTAATAACATTAACATTCATCTGGTGTATTCATCTGGACTTTTGCTGCTAAAATGGGTAAAATTTGGCTTATCTAACCCCTGACTTCTTGTGATTTCTTGTGTTTGCTATGCTGTGATGGGACAGTTACTGATAAAAATAGGAATACTTATTTATAGCTTAGCTCTCAGAGTTAACAAAGCTGTGTAATGTGGTCTAGTTTGGCTGCAGCATTCCTGTGTGTCTACAGCAAACACACATGATCCATTTTTCATAAATGGCAGGTATAATGGCCCAATTTATGAAAATAAGACCCGCGCTATAAAGAAAACACGCACCAAATGAGCCAGCTCAAGCATTAGGATTCTGTTTGAAAAAACATGTTCACAGCTCAAGCTGTGCTATCCTCTGAGTCTGACCTATATAGATAAAATATCAATTCATATACCAGTGCAGTTGTTATAAATAGCCTAAGCACCACAGTGTCAGTTGTGCTTATACGTGTGTGGGGGGCTTGATGAATGCCCTGTAGGTTAACTTGAAAACATGCCTGGTGTGAACTACAGTAAATTCTCCCAGTGCCTGCTGTATGTCCATGTGGGAAGGCGGGGGTGGGCTCTATTAGCTAAATTACTGTACACAGCAGGCTTCTAGTCTTCAATAGCGAACATCGGAAACAGCCCTATAAGGTCGCCTGTGTAAATACTGAGAGCTGGAAGTACAGCACTGTTATTATGTGAGCATCTACAGCGTAGGTGCTACTTTTCTTGAGAGTTATGGGAATCTAAGTACAGGAGAGTAGTTAAGAATGGGAATGTTTGGAGGCCAGACATAAACCAAAAGCTCAGTCAAGCCAGTATAGTCAGCCTCCTGTTCTTACTGCTTCAGTCCTAATTGGGAGAGCATGACTGATGACACAGAGCAGTGTGCCACACACATACACAGAACAGGAAGAGTGCACAGCCGAGCACAGCCAGTAAGACATGCGGAGGGAAGAGAGGCGCTGAGCAAGCAAACACTGCAGGGAAGAGAGAAGGGATCATTTAGTGCTGGGGCAGGAGGAGGGGGACCGTTAGCCGGTTAGTGGTCAGCTACTCATATCACCAGCTCAATTTTGGACCTCAGCAAGAGTGCTCCTTTGGGATACGATCCATGAGATAGATTCTCAAGACCAAATACAAAAACAGCAATGTGGACATCCATAGCGCTAATATGTGTTTGGACATGATCCAGTTTTTCTGACCTGGCGAACCTGGCGTCATCCCGACTGTTGGTACAAAGATTTTATTGTGATGAGAGACATAATGCTAGGTTCTGGGCAGTATAATAGCATCAGTGTGTTTGTGGATGCCTGTAGAGGAAAATTCAATGTTGTTTGGGCCCCGTGCTGATGAAAGCACAAGCACAGCAGAATGCTGACTGCCAGATGACCTATTGGAAGCCACGCTGCAGAGAAAGGGAGGGTGTGTGGGCAGGGGGCAGGGGGCAAGGTTTATTCACTCACAGCCAGGAACAGTCATGCAAAGGACCTGTTCTAGAAGTGTTGGGGTGTGTGTGAGTTCATGTGTAAACAATGAAAGAGGTTCATGCATTTTCATACTGAGCCTTAGAGATGGGAAGGTTGTGTGTGTGTGTGAGTGTGAGTGTGTGTGTAGCGACCGCCACAGGTCCACCATGAGTGCTCTCTGTAGAGGGGACTTCCTGGCTATGCAGCTCAAACACTAACATTTCCTTGCAAAGAGTCGCCCACTGCCCACCTATAGATTTTCAAGTCTGCTGCTGTTGATCATTAATGGGGGTGTTGCTGGTATGTTTACTGCATGATTTCCACGGTGCAGAAAAAAACATCTCTTTTAGTGTGAGGTCATGTTAGCCTCATGTGCGCTGCCTGTGTGGAATGTCCTACCTTACTCCTTTTGCTGAAAAGCCAAAAGTTTTTGCTCTTGTTCTTTCCCAGGAGGTCCATGGGGCCTTTAGGCGTGCCCAGGCTACTGTCAGATGAGGCTCGGTTGATTCCCTGACTGTAGTCCTCAAACTCCAAATCTCCGGGCCGTTCAAAGCCTGACTTGTTCTGCTCTATTACAACCATGGAGTCCTACATTAGATGCAATTATGGATAAGAGCAATCAATAGCCATGTTCAAACAGAAGTAAAGTTAAAACTTTGAGCTGCATAAAGCCGCACATCAAAATCCATTTAGTGTTTTTGAGACCAACTCACATTCCTCTCATTAACATTAGTGCCAGCTTTAGTAATGCCTTCCAGGCACTTGCCAATGATAGGCATCACATGCTTCTCTGTGTCTGAGAACAAGATGTAGCCTTGCGCCAACTTCCGTACTCGCCTCTCGTCCAGATCCTGTATTTTCTGGTGAACACACAACAATGGTTGCTCAGACACTGCCATTATTGGGGTTGATACAATAAATAACACACAGCCTGGAATACAATGTGTATCTCTACATCAAACAAGATGTTTAGTTCATTTAGGATTAGAAAATATATTTGTTAATGCTCTGATGAAAGCTTCAAAACTGAAACAAACATTGAGGGCAGGGTATTGTCCCACAGCCACAGATGACTCACTTACATTGAAAATGAGTGGCATGTCATTAAAATAGAACTGGTTCTGCTCCTTGTTGTACTTCTGAAGCTGAGCAGCGTAGTCGTTCTTACATTCCTCTGCTACATGTGCTCTCATATGAGCCTGCTGTTTGGCCTGAAACCAGACATACAGCCAACAGGTTAACCAAGCGCACCCGATTCTGTTTTTGATAATGATGGCAAATAGCCCTTAAAATGTAGATTTATTTCCCCTTTGTTACTTTTTCAACATCCGCCTTTGTGGCATTGATGTCTTGATCAGTCTTCTCTGCGTACTGCGCTGCACGCTCCGCTTCTCTCCATTCCCTCTCAAAGCGCTTTTTACTCTGTGCAGAAAGAAAAGAAAGATGGTGAGGAAAAAAAAAACATGTTCAGTTCATTCAGCTGAGTGAGGCCATTGCCTGAATGAAATATGAGGAGGTTCTACTATTTTGAGCTGAGCATTTTTCACTGACTTTCTAAAAACATGGATAAGGGAGATTGGGGGCGTTGGGACCGCATCATCTCCAATCATAACTAAAAGAGACCTTGGATGGACGATGGGAGTCTGAAATAGGGAACTGCTTTCCACTCGGTCCATCTGTTTTTACTATAGACAAATAATACTCACCTGACCAGCCACGCTGAACTTGCAAACATTTGTTTACGATAGAAAACACAATCATGAAACATCAAGAATGACGGACGCCTCCTTTTAGACTTACACTGTCGAGCTGCTTGTAGGTGCTCTCCAAACTCTGCTGGGCCTTCTTGGCCTCCATCAGATACTGCAGACATTCATAAAAATAGACCGAGTGAGAGGAGGGGAGGCGGGTCAGATGACAGAGAGAGGGAGACAACCATGTGTAGGGGCAGACACAGAATAAACAATGACCTCCAAAAAGCCACACGACATAACAGGCGAGAAAACAAATACCAGTGTGTCTGTTTGAGACATCACGTCTGCAGCGAGAGCCTGAACACGGCTGCAGTGTTCTGCAGTCCGGTGGGACAGAGCCAATGCATTCCTCATAGAGAAATGGCACACCACCGCTCAGACCAAACCTCCCCCTGGAGACACTAAGTAAGGCTTCCTTCCTGCCACAACACTGAGATCTCCACTCCTCCCTCTATTCTCCTCCCACCCTGCAGGCACAAACTCATATCTACACAATAAGTCATTCAACAGAAAATTAACCATTTTGATAATTGACTAATCATTCAAGCAAAGTGCTACAAAATGAGACAGTTCCAGTTTTTCAAAAGAGAGACTGAGCTGCTTTTCTAGGTCTTACATTATAGTAAATTGAATATTATTGAGTTCTGAACTGTTGGTGGCAAAAAACAAGAGATTTGATGAAGTCATCTTGGGCTCTAAGATATTGTGATGGTCCTTCTTTACTGTTGTTCACTGTTAAATGCTGTCCATACCAGATAAAGGAGCTTGCATCAAAATCAAGTAAACAATTAAACTATTTACATTATATCAAAGTAAAGCAAAACCCCATTACAACAGAGGTGAGAGCTACAGTTTTACTTGTGAAAACATGGCAAATTCCATTTATTTGGTACAACCATGGCTGCAAAGATGGACTTTAATCAGCCTGATACAATGCTCTCCTGGTCCACTCCATATCAAGCTCACCGTCTTTCGTTCCTGCTTGAGATCTTGCAGGTACTTGGTGAGATCGATGCAAATGCTCATCATCATGTTCTCAGCGATTAGCTCCCTCTGCCCGGCAAAGTCGTTCATCTCATTCAGGATGTCCAAAAAAGACTGGTAGCTGGACAACCTACCATTTAAGAGGAGGAGAGAGGAAAGGGTGGAGAAATGAGGACACAGTGATGGGACCACTGATAAGACGAAACATACACAGGTTCAAAGAGAAGTCAGCAGTGGTCAAAGCAAAGTCATAATAAGAAGCTCATGACTTCCTTATTCCTGCTTCCTTCTAGGGGCATTTAAATGGCTCCAACAGCAGCCCCACACCACACCATGAAAGACACGAAGGATAAAACAATCACTAACAGTTTGAAGCATGGTGTTGTTGGGTTTGTTTACTGCTCAGTTCTGTCTGTGGCCTAATAAGTACAAATTTAGCTGGCAGTGTTTTGCAGCTAAATGTAAGTCCTTAAAGAAAAAGTAAATACTGAGCCTCAAAAATTCAATAATCTACAAGTTTCCTTTGAAGAAAGGCTTTGCAGCAAAAACCCACAATGGCTCACCTGCACTCTGGCTCATCTTTGCTGCTTCGTTTTAGGTTATATTTCTTGGACAGGTTCCTGTGGAGAGTGAAAGCACATCAAACAAATGTGTTACGAAACACTTTAACAGATTCTCAAGATGGAGGGCAGTAAGGGAAAGCTCACCGAACTAAACTATTCTTGTGCAACCACTGGCTGTTTTATACAATGGGATTAAAAACATCAGTCCACTATGAACTTATTAAAATAGCTGTTCTTCCTCCTTTCACTCTCCCTCTGACCACATCCTGTCTATCATGTGCCAGTCTGCTCCCACTTCCTCTCCTCTCCAGCAAAGCTCAGCAGTACACCAGATGTGGGCCTGCGGACTGGGAGACAACTGGGAGAGGGAGATCTGTGGATGAGGAGAGAAAGAGAGGGAGCGCACGAGCACAGTGCAGCTGGAGAATGAGGCCAGTGTTTCAGAGACAAGTTAGATTCTGTCACAAAGTAGTCATAAGACTCCGCAAACACTCCATAAACAGCCTTTTAACATGTACCCATGCAAACACAAGCAAACACACACAAACTGGCACAAGCTGCTTTGAGCGTGTGAGGCAGACAGCACAGGAGAACAATGACAAAAAAAAAAAAGCGAGGCCTACCTCAGCTGTTTGGCATAGTTTTGCTCAATCTCTGTCCTCTCCTTCACAAATTTCACATACTTCTCCACCAGCTCCAGGCCAGACTGTGTGTGCTTCTCAATGATGTCATATTGGTCCTGGGGAGAGGAGCACGAGAGACAAATAAGGAAAAGATATTAAGCCAACGCTCTGCAGGATGTGGAACATGTGTTAACTTCTGGATAATAACTGGGATGTTCCTCTGGTTGAGTTTGAGGTCATCTAAATTAATCTTGAATGGAGGGCAATAAACCAAGCGCATCAACGTTTGTTCCTGCATGTCAGATTCCATGAATGCTCTCCACATGTACGCAAAATCTTGGCAGTGGTCTCTAAACTTCCGGCTAGCGTTAAATCAAAGGGCACCCATGTTGTTCAAAGGACACGTGGTTGTAGCAGGAGTCACAGGCAATTCATATACCTCTGGAACAGCACAACCAAATTTGCTGACTTTTCCTGTTGATATCACGCAGTATGAATGAGTTATCTTGTCTGTCTCATCCTCTTTTGTTCTTTGTTTGGCAGTGCACTTTATGACACCTTCAAGCTCAGACAAGTCTGTTAAGAGCGAGAGATGATATCTAAGTCAATCTTGTCTCACTCTACTCTCAAAACAATTCCCCCGAGCTTTCTTTGCTGCTGCCTTTAGTATTGAGGAGGGGGCACGTTGAAAAGGGATTCCTGACAAGCTGGGCCATGTTCTTCTGTACCCATCCCAGCCTTCAGGTAAAACAAAAGAGACAAAAACCCAAATGAATGAGACAGTGTTCAGCCTAATCACAGAGCACAGTTAAAGGCCAGGACAGAGGCCTGCAATCCATCACAATAACATCTAACCAATAGGCAGTGTTAGGGGTTTAATTTAAAGTCATTAATTACAGAACAGAGGTAATGATAGTCAATACAGCCAACTTACAACTACAGATTTTCCAATTTCCTAAGGTGCTTGTGTTAACAACAGATTTTCCTCTTAGACGTGGAAAATAATTGCCCTCTATTTGACTTGCAAGTGGAAATGGTACAGAGGCATAGTAGCATAACAACCAACTGTCAGGATTTTAGGTTACTTTTCGCTGCTTCTTTTGCTCAAATGCAGCCTGATAAAGTTTGGAAGGTGATAATTTATTTATTTATGAATCATTTAAATGCAAGCAGTGTATGCATCCAGTACAACCCCACCACATCCATAGAACAAAAGTCTGAAGGCTGCAACTGTCTATACTGGCCAAGGCTGTGCAGCACAACTGAAGGGTCTAGGTATGCCATGTGGAAGTGCACTACCATCAAATACCATATTCACTGCCAGTATACTCCCAGAGTTAGAGATTCATGGTCAAACTTTGCATCTTTTAGGTCTGATAATAGCACAAAAGGAAAGTTATTTCCCGCACTTGCATAGATAAGTATTATTTGCATATTCGGTTTGTGAACCACTGATCAGTCTATGGCAGTGCGTGCACAAAAAGTCAAGTACTGTGGAGAATGATGGCGTGATCAGTAGTTATTAGGCAATCTGTAACTGGAGCAGCATCTGGGTAGGCTGGACAGTGGCGAGGTCCCCAAAAACTAATCAGATTCAGGTAAGATATGCTAGACAACTGAACACTTCTGCATTAAGATGAAATGCACCACAGGCATTCTTAAACGGTCTTTATGAGGTATACCTGGCATACCTGACAAAGACGGAATTTTGAATCATTGTAGCTGTAATAAATAGATATTTTTGGGAATGTCACTGACACGTCTCTCTAGAACTGAAAAGGTCAGACTGATCACAGTGTGTTATAACTCTACAGTCATTATATCCTGTCCGAGCATTTATGCTGTCAGGAATATTGTGAGGAGGTTGTGTCCCAGTGTGGTGCCAAGAAACAGGTTTTCAGTCTACAGCTTTCACACCTGGGAAGAAAGAACATATTTTACTGGACTGTTTTCCTGTTGCTTCTTGCTCTAATCATAAAATAGCATTTTAAAACATTTCACAGGATTACAAATGATGGAAGCAGCTGGGTGAATGGAGCCTTCCTATTTGGCCCGCAAGAAAAGATTTTGTTTGTGATTTATATCAAACCTGTCGGTACATTGATTTTACAAGGGCGTTGTCAGGCTACACATTAGTTTATCTGTCACTCACCAAACACATCACTACTAAAGTCATGTTGTGAGGAAACACTAACTTAAAATCAGTTGAAAACTGACCTAAGCAGCAACTGACTACACAGCTGAAGAGACATAAAAACTCAGTTTTCACACTTAAACACTATGAGAAATGGATGCTGTGGATCAAACATTAGTAGAAAAGTCAAATTAGCTATTGACACAAACTGCTGTTGACTTTAGATTGTGGTAAGAAACAATTAAACATGCCTGTGTATTTGAACTCTTTGATATGCATTCTCCGCTAAGATTGGAATAAGCTCACTTGTGGAGTACCCCAAGGTTCCATTTTAGGGTCCATATTATTTGTTCTGTATACGCTCCCCTTTGGGCTCTATTTTCCACAAGTACAATGTCTTCTTTCACTGTTACACTGATGACATGCAAATATATCTTCCATTGAATCCGGGGGTTTCGAATTCCATCTCATCCATCCTTAATAGCCACAAGGATGTGAAATGCTGGATGGCAAGAAAAAACTTTCTCTAGTTGGGCGATAAAACAGAAGAGATCCTCAGAACAATCGTTTTCAACTGATGCCACAATCGAGGCTAGTGGGTAAGGAAGATCGTTCCTTTGCGGTGGCAGCTCCTAAGCTTTAGAATAGCCTTCTTCTTTTGCACAAATGTCCCCTTTTCATTGACACTTTAAAGACAAAACTCAAGGAATACATGTTTTCAATGGCCTTTGGTTTTAGTATTTCAGTATTTTAGAATCTTTCATTTTATATAAACTGGTTTTAGAAGTTTAATTCTGTTTCTGTCTTATATTGGTTAACGTATTTTAATATTGCCTTCTAACATCAACACCTTAATGCCTTAATATCAATAATAGCTAGTCTTTTTTGTTGTCATTGTGCCTTTTTTTTGCTACTGGTGCTATTTTACTAGCTTTGTCATGTCATTCATTTTAATTTGTGTAAACACGCTATATAAAAACACTTGCAGTAAACTAAACAGAAAAAGAAATTGTCAACAATAATGGCAGGAAAAACAAACAACAACAATAATATAACTCCTAGGTGAGACCCATCAATTCGTATATAATATACTGTACATGTATGGTTGTATGTTTCCTCTACGGTTGTACATCAAATGAATCTCAGGTTCAGCGCAGCATTGCTGGTAAAAAATGAGCCTTGGATGAACTCTTAACTATGTGCTCTTTCATAAATGGCAGAAAAATTACCATCTTATCATCTTTGTTAATTAACTGTGAGTGCTTGACTCA
This sequence comes from Chaetodon trifasciatus, assembly GCA_037975065.1. NCBI lineage: Eukaryota > Metazoa > Chordata > Actinopteri > Chaetodontiformes > Chaetodontidae > Chaetodon > Chaetodon trifasciatus. The sequence continues at coordinate 285,212 of JBBMOE010000034.1, forward strand.
AAACAAGAGTGCCCCAATTACAAAAAAAGCCAACCTCATTAAAACTGCCTTAAAATCCATCAAAATAGCTTGCAAGGACATAATCATTCTCTTGTCAAACACCAGTGACTGTCAGACTACTGCAATTTATGACCATCCTAAGCCACAGTCAAAATTATCTTTATAGGTCCCCGCAGACTGGGTTTGTACTGAACTGATTTTTATAAATCATAAACAGTTTGCTCCTGACAACTTTCAAATCATGCTTTGCATTGAACAGCTAATGATGTTTGTGGCCTGCATCTGTAGCATCTTTCCCACCTCCACTCACTTCACCATTTTAATGGGCAAGCTAAACATTATAGTTCTGCCCTGGTAAGTATAGAATTTCCAAACAAGGAAAGCCATAATCTCTTTTTATGGCACAGATTTGCACTGGGAGGTGCAATTAAAGACTGATAGGCTCCATTACGCTTCAAAACTGAGGTCTTCAAAGGTCTTATCAAAACCTAGCAAGCATCCAACATGTCCTTTACATTCCATCTTCTGTGACTTCCAGTAATACCAGAGAGAAAACTGGCATCAAGTGAATGACACATAACTTCTAAAGGAGTCACCCTGAAAGTCACCGACCGACAAGGCTCGGGTAGATGTTTCAGCCCTGACTCACTCTGTCTTCAACAAAATTATTGGCCTGGCCCGGCGAGACCTGCCACACTGTAGTTCTCTGTAGGATTGGCCTGGTAGCACTCACTATCACAACTAATGCCTAGACACTGCTCTTGCACTCTGTAAACTTGTGCCTTAAAATAGCCATTGGATTAACAACAATCAGGGGACAGATGCCACAGAGCTGACTTGGCCCAAGGGATGACTCTAAAGGCGAACATTAAGAGAACCAATTATGCCCGCAGGGTTTCTGCAGACAGGTGAGGCTGTATCTACTGTACAAAAACTTAGAAGTAAATATTTTCTCAACTTTGAATGAAATTATTTGTGCTTCACTTTGACTAAAGACAAAACACTGTCTTTTGTGCCGAGAGTTTCCCTACAACCAGGAAAACAGCTTCATGTGATGAACAGGAAAGACTGTACAGAGATGAAGCCTCTGATTAATACCAGGGTACGGTTGTTTCTCTGACTCAATCAAAGTAGGGCAAAACTAATTAGGCTGTTGCACCAGCACGTAGGATGGAAAAGGGACGGGGGAAGAGGCCTAGGGGGAGACTCTGTAATGAGGTCACAACCTCCCTATCCTCATCTTTGCAATGCTCCATTTTACATATTCAGGTTCCCCGAGAATGTGCATGCGTGTGTGTGGCTTCATCGCTGCGGTATGGTGCTCTGGCACAAAAACTGTGGCAGTCACCAGCATGTTGCATGGTGGGATTTTTCAGAAGGGTTTGTTTAGATTCTGGATAGTGTCACACTTTTGTTCACAGCACATCCAGGAAGTAGCACCTTGATTTGTTATGACCTAGAAAACAACCCTCATCTTTTAAAACTACCAGCTTAAGCAGTTCATTTTAATTTAGCATATCGGTCAACTGACTGCAAAAAAAAAAAAAAAAAAATGTCCTAAAGGATATATTTATAGGCTTTACGCACTCCAACATAGCTCTGTCACAGGTTATTCTCTTTAAACCAGCTGTTTGTTGAATAATCATGTCACTCAGGTGAACACATGAGGCACTTCATCACTGATGAAAGTTGTTGTCAAGGCAAGTGGCAGCATCTGATTTCATCTCTATGGAAGCGAGAAGTGCCAGACTGTAAACACAGAAACATCCCACTGGGTACAACCCACCTCAGCACAGCACAATAAATAACTTTCTGCCACCATTTTCAGCCTGACATCGATTGTTATTGTTAAAAGCGAAACCATAAAGATTCTCAGTCATGATATCTCGAAATACTTGTCAGACTGGAGTTGTTTGTTGTTCAAGTTGCTACTGATTCAGTGCATCTAGATCAACAGATTTTGATAACAGCATGTGATTTCTGTCTGAAATCACTGAAAGGGGTTTTGAATTTAAGTAACTTTACAGCTGTTTGCCTCGTGCAGCGTAAAGTTACATACAGATCCAAACAAAAGCCAGACGTCCCATTGGTGTACAAACGTCGATCCAAGATTAACTGCGCTTTATGTGCCACAAGAGCAACATGTTGGCAGTGGGCTCCAGCTCGCCCACTCTTTGTTTCAACTACCAAACGCTCAAGAAAACTGTCCGAAAATGGAACCGCGTTCGTGAATGCACCGTTTTGCAAACACGAGTCTGCAGCCGCAGAGCCAACGCTTCACCGTCTCCTCAGTTCAGACATGTATCCCTCACCACCAGGCGAAACGCGACTTTCTCACCCAACACTGTGCAAGAAACCGGATTACTGCCATCCTGACAGTAGCTATGAACGTTACCACCAAAAGCGAGCCAGATGATGAACTCACCCAAAGCTCCGTGCCCCAGTCCATGTTCAGCTTACTGACCAAGCTGCCTGACTCTCCTGAATACAAAGAACTTCTCCAAAGTTATCCCAACAGCTCGGAGGACGGCCCTGGAAAGTATAATCCCGAGGTGATAAGTCAGTCGCAACCCGCTCCGCTCTCCGGTCTGGGTTCCTTCAACAAGTGCTGTGATCCAGCGTCATAATTATCTAGGCTAATTAACCAGGGATGGTAGTCGCTGGTCTAGTTCGTCCAAATATTTTTCATAGCGAAGGAAAGAGGGATAAACTAGCTTTCATATCCGCGTCACTCCCAAATCCTAAATCTTAAAGGGGCCGCGCACTGATCCGCAAACGGCACGGGCCTCAGGACTGTGCCACATCCCGACAGTCAGCGCAGCCTCAAAGGAGCCTTTTCTGTTCACCTGAGTTGTTCTTTAACCTGGTTTACGGGTGTGCGTGAGCAAGGCACGCACAGGCCCTGACGGAGCATCATCAGTCATTATACATTATGTCTTCAAAAATGATGCTGGCAGATAAACCATCTCACAGTGTTACACAGGATGCCTCAGTTGAGAGCTGGAGAGGAGGCCTGTTTCTTTACCAACACTCAGTTTTAACTGACTTCTTAAAGAGTTATTTATCTGAAGTTAGAGCCGTAGTAGTGATAGTGATGGCAGTCACACCTGTAGTTTTTCCAGTTTATTATGTAGCTGTACAATGATGTTATAAAAGGCGTATGCTGTTTAATACGATTAACTTTTTAGTTGTTTTAACACACCCAACATTTCAAGAGGATTATAGTACAAAAACAGTAATCAAGGCTACATTGTGAAAGCAAAAAATACTATAAAGATGGTTATTGTGAAGTAAACAATGGAGGGTTTCCACCTAAAAACACATTATCACAGGCTATGGTGCAGCTTTATTAAGAATAAAAAAGAGAGCTATATGTTACACTTTAAACCCCACAAATACACACCCATGTTATAGTACATCTGCTTCCTTACTGGCAAGTGTTCCTAACAAGTACCTCACCCTCATACACTAAAAACTCACTGATGTAAACCTAAGATTGTACCAGACATGAGTCCAAATGAAAATACAACATTTACAGGCCATTCCTTCCATTAAAGACAAATGACATAGCTGAGTGAGTTTTCAGTCCCCAGGTTGATTTAATCTTACCTATTCAGTAAATAATAAGCATCCTAAGCTTGTACACCAGTAGACTTAGTAGTCATAGGGATATTTGAACCATCATTTGCGTTGTCAGGGACAAAACTATATTTTCTATGTTTTTTACGGCGGTTGAGGTAAATGATCGCACAGATGATGCTGATGATGATGGTCAGTACAATTAGCATCACCCAAATGATTCCCGGGACGAACTCTTTCACTTTAACTGCAAGAAAAACAAGATAAAGAAACATAAATTTAAAGTCACTTCTTGATGCTATTTTTTTTCTTCAACCTATGTAATTATCAACTTCACTGTATACACTTCAATCAGCGCTCGACACACAGTTAATAATGATACCTTGCATCGTCAGTGAGACAGCTCTTGTCACGTTCCCAAATTTATTCGTGGCAGCACAGATGTAAACACCAGCGTTGGTAGACGTGGCTCCTGTGATGCTGATAGTCCTCTGGTGCCCCCCAGTGGTCACCTCCACATTCGCTGCAGGGGCGTAATCCCATTGGATCACAGGGGGAGGGTTGCCCTCAGCACTGCAGGTAAGAGTCACATTCTCACCCGGGGGCACCTCCATTATATCATCTCCCTCCCTGATCAAAGGGGCATCTGTGGAGAAGAGGGTGAGATTTGAGAAGAATAAATAATGTGTTGGGGGGAAAAAAGTTTAGAATCCCAAATCAGTCCCAGAATAATCACTGTCGACAAAGCACCATACAAAGACTCTTTAACTTAAAAAACTTAAAACTTACACAAAACATCAAGATATAGACTGTGGTTGGCTGTTCCATGTTTATTGGTTGCTCTAAGTAAGTATTGTCCACCATCATGCCTTGTCCAGCGCTGTGGGGTTTTCATCTCTTTTCCATCTTTAATCAAGGTGACGACAGGCGGAGGCATTCCCATTGGTTCACACTTAGTTTGGAGCTTATCATCCGCTTGAACCTCATAGCGATCTTTGCAGCTAAATGAAGGGCTGTCTGTGAACAATGCATCAACATATTTCTCAGAACAAATCATGGAAAAAAGAAATATTAACATTATCACACTTTGCTACAGTGCATGTTGGAATCACAGAAAAATGTGTTTGTATCTACATTGTAATGAATTATACAATCAAGCCAGTGTGATGCACTCACATTCGATTGTGATATTGATAGCAGCAACAGTCACGCCAAGCCCATTTCCAACATGAGCTGTGTACTCTCCTGAGTGAGTCCTGGTGAGACGCTCTGATGCACTGATCGGGTTACCCTCATAGTACCACTGAACAGTGGGTTGAGGGTTCCCATCAGCTTCGCAGGGCAGCTTGTCCAGACTGAACTCATTCTCCATACCAGTGTAATTGCCTGGACAAGCGTGGACCAGTGGCTTATCTACAATTAAACATCAGCATAAATGAATCAGAAATGTGGTGTAGGATGTTTAGCAAGTAAGATACAACAGATAAGTGGAAAACTCACAGAGCACAACAGCAGTGTACGGTGATGATTGTACAGTAGGGATGACCTCTGGCCCTTTTGGCCCAAGGTGCAGCTCAGCCTCGCATCTGAAAAGTGCTCCATTGTGACCTCTCTCAGCAGTGACTTCCCAGCCAGAGGACACATTGACTGGGGTCACACTGGCGTTATTAAACATGACTGTGTGCACCACTTCACTGCCTCGGTACCACTTCACTTTGAGCTTCTGCACAGGAGCCACTTTGATGATGTCACAATTCAGCCGGTACACTTCACCCTCCACCACTGGATTATGATTCCGCACAGAGACTGACACAATGTCCGGAGTCTCTGTGAATGAAGTAAAGGATAAGAATTAGTAGGAAAAAACAAATGTAATGATACTCTTAAAACCAATGTTTTTAACAAGCTTGTTGTTATTTTAAGCCAACCACATTTCATTTCCACATAAAAATGGCAGCACTTGGATCGGTGCTTTTCCAGGTTGTTTTGCACCATCATATCTTCCATATTACTTTGCTTGTGAAGTGGAACTCTGTAAGACAGAAGATAGTAGAGTCTTTAGTCTTGTACTTACTGTAAAGAGTGACGGCTGCAGGCACTTGGCACTGGTCATCGTTCAGAGTCACAAAGCACTTTGGTTCTATGGTCCACTCTTCCAGTTTTTCAACCGCCCAGGTGACAGTGGAACTATCATCAGACGACATGCCTCCAACTGAAGCCTCCCAGCCCATTTTAAAATCACCTGTGGCTGATGTACTGCAGTTCACTGAAACCGGATCTCCAAATCTCACCACAACTTCAGCAGGTGTCAGTATTAGGGGGCAACCTGCCATCCAAAAGCAAGCATATTGAATCAGAGCTTCATTTTGGCACACAATAGATATTAGTTTAAAGTAATGTAAAGGACACAAGGATGTATACGTCTTTGTGTTGATGCCTCAGGGGTGGTCATGACTGCAGGCTTTGTTGTGGTAGCTCTTGTCACACGAACATTGATTTGCTTAGTTACTTCTCCCAGATAATTGGTAGCTGTGCAGTGGCAGGTTGTGCTGGTTATTAATTGGCTAACGGTGAGGTTATTCATACTCTCCGAGATATTCAAACCATCACAGTTCCAGTTAAAGACAGGAGGAGGGTTTCCCTCAGCTTCACAGGTCAGGGAGACATCAGCACCCTCATCCACGGTGACATCATCAATATCTGTATTGTTCTTGAGCTCAGGAGCATCTGAAGAGGCAAATGTGGTGTTTACAAGGCAGAGAACGACATTAAGAAAATGTGAAATTTAAGAAAAGAGGTTTTACTCACAGTGCACAGAAACTTGCCGTGTGTCATACATAACAGGAGGCTGTGGTCCGTGTGGCCCAAAGTCCAGCTGAGCCTCACATCGAAACCAAGCTCCACTTTCTCTTCTGCTGATGTTGACCGTGAGAGTGGAAGACACGTTTACTGGTGTTTTGATGGTGGTGTTGATGGCAGAGTCTGTCATGATGGTTTGGTTGTTTTTGTACCACCTCACAGTGAGGTTTTGAACAGGAGCGACATTTAGGACATCACAGTGCAGCTCGTAGGGTTTCCCCTCCACCGCAGCGTCTACATGCTTTGTAGTAAACATGGAAACTTTTTCCGGTTTTTCTGTCAAAACAAAATTAAATAAAGGAGTTGCTTTCCTGTTGTGGATGTTTCCATCATTGTGTAGTATTTATTTATGATTCAACTTACTGTATATAGTGATTTCAAGGTCTTTGTTGCATTCAGAAGACTCATTCAGCTGTATTCTGCACTCAGCTGTTAGATTCCAGTCCGACAGTGTCACCGGCTGTGCAAGTAAATTCACATATTCAGCGCTAGAGTCTGTGTTTCCAATTCTCAAGTAAATCCTTTCGGGATCCTCATATGTGGTTGTGCAGTTGACTGAGACCGATGTTCCATATTCTCCTACAACCACAGGGGGGTTGAACTCCATCAGGCACGAGCTGTCTGCATCTGCTGATAGGCAAATTGAGATATTTTTATTAGTGTTTAAAAGTAGACTTGAATGGCGACTCAGATTGCTGATGCACTGCCACATGCAGTTTTAACAGGCTGACTTCTAGCTGTTATGTTTCCAGTGCTGACAGCAGCACTGACACATTGTACATGTGTATAATAACTGAGAGATAAACTACACCTGGTCTTCTTCAGATGCAAAAACATTTTGATTTTAAGCATAAAAAGATAAAAATGATCCTCTGGCATTCATATACTGTCTGTAAACCGCCCGTGCTGAGACTATTGTTGGTCTGCTAATACTTTCTTTTCTTAAAATCGACCACACCCACGCCGGGAACAAACACACTCGATGCAGTTAGCGCGGTTCACACAAGCCAGCTGTCACACATAGCACAGCGGAAGTTTGTATCAGCAACATTTTAACACCTACCTCTCCCACTTAAAATCTCACAGTTTCATTTACATTTTAAGAACTCACACTTTTTTTATGTTGCACTTGTTGCTTAAAAAAAGCCTCCATATATGACAATTTCCAGTCTCTCTTGTCTTCCTCTATCTTTATTATCCCTAACAGCACCTCACTAATAGGAAATCAATTATCATATAAAATATAATTATCTAGTACACATTTTTCACTTTAATATGTTTTATCCCCAGCCACAGCATAAAATGATGTACAATACTTAAAAGCCACACAGAGCTATTATCAAGCATCATTGTTACTCACCACACAGTAAAAACATGAGCATGAGAGGGCCCAACATCCTGAGACGCAGCATGCTAGATCAGCACGCGGGAGGAAGGAGGTGGATGGAGGAAGCGAAGTGTGGTTCAGGACTGTCCAGCTTCAGTGCCTGAATAAGATGAATCCCGGCTCAGAGCTGGCGCTGACAAAGATGATCTGCTGCTGACAGTTACACGAGCTTAGAGGGCAAAAGGAAAGAAAGTGTACAACTGGAAATTCAACGCCCTGATGAACAGGAAACTGCCTGTGAAACGGAAATGTGTCACCACAACCACAGCACAGTTCTTTGTGGAGCAACCAGAGATGATATCCCTTTCGCCTCCCGTATTTTGTGCAAACATTTGCTTTATCTTTTTTTAAGCGTTTGAAAAACTGTCATACAGGAGCTAATTTGGCATAGTTTTATTGAAAAGTACAATGCAAATTGGAAAACATCACATTTTGTCAAGAAATTGCAATACAGAAGACAGACATGTCAACTTGTCACATGTTAATCATCATCTGATGATTCACTAGCAGCCTATACAAAAGTAGTCGACTGGCCTCTAATAAATGTGTGAAGACATTCTTTAATGAGCGGGCCACTGGAGTATATCATTCAAGGCCTCTACATATGTCTACATCAGTTCATCATCGTTCTTTCTCACATGTCCATAGATATTTTATGTAGGTTTGATCATCATGGAAACTCGTTTCAGAGAGTAGGACCCTCCGTGGAACTCTGCCCAGTAGACTCCATCCTGGTAGCGGCTGCGATAGTGTCCACCCCGATACCACACGCCGTTCAGGTTGGAGTGGGCACACATGTGGTACCACCAGCCTCCTTTTTGGTAATGAGCACAGTTACCTGGTGACACAACAGAAGAACGAGCTGATTAACAGGGAAAAGCCTAAACACCAACAGGGGGCTGACAAACAGGGCGAGCAGGGCGTGCAGACCAGTGTAGCTGTCCTTGTCTCGATCCAGAGTGGTGAAGGCCTTGTTGTTGTGCCACGAGAGCGAGTCCCCTGCGTTGCCTTGGTATTGGCCCAACCGCAGTCGGTACCAGTCACTCTCCGGTTCCAGGTGGAAGCTGTCATATTCAGCAAACACCTGCCGACCCTGCCAGTCCTCCAGGGCCACCCGTAGCTTATACTGGGCCTGTTTAGTCATCCAGTAGAGGTGTTCAAGCCCGAGCCAATATTCTCCATCTAGGTTCCCAAAGCCTTGCTGTAATACACCAACACACCGGTTTGAGCTCATATGCATAAATTCTCATATTCATGGAAGCAGCATTGGCTCTAGAATTTGCAATGTCAGACAACTATTAGATGGATTGCCATGAATTCTGATGAATTGTACTTTTGGCAAAAAGCGTGGATTTCCTAGAAATTTAGCAAACACATTCATGCCCCCATCAGGACGATTTTTTATCATAGTAGGGCTCCCCAGAGTTTTCCTCTGGCGCCATCATCAGGTCAAAATTTCAAATACTGTGGTTTATAACTGAACATCTGCACACTGACAGCACTCCCGCTAGCCTCAACAGTAATTTTGTCCTAACTTTCAAACATTAGCATGCATTACCACCAGTGTGTTTTTGCAGACTTGCAGACGTGTGGAATCACCTTATACTGCTCCCAGGTCCTGAAGAAGTTGACCGAGCCATCCTGTCTCCTCTGGATGACCGTCCACCCTCCCTGAGCCTGACTCTGCTCGCACCAGGCCTGCAGGAGCCGGTTGGCACTCTGTGGGCGCAGCAGGTAGATCCCACTGGTGGTCTCACCTGACTCCAGTACGTGCTGGCAGTCCTGCCACGGCCCTGAGATGGGAGAAAAGTTTATAGCAACCAAGTGAGAGATAATAAGCAAAATGCAGATATATGTTTTAATTATAATATATATCCCATTTTGAAATTCTTGTTACGTTTAGAGACAATATTCACCACTAACTAGGTGGTTAGTAGCATATCAGCTCTTTATTAGTCATTGCTAAGCACTTATTCACACCTTACTCTTGGGGTTAGGGTTCGTAAGGGTTGGGGTTAGGTTATTAAGGTCATAATTCATGTACAGCAACTTCCTTACTTACTATCATTAAGCAGTGATTAGGAAGTAATTGAGGGAGAACTCTTAGTTAATGGCCTTGCAGTTGTAGAATATGGTCATGCAGATTAATGCATTAATAAGTGATGACACAGAAAGAGCTAATAAGCAGTTTTTGAGGTGTTGAGAGTCGAATCAAGACAGGATGGATCTTATCAACATGTAGTTTTCATTTTTTCATGGTAAACCTTTGAAATGGAGTTAGTAGCTTCTGAGGATTCATTTTTGAACATTGCTTTAAGTCAGTCGCGGCAGTTTTGGAGACGCAAAAAAGTGCCGCTCACAGAGGGTTGTGGAATTCTGCTTGTTTTAGTGTCAGGAAGATCTCAGATGCATAACTATTCCAGCTTATCTTTACAGAGCTGAAGAATTTTTCCCCAACACATGTTCAGTGTCTCATGTTGCAGTGATAAGATGACCACTGGAGTCTGCACGGAGAAAATGTATACATGGAGGAAAATCTCCCTCACAGAGTGATAATGTCTGATGGTGTTGTGGTCTATACTCTGTCATATTCACACAAACAACATGTGTCAGCGCATGCTCTTTCATCAGGCTGTCTAGGAAGTGATGAGTAACTCACATGATGGGATCACTTTAGTTCTGCTGACATGTTGAAAGGACTGCACAAATCCTCTACTTTGTCATTTCAAACATTCCAGTTGTGCAAGTGTAGAGTAGAACTGTCATTAAAAGCTTCGGCAAACACTGTGTGCTTACAAGTGCGTCTTCACGATAAAGTCCTCTCTGCTCTGATAAGAGCTGCTGGCTGTTTTTGACATTGTTTAGGCATTCCCAGAGAGAGAGGGCTCCCACCAGCAGGTCACTGACTCCTTCGGCTTCTGCTTATCTGAGCAGCTAAATAACTCTGACAGAAAGATTGATGCACTTATACACATGGGTTTAAGTCGAATCAAGCACTTCTGCTATGAGACATCCTTTACAATGATGTACCTGGAGTCTGTGTGACAGGGAAACTAATGAAGGGAGGCTCTGTGGGAGTGCTGGCCGCCGTGGTGGGGATGGAATGAGCTGTTTTTTCCTGCAGTGGTGGAGGAGCACTTTGATCCCTTTGAACATCGTTGGTCATTTCGTTGGCTTCAGAGCTGTAATTAGGATGCAAGTTAGACCGGCTTTTTGGTGGTGCAGTCGTCACCTGTGCAGGCCAACACAAAAACAACACAATATTCTCAGTGCCTGTGTGAAAACCCAGCATAACTTTGCAACATGAGACCACAGTTTGGTCCCTACCAAAGAGGACTGGGTGGAGTCCCCACAGTGGCACTGCTTCTCCAGCCGAGCAATGAGCTGGTTCTGGGAGCTCATCATGGAGGTGAGGACTCCATATTTCTTCTCCAGCTCCCTGTAGTTACTGGACACCTGCAGCGCCTGAGGTGTTCCAGATGTTTGATAATATTTAGAGGGAGCTTTGCTGTGGCATGAATCAAACATTCATAAGGACTGCAGCTCTCTGCTCACCTGTGTTGTAGCGTTTAGCAGGAGGCTCTCCACCCTTCGCTGCTCCACCGCCTGGTCTTTCTTGTGGATGACTTCATGTAGCAGCTGCGCATAGAGCTGGGCAATGCGAGAATTCATGCTGTTGCTCTCCTTGCGCAGAGCTCTCACCTCCATGGCAAGGGAGCCCTCCTGCTCCAGCCGGCCCCGGAGCTTCTCCAGCTGCTCCTGCTGCCTCATGAGCTCCACCCGCAGAGCCGCCACCTCCGAGTGGTTGGTGGTGGCAGACTGTGTGTTCAAACACAGCGCTCCTGTCAACTTTTGCTGTGGAACAATGAAGGTGTAGGAGCAACGGCCTGCTTTAGCATCTGGAGATCGTGATGAACGTTTCTGGGCGTTCTCGCCATGAGCTGCCTCCTTCTGTCCTCCAGCTTCTGGTATGTCCAGACAGAGTGTTAAGAAAAGAGTCAGACGCAGGGTCAGTGTCTTCTCCATGAATCTGTTCAACCTCTGAGGACACCCTGCAGTGGAGGAGAGGGCATGGTGAGAATTAGCACACACATAATCACACTGATCCTCTCTGACTGAAAACTAACCTTACGGAAACACATCTGACTCCCTGAAACAAGGTCAAACTTTGGTTTCAATGAAACTGTGGGTGTTGAGCCTTGACTGTTCACCAGATGTTTCCTTGCAAGGTGAAAGTACACACTTTCCCCGCTGGCTGGAATTTATTAGCAGGTCAACACTGAAGAGACAACAGTCAACATCAACCATCCAGAATCAACACACTTCCACCACACAGTCAACAGAAGAGTCAGCTCCGCATCCAAGCTCAACAACCACGGTCAACACCGTAAACACATGAATCCAAATAGGTCAATACTGACACTGACAGAAAAATCTCCCTCAATGAGACACATCAATGGTACCAATAGTATAAGTCTTCAAACAAATACTTTTGTCTGAATCAAACAGAGTTTGAGCTGATTAACAATATGTCTCATAATGATTCAATAGCCTAATGATTCATTTGGATCCTATAATCAGTGCAAGTGCATTCCAGTCTGCATCAAAGTGGATTAAACTGACATAGCTTGAGATCATTCCCAGCCCAGAGCTTACTGTAGCAGCCGAACAGCTTTTAGGATGTCTTTGATCTGCTCCGGTGAGTAGCTGCAGCTCCCAGGATGCACGGATGTCAAACAAAGAGCAATGCCTTTTAAAAATCACATGTTCAAGGATTATGAAGAGTCACACAGACGGGCCCGCTTCCTCCAGACTGAAAGTCGTTAGTTGGTGTGAAGATGACGGCAGAGGATTTTGACTCACAAATACATCTCAAGGAAAACCAAAAATCAGAGGACACTCAGCTTTTGTCAGCAGCCAGACTGCCTCTTCTCCACCCGAGGTTCTGTCTCAGGATCTCTGAAGAGGGAGGCAACTAATTACAAACTTCCCAAATGACGCCGCCTCCCAGTGCTCATTTTTTTCACTGGGGGCTCGGTGCAGGAATGCTGAGGTGTTTCCTCCCTCAGCCATCAACCTGCTGTCCTGTCACAGACTCTGCCTGATAAGGAGCTGAACTAGTGTAGCATTTAAATACAGAGGCTTACACTATGGAAACAGGTTCATTGGTAACACGTGATAGCATCATGATTAGGGATGAAATGGGCACGTAGTCTAAAAAATGTCAGAATGTAATGAAAATAGCTCAGAGCCCAAAGTGATGTCTTCAAATGTTCTTGTTTTGTCCAATCAACAGTCTAAAAAAGCCAAAGCTAGAGGCTACAAACCACAAATGTTTGACTGTTTTACTAAAGAAAATGACTAAAACAGTGGCCATTATGGCCCCTTTCAGACTGTTGTATTATAAAAGTTATCATAACATTAGAATCACTCATAAAATGACATATAAGCAGCATTTTAATGTCTGATTGAGAAGATGCTACTTTTGATTATTTTCTATTCTGCTTTTTTTAGTACTTCAGTCCATAACAATGCATCATATTTTCTGATCATATGTTTTATATGTAAAACTTTATTTGAGAAGTAACCAGTTACTGACAGACAATTGTAAGGGACTAAAAGGTACAATATTTGTCTCTAAAATGTAATGAAATAAAAGTGCAAAGTTTGTTGAAATGTAAATACTCAAGTAAATTGCAGAGTTTTGCTTTTTTTTTCTTCAAGGTTCTTCATCAAAATGCAGCAGCTTTAGTGTAGCCTAAGTGAAATATGACACATGACCTCAGTGTTTCGACTTTCATTTCTTTGGTAGAGACATCCACAACTCTAAATGCATGCAGCTTTCAACCTACAGAGTAGCCTGCAATGGCTCTCTGCTTCATGTGATAACACAGAAAGAAAGAAAGAAAGAAAGAAAGAAAGAAAGAAAGAAAGAAAGAAAGAAAGAAAGAAAGAAAGAAAGAGTTTTGAACTTTACAATGCTAAAACAAATGTTTGGTGTTGGCATGTAAATCTGCTGAGAACTGCTACTGACAACTATAATATAATATCTGTCAAGGAAGTGTGTATACCACAAGTGTGTGTGTGTGTGTGTGTGTGTGTGTGTGTGTGTGTGTGTGTGTGTGTGTGTGTTTGTGTGTGTGTGTGTGTGTGTGTGTGTGTGTGTGGTTTAACAGCAACTTGTGTTGCTGCCTTGCCTCATGATTTCATTTCCTCCTGTTCCCTAAAATAAAACAAATGCTTTAACCCAGGCGTATAAATACTTTTTTCTTGCTTTTTCAACATTTAATAATTCAAAATAAAGTGGCCATGCTGAAGCAAGGGCAACTGAATAGAAATGATCAACATATGACAATGTTTGCTCCTCTCTGGTGGTGACAGTTAAAATCTACAGCTCCACACTCGTCAGGAGGAAAATACAGTACTGGAAACATATTAGAGAAGTGTTACTCCAAAAAAACCACAACCAACCATATTGGTGATATCAATGGTCTTTTTTTACATTATATTTTGTAATAATGCGTTTTGTGTTTCTTTTGTTTTCTGTTGTTACGCATACCTTACATACTCTGGATGAAAAACAATCTGGCATTACTGTGCTTCATTATTGTCAGGGAAATTAAGCAAATTTGAATTACTTATACTACATGGTGCAGGGCCAATGTGTATCAAGTGAATATTATTAATACTATTAACATTAGTTAGTAGTGTAGTGAGGAAATGGGTGGGGGTCTACGTCGTCTTTGGCCTGTCATAGCGAAGAAACCAGAGAGACCGCCCCCGGTCTCCTCAATAAAATATAGTAAAATATCTTCATTGATACTGTTAATAATATATAAATATATAACATATTGTAACTTGAACATCTATGTTAATATCAGTAAAATTCTATGTGGAGAATGTGAAGTTAAAAAAATATAAAATTATGAACATGAACATTTCAGATCAACTCCTTTCCTGATTACTTCCGATCTGCATTAACGCAAACTTGACGAATGTTGTTGCTGCAGTTCCGTAATATGACCACAAGAGGGCAATGGTGACTCGTGACTGAATATACTTGGCTCATTGGCTGGACCAAATCGATGTTCGAATGTATGGCGGCTGCCGCTTATTAATTAACATACTGTTTACATTAGCACTAAGAGGACCAAAAATATTAATTACCATTATATCTGTCATATTTCCACCGAAAAATGTTTATTTGTTGGCTCTCAACGTGACTACTCGGAAACTGTAACCATGATTGATGTTTTGTTCATTAATATTGCAGTTCCTATATATGGTCACTGGGGGGCAGTAAAAACTCTTGATTCTAAAAACACACAGCTTAACATGGTTCATACCAGTAGGAAGAAGCCAGGCGGAAGACTCTACAGCTACTCTTTAAAACCTTCAAAATAAAAGTATGAGAAAATTCAGTGACTCGTTGCTATGTTCAAAGCTAAGTATGTGAATAGAGGTGGACAAAACGTTCACAGGGGTGTCTAGTTTTTAATGTAGTAGTTTTAGTATTGTAGTCTTTTAAAATTCTTGCATAATTTCAGAGTATTAATCGAAGGAAACAGTTACAGCAAATGCCACTGTAACCGTTGTTTGTAATAACTATGAGCACTTTGGGACGTTCAAGTCTTCTATTAAATACTCATCGACGAACCATTTGTAAGAGAAGCGTCAGTCGGACATATAAAAGACCTTTTGCAGACAGCTATCAATAAAGCATCTGAGACATCTCACAAAACAACATTAAAGATCGTTAAACTAGTAAATAAACAATCTTCAGTCTATCGGGAAGTTCGCTTTAATCAAGGTAATCCAATAAGAAAGGTAAAAAGTATTTGATTTTTGACTCTTTGTGTAGATTGCACAGGTTACAAGAATCTACTGTTCATTACACTTAGAGTATTTTTAGCTCCTCTGCCCGCGGAACACTTCTTTTAGGAACTATTACAAGACCTCTTAGCAACACGGAGACATAAGTGTGTGACACACAGATGTAGAAGCATGTGGAAGTCTTCGTGGTCTCTTCGTGGTTGAACAGTTGTAACTGTCGTAGACTCTTCTGTGGGCATAATGAACAGATTTATGCCTTTGACATCTTAAATATACTGTGGCAACAATTAATGTTCCTACGTTGACTGAATTCACCCGCTCCACATCTCGCTGAATAATGGGGAAATCAAAGGTAACGTAAAGCAACGGCCTGTGCTAGCAGATTAGCATCAACTGAGCTAGCCCTATGAGAACTTCACGCTGTTATTCACGAGACTGTCTAAATGTTTTGTAACAGAGTGATTTAATTTAAATGAGAAAATGCAGTCGACCGTCCATTTATTTTAACAGTATTGGAGCTCCGGGGTTACATCCTGTAGTGTTAGCTGGCGTGTTGGTTAAATTAGCTGCGAGCTTAAATTGTATTTCAAAATAAAGTCGCGCAGGGATCTGTCAAATGTCACTTCAGTGTTTCTTTTGAGATTATTAATAACTGGATATGGTGCTTTCAGACCAAGAACCAGAAGAAATGCCGAGCATCAGCCAACCATGTGGCCAATGAGATCTATGGGTCCGTGCCCCACTCCTTCGTGTTTCATCGGGGTCAGATTGGGAAAAACGCCGGTCAGCTCGTCCTGGACGTGCGGAGAGTCATGGAGCCATACACTGCAGAGTCTCTGAAGGTCAGTGTGCAGAACTAAGAGCAGGGCCGTCCGTCTTCAACATAGCTGTGTGACCCCATGTGCCTCCAAGTAACAGCTGGATGAGGCCATGATGTTCACTGTGAGGAGAAAGTGGTTTGTGAGATCCTTTGGCTGCTTTGACTTGCATAGATCTGTAGAGTAGATCTGTGATCAATATGGGCTTCATTTGGCTTGTGGGTGACATTTAGAGCTGCAACAATTGATCACAATAGTTGCTGCCCTGTTTGCCTTGTCAATGCAGTTTCACACTCGCTATGCCTGAAACAGTTTTGGTTTTCTAAACCAGATTAGGAAGAAGAATGTGCTGAAAGACTTTGTGGCTGTCGCAGGACCACTGGGAGTGACACACTTCATGATCTTCAGCAAGACCACCAGCACCCTCAACATGGTAAGTTCAGATCGCTCCATTAGCAAACAGGTCTCGAGCACTGGAGGACTTTGCAGTGTTGCCGTGTTAAGCCTGTAACACCATGACTTGTGCTTTCAGAGATTCGCTCGACTTCCCAAAGGTCCCATGCTGCATTTCAGAGTGCTCAAGGTAAATCCGTGAATGTGTAAATAAGACACTGGCACCAGTAGATAGATGGGCTCAGATGATGACAGTTTAAGATTTGACTGTTGGTGATGCTTTCAAAGTAAACGCACTGATGTGCCCGAACTGCCAAAGCCATGAAAAGCTCCTAATTATTTGTTCAATGTTTATTTTCCCATTTTTACAAGGACTTATCCTTTTTTTTCAGTACTCTCTCATCAAAGATGTGGTCTCATCTCTGAAGAAGCACAGGATGCACGAGCAGCAGTTCACACACCATCCGCTACTCGTCCTCAACAACTTTGGATCTGACGGCATGCACATCAAACTCATGGCCACCATGTTTCAGCACATGTTTCCCTCCATTAATGTGCACAAGGTGTGTTTTTCCAGTGTAACCGTTGCAGTGTTGTCACTTGTTTTGACTGGAGATTTGCAGCTATGATGACAGTATAGTCTTCTGAGATTACCTTTGAAGATTTTCAAAAAGTAAACGCTTTCTGATTTCTGAATCCTCGAGTCATTTAGCACTGAGAAAGTTTAACTCTCAGTTCAGGCACAAAGAAACAAGGGTGTTGTCGTTTTCCAGGTAAACCTCAACAATGTCAAGAGGTGTGTGCTGCTGAACTACAACTCAGAGTCCCAGGAAATTGAATTTCGACATTAGTAAGTAAAAATGTTCTTCTATATAACATTCCGGTTGTTTTCTCAGTGTTTGCTGGTATGTTAGGTTGTCGGCAGAGAGCGTCCCACCTAGGGTTGGGCGGTAATCCGGTAATAAGGTATCCCGCGGTATCTAAAAATATCAATGGTGTCTGTTTCATTACCGTCATTTTAAAAAAAAAAATGCTGCGCATATAGGTCTATAGGGGCCTAACATAATTGTAGCATCGTCATAACAAAAATGAAGTCCACTCCGTTCAATGTATCTGGTTGAATTTTTACTTGAGAAAAAGGTGACTGTGCAGAAGTACATGCTAAAAAATGAACCTGAGCAGTTTTACAGGTGTTTTAACACAGGTGTGTCCAGGCGCTCATTTAAGTGCATCTGAGCAGAGTGCTGTTTTTTCGTCCAAGCATACGGAGAAACTCCTCTGTTGAAAACACTTTTTCAGCCTTTTTTCTGCTTGCTGTTGTTCTTAGCTCTCATAAAAGGATGAAATGCAAATTAAAACAGTAAAATAACACTTCGGGCTGCTCAGCAGAGTCCTCTGTGAGCGCTCTGCTCATTCATGAGACGGAGCGCTGAAACTAACTGCGTAGTCACGCTGGTCAATAGCTCAGCGACCCGCCCACATTCACCATAGAAACACCAATGACGATCCAGAAGGAAGTAACCCCAGAGATAGGTTATTGCATGAAGAGCGGTCCCTACATCCTAGAAACCCCTCCTCTTTATGTAAACAACCAGGACCTTCGTGATTGATCTCAAACTAACACAAAGTCACAGGAGGAGACATTAGCAGCGTTTTTTCGGGCTGGAATATAACTTTTGACCATAAAACAGCCAACGTAAGACATACTTTATGATTTGACAAAGTTTTTTCTGCTACTCTTTGGCTGCTAGCTCACCAAGTTTTCATCGCACAGTGAGGAGGCAGACATCTTCGTGATCAGCAGACTCTCTGCTTTCATATCATACTGGGCTTTTGTGGTTTGCATGAAGTGGTGAAATCAGCAGATGCGGTACCTTTGATGTGTGCTATTTCCGTGTTTTCGTTATATGCTCATATAATTTCTTGGGGCATGACTTATGTTTCGTTTGGGTGGCAGTGCTTGGTAGAGGCTTTTAGCTGAGTTTCTCCCCATCATTCTGGTATGCTACAAGTTAGGATTGGTGCTTCTCAGCTTGAGCATTGACCGTTTGAACTGCGCACATGGCATGCTGCCCTGCAAAGTGATTTTTAACAAGTCACGGTAATAACGTATACCCCGGGAAAATGTGGGGAAGGTTTGACGGAATCAATATTTGGATACCGCCCAACTCTAGTTACACCTGCACTCTTGGTTGTAGCTGCTCTCTGACAAAGTACAGAACTGTAAAGCTAACTCAGCTTTTTTTTTTGTAAAGAGTTAAAGTAGTTTGTAAAGGAAAAAGAACAAAACTATAGACGTGGTGTGATGCCCTTCAAGCCACATCACCCCACCCGACACAGATCTAACCTTCAGTGAATCAGTGATGGTTGGGCTCAGATGATGACCGATTGTGATTTGACTGTTCAGTGATGTATGTTCAAAGTAAACGCACTGATGGGCCTCCACACAAATAACCCAGATTTCCTTTTTTTATCGATTTTTGAAATGTCTCACTGATCCATCTGATTGTGTTCCCAACCTGCAGCAGCCTGAAGGTCGTCCCTGTGGGCATGAGCCGTGGAGTCAAGAAGCTGATGCAGGAGAAGTTCCCCAACATGAGCAAGTTTGAGGATATCAGCGAGCTGCTGATAAAGTAAGGTTCTTGTTAAGGTATAATTTTTTAGTTCTGAGGTCAACAGGCGTGTAGTTTGGAGGTGTAGCTGTAGTATCTGAACTGTTCTGTGCTCTCTCTCTCTCTCAGCGGGGCGAACCTTTCAGAAAGTGAAGCAGAACAGGATGCAGAGCACAACATAACAGTGCTGCCACAGGCCTACTCAGGCCGAGGCAACATGGCGTCCCAGCAGAGTGCCATCCGTCTGACCGAGGTGAGTGCGCTGTGGAAGTGCAGCTTTTGGAAACAACATGGCGGCATCGTGTGGATGGCATCTGAACTGTTGCACTGTGTTGACTTCAGATTGGACCTCGCATGACTCTGCAGCTGATGAAGATACAAGAAGGCATGGGAGAGGGGAATGTCCTTTATCACAACTTCAGTGAGTGCACGCTGGTCCTCATTCATTTATGCTGCTGCTTGATATATTCTGGTGTACATGATGAAAGTATTTGTATGAATTCTATGATTTCTCTCTAAAAGTAAACGCTTACTGATACATCTTAAGAGTACCTATTTTTTTGATGTAGATCTGATACAGATTGTCTTGTAATGGGAAATTGCTATGCGCTGTGTGTTCCAGTCTCCAAGTCGGAGGAGGAAATACAGGAGATCCTGAACAGGAAGGAGGCCCAGCTAAAAGAGAAAGAGGATCGCCGAAAGAAGCAGGAGCAGAATGTTGCTCAGAAAAAAGAGAAACAGGAGGAGAACAAGTAATTTGGTCTTGGAGATAATTTGACCTTTCTGCCATATCCATTTTTTCACCTGGTTGATGTGTAAAACAGTTGTTTTTTGTTGTTTTTTTCTCCCAAGGAAAAAGAGCATGGAAGGCATAAAGAGGAAACAACAAGAGGCTGAAGAGGACAGTGAGGTGGAGGATCCCGGGATGCAGCAGGGTGCAGAGGCTGATGTTGAATCTGATGATGAGGTGGAGTACTACAGACAGGCTGTGGGAGAGGAGCCAGATGAAGGTGAATAGAACTAGTGTGCTGTAAGCCGTCAGCTCTTGGCTCTTGTTTTGAATTTAGTTATTGACCTACGCTTTTTTTTTATTATTATTTGTGCAGACATGTTCCCTAGTGCCAAGAAGAGGAAGGGCTCAGAAAAGACTCACGGACCTGCCAAGAAGAGAAAGCTGTCCCCTGGTAAACCTCCAAGGAAAGACAGAGATGCCAGATCACCAAAGAGAAACGGTCCAGGTGGACAGCAGCACAGAGCACAGAAGAAAACCAGGGAGAAGCCGTTTGGAAAGAAAGCGAGGCCTGGAGGAAAGACATTTGGAGCAAAAAAGGCCGGCGAGGGGGACAAGAAATTTGGTGGGAAGAAGAAATTTGAGGGGAACAAAACATTCGGCGGGAAGCAAAATAAGGACAGAACATTCAAATCTAAAGGTCAGAAAGCCAAGCCGGGCTTTAAGAAGAGAGGAGCAGAGCAGGGCTTTAAACGGAGGAAGGGAAAAGGCTGAGCTCTGCCTCTTCTCTCTGGATTTGGACATCAAATGTGTTATAACGCTGAAGCAGCAGGCGGCAGCAAGCATCCATCCATCCACCATCAATGCCTCAGCCCGTGACGGCTGGGAAGGCTTCAGCAGTGAGCGATGGATGCCTGTGAGACTGTTTATTGTTGTAAATCAGCAGAGGGACGAGAGAGAGCAAACGTGCTATATTTTCCACAATGTGTGAATTAATGTTGAATATGTATTTGTTCAATAAATAGTTTTAAAAAATCTTTCCAGTTTAATTTGGATTTTGTTCTCTTCGACGCTGCCAAATTTCAGGGTCTTTTATCCGTTCCTTCCTGTAAGATGTTTTTAACATGACAACAAAAAGACCTGATATTTGTCTAATTCAGCTCATTCAGTTTGTAGAAACTCACATTTTGTCTGTTCTTTTGTCACTTTTTATGCAAATGTTCTTGACAGTAATTTGTATTCAAAGCTAAATTGAGGAATAAATTAAAAGGATGGTCCTTTTATAAAAAATGTCTGTTTCCCAGCAGATGTTGACAAAAAAGGAAGAATTTAGGCACTTTTAAGAATTTGCCCAGCAGGTATTTCCCTTTATCTATGATACATCTTAAGTCCTCTCAACCTAGAAGACCTAGTAACCACCCCCATTGTATTTTAGTTTTCACTTGCTGAAGCTCCTGAGCGGTTCTCCACCAGTGTCTGAGATGTAAGTAGTGTTATCTTGGTGTTTGAATTCATTTGTGTAAAATGCTTGTTTGGTATTCACAGAACAATTGAGCTACATTTATGGGTTGTTGCTAATTGTAGAATTTTTATTTATCTATTTTTTCATCTCAACAAATAGATTTTGTCAAGGCTTCAACAACATGATTAGCATATACAGCCTGGAAAAAGGTTTTGGAGGAAATATCCCAAAACCAGAGGTTCAAAGCTATTGTTGGCCATCTGTGAAAGGCTTTGTTTGTTTGTTAAATGAGATTTGAACTGCTGCCCTGCATGCTCTGACGTGACCTACAGTACTTCCTGCTAAGCTGCAGGGCTGCCATTGTCGTTATATGCTCTGTAAAACCTGAAAATCAGTTAACAACTAACACAGTGTAGGCTATTTATCGCCCATTTGTTTTGCAAAAGCATGTGTGTCATGATGGTTTTGCTTCTTCAAATTGTGAAATCTATGCAGAGGGTAAAAGGAAGTGACTGTCAGGTTTGTCCAAGTTCACCATCTCTCACTCGCATTTCTCACTGAAATATTTCTGATGTTAAGACACTTCACACACGTTCTTTACGTGTATCACACAGGAAATGAACTCGCAGGTTTTAAGTTTCTCCACAGACCAGTACTCTGCAAGTCTGCCTTCTGGTAAGAGATTTTTGCTTTACTTATGTGACATTTTCTAACAGCTAACATTGTATACTGCATTGGCTTTTTAGAAAATTAAATATCGCTTTCTCTGGATAGGTTTCCTAACTTCCCTTAGCCTCTTCAGTATCAAAAATCTAAACATGAACTGTACTTAAGCTTGTGTCAAATGATTACTCAAATGGATGGACTTTGATGAATGAACATACTTCACTTTACAGATATTGGACCATGCAAATTGTGTGAAAGCAGCTGGATAACAAAATAACCTTGAGCTGAAGTCAAGATGGAGCACGACTTCTCTAAATGTGAGAAGTTTCAAACGGGGCTGCTGCCCTCAGTGTATGGGATCGAGTTCATAGTGGCCCTGGCAGGAAACCTGTTTGCCCTGTGGCTGCTGCTGGCCAGAGAGAGGAAGGACTGGCATACCGGCGTCGTCCTGTCATGTAACCTGGCAATCAGTGACCTGCTGTACGTGCTGACCCTGCCTTTGCTGATTGTGTACTACTCACTGGGGAAAGAGTGGAAGTTTGGCGACGCTGTGTGTAAAATCGAGAGGTTCCTTTTCACCTGCAACCTGTATGCGAGCATCTTCTTCATCATGGCCATAAGTGTGAACCGATGCGTGGCCCTGGCCTATCCCTTCTTCACCCGATCACATGTCGTGCCTGCCCACGCCAAGGCCGTCAGCGTCATCATCTGGATCATCGTGGGAGTCACATCCTGCCCTGTGTTGAAATTTGCTTCTGTTTGTAAGCAAGATAACGCGACTCATTGCGTGTCCTTCTGTGACAAGACTCAGGGGGATGAAAGCCCTCATGTCGCTTACAAAATCTTTCTTGCTGTGTTTGGCTGTCTGGTTCCCTTCCTGGTTACTTTCACTTCTTACTGTGTGGTTATTCGGGTGGTGTGGAAGAATGCCAGCATAACCACACTGGAAAAACGTAAGGTAGCCCTCTTAGTCGCATCAGTGCTTGTGCTGTACGCCATTTCTTTTGTGCCATACCACGTCTTACAGATCTATCACTTGTACTTGAAGATCAATGGCAACAACTATCGCTGTGATGTCTACAACATGTACCAAGTTTCCAAGGGACTGGCCACTCTGAACATGTGTATCCATCCAGTCCTTTACATGGCTGTGTTTGACAGTATACGTGTAGCTTGTTGTGGTAAGAGCTCAGAGGACAACAGCGGGAGAGAGGTGAGGAAGTAGAGCTGTTCCTTGATAAACTTTTCTGAGAAGCACATCATTATTTCAGGCTGTGAAACTTGAGCAATTTTTCATACCAGACAGTATTTTGTACACAAGAGGCCTTGTTCTAATTTCTTATTCTTGTGATTGCTGAAATGTATTTTTCTTCTAACTTTGAAATGTGACTGCAATAAAGATTCTTTTGTTGCTTTAATGTAGAAAATTTAAACTTCCTGTCTGACCCATTCTGCACCACATCAGGAAGAAAAGTGAGACTGGAGAATTGTTATTAAAAGTTTAGATTATGATCCAAAATCCAGAAATGCATACATATGATTAATGATATAATCATGGGCATTTTGCTTCACCGTAGAGAAATACTCACTGTAACAAAAAATCATGGAACAATGAGGATTTTGTCTGTAACAGCACAAACATAATCAGATTTAATAAGACACAAGCAAATGACATTTAAGATGCATCAGGTCGACTGAAAAATCTGTTTTATTAAAGAATGAGGAAGTGGTTTCCAACATTGTTGAGAGGGTTACAATGTTGACTTTACTCAGCCACAACACAAAGCATGAATTAGTAGAAGGTATCAAAAACAATTCTATGCATCAAAAATTGTTTTTTAAGAAACTGATAAAGAAAAAGTGTTACTTGTGCTGTGATGTATGGACACACTTCCATCACAAGGCGACCCTTTCACTTAACCTCTCTATCACCCTGTGTCAAACACCCTGTGTCAACTCTACAGTGTCGGATATTTTCATCATAATATAGAGCCAAAATACTGACTATGCATTATTTTCACCCTCCTAGTTTGAAACCGTAAAAACCAGAATATGGCTCTTATTTTGAAGACAAAAGGTAAACAAATATGATACTTTTAATGCGAAGTTTCACTCCCGGAAGTGTGAGTGGTGGCGGCTTGGCTGGGCTCGAAGTGTTCGTTCTTTGCTGTCCTGAAGCTAAGCTAGCTCAGAGGATGCCGTCGATTGAATACGACGAGTGAGTGTTACTTCAAATATTTACAAGTATCGGTTTGTATAGGGGGTCTTTCATCGATCTAATATTGTATATCAATCTCTCCCCTCCAGCTCCAAGCCCAGCTGGGCAGACCAAGTCGAGGAAGAGGGAGATGAAGGTAAATAGCTAGCTAAGTAGTTAGCGCTGTTCGCTAATGCTAGCACATCTCTTGAAGTCTGATGCCCGAGCAGGAGGCCGGCTAGGCGGCTTCCACTTCCACGTGGTCGTCGGGCGTAATACTCGAGTTAAAAATAAATGTACCTGTGATGTTTTAGTTATTTAATCTTTTAAAGGGCTCGAGTCGTAGGCTATTGTGACTGACATAAATTGAGAAATAACCGATGAAATATGTTACGACGTATGGTGTGGCCCATGGACAGTGACGTAGGCACTGCTAACGTTAAGATGGCTAAACGTTAGCAAGCTGAGCATGAGCAAACTAGCTAGCTAGCTATGTTACCGGCTGCAGTTAGACTTCAACTCAGTAACGTTGATATGGCTAACTGTACAATGAAACGGAGTTGGAAAATGAAACACTTGTGTCACAAATACACAAATGTAACGTTATACATTTTCATCTGGTGTAAAGTGAGTAATGTTACTGGAGCCAGAAAAACTAGAGATGTCAAGATAGTCAAGAGATAAGAAATTCTGAAGTTGCTTCATTGACAGTGTTAACGGCCAAATTAGCTTAGTTGTACTATCCCTATTAGTATTTCTCCATGGAAAAGGGTCTATCGAGCCTTATCAGGCCTTTTGATTGAGCATTCTCTGTCCATTGTGTTGTGCTTTTTTTTTTTTTTTTTTAATCCTAACTTTTCTGAGTATGATTTTTTTCAGGCACACTACCATCCCCCAAGGAAACCATCAAAGGAAACATAAAAACTGTCACGGAATATAAAATAGATGATGACGGAAAGAAGTTCAAGGTAATTTGAGTTTCATTCCAGTTAATATGTTTCAGTGTCTTGGTTTGTATGTGGCTGCATTTGATGAGGGCATCTCCTGTGGCTGCTGTGACACAGGTTCAGAAATTATAGTAAGTTATAGTGCATGTTTTCCTGTGCTATGATACTAACATTGGTGGCTTGAAAAGCAGTAGATGCAGTCATTCGTTGATGTGTATGTCACAATTTCTCTGCCGCTCTTGGAATTCATTTTCACGGATAACCTTAAATGCTAAAAAAAAAAAAAAATCATGAGGTCACAGCACCAGCACTGACTAAAGCTTTGAAAAGACTATGCTTCATGGTTTTTCTATGTGCTCATTAGTAGCATAGTATTTTGTAAGTGCAGTAAATGTTTGGGCATTTTGACTACAGTAAGACACTTTGACTCTGTGAGACACAAATGAATTATGCATCTGCTGCCTTTTTGTCCTCTAGATTGTGCGGACGTTCAAGATCGAGACAAGGAAAGCTTCAAAAGCTGTTGCCAGGAGGAAGGTCTGCTTTTAAATTGAATTTAGTTTACAATGCATTTGCTTTGAAATGAACAAGACTTGGATGTCATGTATTATATATCTTCTTTGATTTCAGAACTGGAAAAAGTTTGGCAATTCAGAGTTTGATGCACCAGGTCCTAATGTTGCCACCACCACAGTCAGTGATGATGTCTTCATGACTTTCATTTCCAGTAAAGAGGTGAGCATCCATAGTGAGCTTAAGGACTTTATGCTGTTGCTCAATGATGTGTAGCAGTCCACATAATGCATAGAAACATGCTTTAAGTGTGGTATTGGTTTGTAATTTACTCATTTAAGCTTGTGACTGAGTACCTAATTTCACCTCTTGCAGGACTTGAACGCCCAAGACCAGGATGAGGATCCAATGAACAAACTGAAAGGACAGAAGATTGTGTCTTGTCGTATTTGCAAAGGCGACCATTGGACCACCCGCTGTCCATACAAGGACACCCTGGGCCCCATGCAGAAGGAGCTGGCTGAACAGCTTGGGCTTTCCACTGCAGACAAGGAGAAGCCTGCTGGCTCTGGTACTATCAGCTCTCCATTCACATCATCAGATTTTGATCTATCTTTCATGGTCCACTGTTAGACTTGGGGGACTGGTGTGACCTGCTTCTCTTTCACCAGCGGAACCAGAGCCTGCACAGCCTGCGCAGAGCAAGACTGGGAAGTATGTGCCCCCGAGCCTGAGGGATGGAGGAACGCGAAGAGGGGAGTCCATGCAGCCCAACCGCAGAGGTGAGTATTAAGTTGTTGTACTTGGTTGCTATATATCCATTTTTTACTTGACTCATCGTGTAGCTGTGAGAGCATTGCTCAATCTAAACAGTATATGTTTGTACCTTACAGCTGATGACAATGCCACAATTCGTGTGACCAATCTGTCTGAGGACACTCGTGAGACAGACTTGCAGGAGCTCTTCAGACCATTTGGCTCCATCTCAAGGATCTACCTGGCCAAGGACAAGAACACTGGGCAGTCAAAGGTCAGTGTTTGTCTTAAATTACAGGGAACTGCACCTTCAATGTTTAAGGCGTTAAAAAAACTCAGGAAAGGAGGAAGCCAAGTAGAGAGGAATTATTAAAGGAGGTGCTTCAGCTTGTAGATAGACATAATTTGTAATTTTTACAAAAGTGTAATGCTGTATATTTAGTATAGTGACTGTAGTGTTTGTTTTTTTTCTCAGCTGCTTTTTGCATTAAAGTTTGTACTTTTGAGTTAATGACTACTTGGCAATACCAAAAATCTAGTACAGTTGACAGAAAGCACAACATGGTCTAGTTGTCTCATCTATCGACTTCTTTGTGTCCGGCAGGGATTTGCCTTTATCAGTTTCCACCGTCGGGAGGATGCAGCCAGAGCCATCGCAGGAGTGTCAGGATTTGGATACGATCATCTTATTCTCAATGTTGAATGGGCCAAGTAAGTGATCATCACTTTTGTCAATTACATGTTAAAGCATGTTATTTATTGCTGCTCCCAACCTTATTTAACTCTCTTTGCAGACCGTCAAACAACTGAAGAATCCATCAGAATTTATCCGAGGATGATGCCAGATTTTATTGTGGTAAAATGTGGCTGTTACCTAAATAAAGAAAATCAATGTTGCTACAATTTCTTTGTCACTATTTTCCTTGTAGTTTGTGGAGTGTTCACATTTCCTGGCAACGTTTATTCTGACCAGTTCTTTTTTAATTGAAGCTACTTTGTCACCGACTTGGAACATGAAGTGCGAACTGATAACAGATCAAAAGCAGAAGTCTTCATGTACAGATATAAATGCAGGAAACACTCATTGAACTCCAATAATTCAAGCCACACTTAAAGTCAGGGATGTACTGGTTGTAATGAGTGCCTCCTTGACTGCAGTGAATAATCACTTGGTTGTCTGTGGAGTTTTCTTGTACTTCTATATTAGCAAGCAGTTCTGCTCATTGATTTGCTGAAATGCCCACTGACACTATACAATTAGATATTAGTTGCTCTTACCCCTCTACATTAAAATGTATAACTACTGAAAACCTGTCACTACTGATCACTTCAGACACAGGTTTAAATTGCCATTTATCACTACCAGATTGAAACAAGATGGCTCTGGGTGTTAACATAGCTGAACAGTAACACTATACGAGCTTCATTAATTTAATTTCCTTAAGTGCGAGGTGTTAATTTCAACACATTAGAGTCACAATAAATTTCATAAGAGCTTTATTTGAAACATTACACATATAAAAACTACGTACAATTTATCCCACAGTGGGTGAACATTTCCCAACAACATCATGATTAAAAACACATTTGAAATAAAACATGGAATGGCACTGCACAGAATGTCCATGGTGGCCACTTAGTGACACAGCTGAAAGTCATCTTATTTAAAAAGAATGATTGCTTGACACGTCAGCATCAGGATTTGAGGAACCAATTCTTGCTGGGAAGGTAACCAGGAACTAATCAGAGACCTCCATTTTCTCTTGTTTGATGTTCTCTGTGGAGAGGGGAGGGGGTTACACCATGTTTATGGCTTTTAAATATTCAAGTGTTTAATGTGAATCAGGAAAATTATAGTCACCTGATGCTTGCTCTGACTTCATTCTCACCAGGACACACTTCTTAATCTCCAGGCCTATGGCCCTTGAGAGCGGAGGGGGCACAGCATTTCCAACCTGGCAGAAAGTGGAAGACAAATTACATGATCTGTGACATCATAAAGCAGACAGTTTACCAATGTTATTTGAGCTTTCATGTCTGTCAAATTTTGTAGAGAAGCCATGTTGGGATTGCTTGTATAAGCAGTATTTAAATCTGCAATAGACATCATTTTGGCCACTTGAGGGCAGTAGAGACAAGCTATAAACAGACAGCTGCAAACAGCTTACCCATTTCAGTGATACAAAGTACTTTGTCAAACTTTAACTAGCCAACAAAACAGTGATGCACCGAAAGCCTTACCTGTCTGTGTTTGTCCAGGATGTTTCCAAAGAAGCGATAGGTGTCGGGGAATCCCTGAGAGCGTGCACACTCCCTCACACTGACCACTCTGTGCTGCTCAGGATGCAGAACACGGCCCTGAAATTAAAATTCCCCGGTTAAGCTTCAAAGGCAGAACATATGTTCCAGACCATGACGGCATCAATTGAATTGCTGTCCTATCAGTATGCATTTCTATATTTTACATAGTTCAGAAAAAGCTGATGTACCTGCTTGCCCATAGGTTCAGGATTGGTGACAGTAGTACTGAAGAAGCCGTCCCACTCCAGCCTGCCGTAGAGTCCGGCCCAGTGGTTGTGGCGGTTCCCAGTGTGGGGCAGACACCAAGGGATGAGGGTGTTAAACTGCCTGTCTGCAGGGTCACATGACGTCCCTAAAACCACACAAACATGATCAGAGATGCCTCCACCCTAGAAATCCAAGTTCTGTCGTTTCCATTATTCACATAAAAGAACTAGACCTACATACCTCCTGCACAAGTGCAAACACCTCTGAGTGCACCAGTGCTGCTGCGTCCATTCTTTTTATCTGAGTGTGTGTATCGCAGTTTCTTGGTCATGGTGCCATCTTTAAGACGAACCTCAATGTTGGGCAAATCCCTCCAGTCGGAGCCTGGAGCCAGGGGGATGTGACGCATCCGACCTTCAACCAGAGCACTCATGTCCTGAGGACACAAAGATATGTTATAAACTTAACTTTTTGTGCCAACTGGAGAAGAAGTGATCACACATCTACATCATATTAATGCTACCACCAAGACAAAAAAAGTGCAAGTATGAGACAGCTCACCTTGCAGATATGATCTCTGAGGATTGGCTGATACTGTGTGCCTCGGATCTGCCTCTGGAACCAAGACTGAGGCTCCCCATTGTAAGAAATTTCCAATGCAGCTGCACCATTACGAATCTCTGGCAGGTCAGACATGGTGTCTCTGACAGTGATGGTTCTGTAAATTCCCCCATTACCTCTGTTGAAGACAGACAATTTAGTCTCTTGTGCAGGCAGTTCGTGAGCTAAACTTTAAATTTCAATAAAGAGTTCAGTAGGGTATGTTTAAATTACCGTGTCACATTACTGACGTATTTCTTCTCATCCACCACCACGCTCAGAGAGCAAGCTCTGGGAGCAAACACATGCAATGGCTCAGGATAACGAGGTAGCTCCTCGCCAGGAGCAGCAGCCAGGATGATTGCCCTGCGACGGGTCTGGGCAACACCGTACTGACCAGCCTGATGAGGAGGGCAGCACTGAGCATGTTAGCAGTCTAGCAAAGCAGATCCTAAAAAAATACTGGCATGTATGACAGTGGAGGAGGGCGGAGTCACTGGTTAAACTGCTCATCATGTTAATAGAAATAGGACTGTAACTGCTGTCAACTGGCATCCTCACATTTTTAAGAAATTCAGGGAGAATTTTAATTTGATAACTTGCAGAATTACTTTAAACAAAAAAGGTTTTGTATTTACATCATGTTTCTCCAAATTTGAAATAGCCAATTCAAATTGATGCTGCCGTTCCTGCCACTGCCAATTACTTATTGGTGGATCTGGGGGACATATAGTCTGAAAGATAAGGAGCTTTACCAGAGGAGTTTCCATGCTGAGCTTAATGCCATTCTCCCAGATCCCCAGCCAGAAGCATAATCTGGAGTAAATATTGGCGAGACTTGTAAGACAATAGTCAGAAGAGTCAGACCCACCTGAAGGACACCAAAAGTACACTGGTAGCCCATGCGCACTAAACAGCGTAGGGTCAGCTTCAGGACCATGGAGTTTTTGAAGGAGACGAAGTTCCTCACATTCTCAAGCAGGAAGAATTTGGGTCTGTAGTAATCACAGTAACTGCAAGAGAGGAAAACCTATTTTACATGTGCACTTAAGGACTGTAGGGTCGATACTGCAGGAAACTTAAAGCACTGTGTTTAGAATAAATCTCAAAGGGGTCAACATGACAATCTACTCTTTGCAGACACTGACCTGAGATAGGAGACCACAAGGGAGTTCTTGAAGGCAGAATAAGTGCGAGAGTTGAAGCGGTTCATCCCACTGAACCCTTGGCAAGGAGGTCCTCCACACAGCATCTCCACGTCACCCTTCTGAGGCAGCTTCTGGCCGAGAGAATTTGTCTTCTCTCCAGACATGACCAACTTCAGCAAGATGTTGCAATCCTCAGTGAATACTGTGGTGCCAGGGTTGTTGAGCCTGAAGGCCTGTGCTGCAGGCTCCCACATCTCTATGGCCCACAGAGTCTCAGAGATACCTAAAGGCAGCCAGCAACCACATTTTCAGCATTGCATTGAGAAAAAAAAAGGCATTTGCCCATACCTGTATGCATGTCAACATTAAGCTGCATTTACCAGCCTGGTGGAAGCCTTCGGACAGTCCACCGCAGCCAGAGAACACATCCAGCGTGCGATATTTGGGCACTTTAAGTGTCTGTGGCTCATTCTGGGTGTCCTGTGGTTCCTGTGCAGCAGACGCCTTTCCTTTGCCTTTACCTTAGAAGAGAACAATAGGATCATTGGATTATGACTTTCGTGATCCTAAAGTCAATAACAGATAAAGAAAGTTTTTTTTTTTTTTTTTTATGTCTGCATTTTCACCTTTCCCTTTGCCCTTTCCTTTGCCTTTATGAACAGCCGAGCGGGCGTGATTTGGGGGGTCTTCAAAGCTTTTTGATTTTGCATTATAGGCCTGTGAGAGGAATACGTAAAAGAATAAACATATACATTACATATTCAAGTATATGTTTCTCAACATTTGATCTTTTGATTCACATTGCCACTTGAGTTTTTCCCCAAGTTTTCATATAAGACAACTAGCATTATCGTCTTCAGTGGCTTTATTTTTCTCCTTATGCAATGTTACCAACTTTGCGCAGATGTTTTACACAAAACCAACACTCTAGCAGTGGGGTGGCTGTTTAAAGATATGCCATTTTGCTCACCAACTGATCAATTATCTAGTCTGAAATTCCAGCAGATACAAAGTATTAACAATTGTACCTCCAGGAAATAGAACCGGTCAGGTCCACCACTGGAATAGTCCTGTACAGATTCGGTCAGGTCTTCTCCATATTCTACTTGACAGCGACCAAGCACCTCAGTCATGTCGACAGTCACTTCTTCATCACTCCAGTATAGCTGATTGATATCTGTGTGGTAACTGGCTTTGACACCTTTGTGAGTGTTCTCAGGCCTGGGAGATGAGGAAAAAAAAGGCAGTTAATACTGATTCTGAACCATTCGTTACAGACAAACCCTGAATGAAAACCAATTTAACTGTAGTGTCTTACCTGTAGAATTTGTAGAGTCTTAGTTTGACCTCTGAGGTGTCACTTTTCCCATTGCTCCGCCTGTGACAGAAGATCTCCTTGATGCGCCCGATGCGGAAAGGCTCTGGAGCATCCAGGTTTGACCCCTTGATGTAGTCTGAGGACTTCCTGTAATATTCTGGATATAACTCCTCATCCACATCATCTTTCCTGTGGGAGCGCTTCACTGGACTTGCTGGTTTCACACTGAGACCCAAAGACAGAAGCATGAGTTTCATACAATTTCTTTATTATACAAGACTGAGTAAATTTTGAATCATGTCCCTCACCTGAAATTAAAAGCTTCAGGAGGCAGGTAGACACTGTCTCCCACTTTGAACTGCACCCCCTTAAAGCAGGCTACAGCATACAGAGCCTTGGTGTCATTGTCTTTGTCCCCCAGGGGTTCAAATGAACGAGGCATTTCCTGTTCCTCTCTCTCTTTAGTCCTAACACAGCTGCCACAGAACCTGAAAGCAAAGGGGAGCATAGCCACAAGAAGGTTACAACAAACAAAAGATCACATGTGCGGTACAAATGCATGTGTGGGTGGTGCTCACTTGAACTTGCAGTCTTCTGATGGAGTGGTCTTAGGAGGCGTCTCAAAGCGGGCAAACTCTGTGTCGTACCAGAACTGATAGAAGAAACTCTTCCCGTCATCCTCAATCACCTTGAGGTCAACATCCATGCCTCCCTGCAAAACAAAAGGTAACCACAGAATGAAGAAAAAAAGATAAAATAACACAATGCAAATGAACCCGCTGTCAAGTTAACTTACCTCCATAAACCAGTTGTTAGATGGGGCCTTATACATGACATTAACTTTGCCTTGCACGTAATTGAGCTGCATGTCTTCACATTCATCCACAATGACGAGCTCCAGCGGGTCAGAGGACTCTCCCAGCACAGTGTGAATCCCACGAGTGAACCAGTGGGCATGGAACATCTTTCCATGAATGTCCTCCCACAGTGACGTGATCCTGAGAAGGATCAGCTCATTAGATTTCTACAAACCACTGACAAAATGTTGTCAAAGATCTAAAAAAAAAAAAATGTCCCACCTTGCCAGATACAGAGGAATGGTTGGATCCTCTGAAGACACTGAGACACAGTCGCCCACCTCTAGCACTTCATCATTCAGACAGACCTTCCTGTAGTACTGTCTCTTCCCCTCAGTCTGAAAGACGTTGGAGAAAAATGTACTTTATGTATAAACACAGACTGCTGGCTTCTCATGCGTGACAGCAAAACTTCATAACAACCAGGGACGAGGAAAACAAATACCTGAATAGACTCTCCAATCCATGTCAGGTTGCACTGGGTCTGCTTCTTCCTCTTAGCATGAGAAACCTTTTTGGCCTTTGCCACTGTAATATCTTCTTCTTCAATGTTCTCATCATCTTCAGCCTCCTTTACTGCAAGGTTTGGGCACCTAAAAAGGTTGTATGATGGCAAAAGAGAAAATAAGGACTATAGACATAATAAACAAGTGTGCCATGCTCTAACCACAGTACATGAAATCAGAACACGTTTAACATTTGTCCTCATCTTTTCTACTACATTAGAAAAGCATTAACTAAGCGCATGTGTTAATTACACATAAATCAGTTCAATAGTCTCAGACCACAAAACCTTTGCCAACATACATTCAGAAGGATTAAAAACATCTACAGACAACTGCCCAGACATACACTCACCTTCTATGCTTACAAGCCTGCTTGCTTTTGCCACTTCCTCCAAATTTGATCATGTCCTTGCAAGCTGTACACTTGCCACAATCAGGAGACTGGCAAACCTGGACACAGACAAAGAATATGTATGTATTTCAACTGTTGAAGACATACAGATGACAAATCAAAATGCACATCAGATACTGCTGAATTAGTGTTTAAACAGTGAGACATCACTGTCATAACCACTCACCTCACAGACCCCACAGCGCTGTCTTTTGAGCCCAACACTCTCTTTATCATTCTGTTCTATCTGATCAGAGAAGAAGGTATCAAAGATCTGGTAGACCAGCTTTGTAGTGGTCGCTTTAGTTGGTCCCTTACTGTCCTTCTCTATCTTTGTTGGGTGACGAATGGCCTGTCTTCTGGCAGCTCTCCTGTCAACAGAATAAAAATTGTGTTCAGAGGAGAGATCCATTTGGCTTGGCACAAACACCTGATGATATGTGGAGCGATGGCATTATGAAGCCCCTGGCTGTCAACACACCACAGCATCAGGCCATGCAACAAAAGAAACAAGCAAACAAAACCAAAACGACACAGTAAAAATGTACAATGCAGAGTTCCCGTTTGATGCAACTGCTCAATTAAATTCTTCCCAAACATTCTGGCCTGCAGACTCGAGGTTAAAGAGTGTGCTTTGCTCTCAGTGATGCTAAGGAGAATCCTGGCTTACAGAGGCCTAACTAACTTTGTTTTATATTTTCTATCACTGTAATTAATCCAGGGCTTAATACATTAAGCCCAAGGTTAAGGGTCAACAAATCAGAATCATCATCAAATAGGGTTAACATCCGTATGCACTTAATAACTCTCCATGAGTAATTGAGTTTTAACTTATCAAGACAATGATTTTTCTTTTTTGTTCCAACAGTGATGGTTCACATAGGAATATCTCACGTTCAGACTTGCAAGTGTGAAACAACCGTCTGTCAAGGGCTTATTGTAGCATGGATTAAGTGCAGTGAGAAAAACCCTCAGGAGACACCGTTGAAGTTCAAGGCTTCAACTGATCTTCCTTTGAGAGAAGACTTCTGTGTGACGATCAATTACCTTTTGGAGTCACTCCAGTCAATATGACTTAAATGCTGTGTTTTTTCAGTGCAAGTGTCACAAGTACCAAAAGAGAGTTTGCATGACTGCAATGTTGAACAAAAAAGGGGGAAAAAAATGCATATTTGAACAAAAAAATTTCATGACCGTTAAATCTAGTTTCTTATACTCGGGTGAGTCAGTTTTTTCCATGACAATATACATACAGACATCTCAAAAGAAAACTTCTTTTTTTGGTAATAAATTCAATGTCACCAGACATTTTTAATATCTAATCTGTATCTATTGTGACTGACTCAAGATAACTTATGGACACTGGTCCACGCACACACACACACGCACGCACACATGTTATATGGCCAGAATTCAAATATGCCAGATAAACTAAAACAAAACCAAAGGAAAGCCAAGATGTAAATTAATTTAGAAATAATATTCCAGCGTGAACTTGTGTAATGCTCTTTTTGTCCATACAGCTTCTAAATGCTTCACACTAACACACCACCATACAAGCTAAAGATGCATTCACAACAAGGCCTACCTACCAGGACAGCAGCATGCTGCATTAGGAAATGTCAAAGGAACGTTAGACATTGGGGAGAACAAGGAGTGAGGAGCAGAAATACAGGAATATAAGCAAAATAAATAAATAAATAAATAAAAATCCTGAAGCACATGTGTTGCAAAGGAGCCGCTGCTAGAAAAACTGGGCGAAGCTGAGAATGGGAGGTCTTCATATAAGTTATAGAAGTAGCATGTAGTGTACATTTCTCATGTTTTGCTTAGTGTCTATGGAAAGCTTACTTATATGCTGTATGAACGGCACAATAAAGTGACAATTTCAAGTATTTACAGTAATCCTCCCTGAAGGGCTAAAGGGTCTGCAGATTCACATTCCAACCACCAACTAAACACCCCTCCTCCCCCTTTCAACTGCTAGTGAAGTGAGGAGATGTGATGTTTACATGGGTTTAAGTGTAAACCAGTGCACTAAACCCTCAAAAGGCTCAGGAATCAAAGCCACTTCCAAAGACTACTTCCAGCTGACCCTGCTTCACAGGTAAGAAGGAACCATATTCTGATCTTTCAGCCGTACCTCTTTCCTAGAGTGACTCCTGCAAGCTTGATCAGATCTCTCATGCAGGGAGTAACAATGATGGGCTGCTCATCCGAGTCACCAGCCTCATCGTAGCTCTCCACCTGCTCCACCACAAACTGGGCATGACGCAGTAATGTGTCTTCAGTGAAGCAGTTGAAGTTTAGTCCTGCAGGAGGCACAGTCGTCTGAGGGTAGGAGAAAAAAGGGGGTCAGTGTCATGTTTTTCTTTACCTCAGTAATGTTATGCTCACAAAATACCACTTGTGTGTGAGACTTGTCTAGTTTCTGTAAAACATCCTCTTGAGTGATAGCACTATTTATAGCACTTCATGTTGATGAATTAGAAAATCTTGCTTTAACAAATCATGCACTCCTCATAGTTTATGCAGGTTCATAGTTTGCTGATAAGGCAACATGTTTTACCAGTGTTGTATTAATTAGTTAGTCTGTAAAGTGCAAAGATTATTCAAGAGGCCCACCCTATCACAGGCTCTGACCAAACGTTGGTTAAATGATGGCATTTACTTGAAAAACTGATTGAACAATTAGTTAAATGGTAGACTTTTTTGTCAATCACAAATTAACATATTGACCAGTCGATTCTACCTGAAAAACATAATTACTTGTCTAAATCGACTTTTCTAGACTCAGCGCTTCACTGATGACCCCTTGAAAAATGGAACCATGTTTAGTACAGCAGAAACTGCTGCAATCGACTAACGAAAGATAGGGCTTTGTTCCATTCACGCAAGTCCTCACCTCAATCTTGTTGAGAAGGTCCTCATATGTAGCATCACGATTCTTCTGGAGGAATTCCACCACAATCTTGCTCATGTAGATCTTCTCCTGCATCAGTGCAAAGATGGGTGCATACTCCTCACTTGGGTGCATCAGGATGTAATCAGCAAAAGCTGGACGATGAAGATGGACAAAGATACAAACCATTAGTACGACATACAGAGTAAAATAAATGAAAATCTGGAACAGCAAACTTAGAACTTTGCTACCTGTAGTAAAACCAATTAAAGCCTTTTCTCCACCATCAAAACCAGTGATCCACCAGGCATTGATAGGACCAAGTTTCTTGGCAGGAACACCACCTGAAGAGGGGGGGACACCACACAGAAACTAAGATGAACATCTGCTTGGTTGTAGTGGTTAAGAGAAGAAAGAGAGGGAAAACAAACAAAACCACATGTACAAGCATCATTAAGTTTAGATTTTTGAAATGTCGGTTTTCATACCATCCAAGCAAGGGTTGTCATCATAGATTGGCTTGACAACACAGCTGAAGTAGAGCTCCACGTTCTTCTCAATTAGCCCGGAATCAAATGGACAAAGGTGGCCACGCTTGTCATACACACTGCAAGATATTCAGAGTTACATGCCATCACTGACAAAACCTCAGCTGCTGCAATATGAAAGCTTGTAACACCGTGATATGCCAGAAGAGCAAAACTTGCACACCTATAGATAGACCATAGCTTGACAAAAGAAAACAAGACTCCCACACCTTTAACTCTACTCTTGCAATCAGAAACATTTATTAATAACAATATTTTGGTACAAAGACCATCATCGGTTTATTTAACATAAGAAGAGAGCATCTTTAATAAGCTGGTTGGCACACGTGGAGAAATCAAGTCACCCTATAGACTGACATCACTCATGGAAACATGCAAAAACCACAGACCAATCAGGTCACAGTCTATGTGAGCAGCCTCATGATGACTTTTGTTTTGTTGTGTCAACACTATGACATACGCAAGAACGGACATGTTTTTCTTCTGAACTAAGCAAACAAGCAAAGTGTTACCTAGAATCTCTTACCTGAAGTTTGTAATCTTGTGTTGTGGCAGGTCTTCATAGCTCTCAAATCCATCCTCATTTGAGTCAAACAGGGAGAGGCGCTCATCTGTTAACATTTCTGGTTCATCCAGCTGAAGGTGAAGAGAGCACGATTACTTTCACTTTCTTCTAGTCAATATAAGTGATGACATTAAAAAATAATAATAATGATGGTAAAAACATACTTAAAAGCACATGCAATACCAAAGACAAGTAACATAGGCTTTCATGTGGTACACTGTATTTAGTTATTAGGGTGAAAAGGTGTATGCAAAATAAACTCAATTCAAAATTTATTGAGGTTTTTATAAAGAACACACATAATCACAACAAATTTACAAAACAAACCCTCACCGCATTATCAGGATCCCCCTGAAAGAACTTGAGGTCTGAGTCATCCAAGTATTGTCTGCAGTCTGGACATTTGGGGGGTGGTGTCTAAAATCAAAAAAACAGAAGAAAAGAAAAGACTGAATATCCAGGTCAGGTCAGTTCGAAGCATTAACGCTTACAAAAATGTTTCCAGCTACGATACTGTGCTGAATGAAACAACTCATTACCTTCGCAGCAGAAACAGGCTTAACAATCTCACTCTTGGACTCTTCTGGAGCAGCACTGCAAAAAGAAAAGTATTTGTATGTTCAATTGTGTGTGAGCTCCATCATCGTCATCATTAATGTTCAGAGGGCAAAAGACGTACTTTTCATCCGAGTCCACTTTGAGACGCTTCTCCTCCCGGGACTACAACAGATTTGAAAGTATGGGCAGTATTGCATATCAAACATTGTAAATTGCACAGAGTCCTGATGTTTAAACATCAACGGCACATAATAATGCCTCACCTCTTCAACATCATTTTCCTCCTTCTTCGGCTCATTTTGGCCATTAGAAACTTCTCCATTCAAGTCTTCAGACTTGCGCTTTTGACTGTGAGACAGAATTTACTTTAAAACTCAGTACACACACTTGTACATGCAAAAAGCAATTTTTTTTCACTTGGTGAAAATAAATGAAAGAGTCAAGTGAATGGTAGTGAATTACAAAGTATAACACACAAGATAAAACTAATATACGCACACTTTAGAGAACATTGACAAGATGGATGGCTGTTTCCCACTGTTTCTTGTAACTCTGGTGCTGGCAGGAGACTCTACAAAGAAAAACATACCTGTTTTATTATATTCAATTTGTGAGTCATCGCCATCTTAAAATGCAACGGTTACATGATTGATGAAATATTTATGTCGGTGTCAAACTTACTTTTGGTGTCAGAATTTGCCTTGCTCCTGCGTCCACCCTTCCCTTTGGGAGCAGTTGGTGACTTGATGGCCTCCTCATCCTCCTGTACGTCCATAGTTACATCTTCATTGTCCTCATCTTTGTGGGAACCATTTGTGAAGCCATTTGTTTTTCCATTCTGGTCCACACCATCAACATGTGAGCCATTTTCAAGATGAAGCTCTTTTCCAAGCAAAGCCTTTACATTAGCGATGTAGTCCTCCTGAGGAAAGTACACGACATAGATTGCATGTCACAGGAGAAATAATGAGAAGAGGACTTCCAGGATCAGTGATGTTTCTGATACCATTAAGAGTCACTAACCATTGAGATCTCTGAACTCTTCATCTTTTCCTCCAGGCTGGTAAGCTGGTCCTGAGCATCAACGTGCAAGAAGTCCTGCACCAACTTGAGCTTCTCTTTCACATGATCCTGAAATGGCATTTTAAGAAAAAGGATAAAATCAGGAAACCTAAGTTTAACTTATGCAGTTGAGGGTGCAAAGCAAAAGTACAGTAAATTCATGATGTACATTTAAAAATACTACAATACATTTATTGCTTGATTTTTGAGTGCTGTGTTGACTGACATTATTTCCCTAAAACACATTGCATAACAGAATCAGAGAGGCTACTTGCAGCCAGAAAACTGTCAAAATATGATAATTAATACCTGGTCACCTAATAAATCCTTGACAATATATATTTCAATTCATATTTCTGGCATATTAAAACTTGAAATCTGAGATAATCATCTCAACTGCATCTTTATTGAGATGTTAGCACGTTTTATATAAAAAGTTATTAACTTGAAAATGACAGCATTAAGGCTTGAACTTATATCTTGATTATATCTTCATGACACTTTGGAAAGTGATAAATGTTTGAGATATTAAATCCAAATCAATTTGCTAACATGCAGGGCACCCGTGGCGCAGCCCTGGGACTTGTGTCTAGATACCATCATCTGTACAGTTCACCTCTCTGCTTTGAAAAGTATAGAGAGATTCAATCATTATAACTGAACTACACACAAGAGTTTAGTGAAATCCTATGGAGGGTGGAGCTTGGCAGTGACGTTACTGTATATTGTAAACCTAGATTCATGTTCACTGGTCCTTGGAGCCCCAAACTGAACAGTCATTAGCACCACCAATTAGTGAGCAGCTGGGGTAACACTTTAAGAGACTACTTGCAGGCGTTCAGGTGCAATAGGCAGACACAGAACCCACCTCGTCTGAAAATCCATCCTCATCC
Organism: Chaetodon trifasciatus; assembly: GCA_037975065.1. Classification (NCBI taxonomy): domain Eukaryota; kingdom Metazoa; phylum Chordata; class Actinopteri; order Chaetodontiformes; family Chaetodontidae; genus Chaetodon; species Chaetodon trifasciatus. The sequence goes on from JBBMOE010000034.1 coordinate 325,820, forward strand.
AGCACCTGCAGCCTGTAAACAACGCACATGTCAAAACAGCACTATAGTAAGTCAGTTAACTGATGTGACGAGTCTAAAACATCTACGAGCACATTTACAACAAAGGTTGTAGCAATGAAACCGGTGTAACGGCGGGCGAGCAGAATCACAGATGGCAAAACTTCCTGAGTGGCGCCAAATCCCACACGCTGCTCCATCCATTGACAGGCTAAGATGCTAACTGGCTAACGTTAACAGGGAGCTAATGTTAACGCTGTATGCAGGATCAACCCTGACTGTCAAGAGGCAACAAGCTAACGCTAGCTGCAGTTGCTAGTACAAGCAAAACATAAAGTAGTGGGCCCGCTCACAACAACGAGGGTAAGTCAAAAGCAGTTAGTTAGATGGGCTGCACTGTTGTTTTTGTGGCTTGTGGACTAAGACAAGCTGCATGCATGCTACATAATCAGGGCATTTTAGCATTCACGTTACTAACGTTATCGTACCTTTTCCTGACATCCTCTGGCAGAGACAGGGAAGTCCTGGATGGCATGGTAATTAGCTAGCTAAACGTATAAGACAAAGGAGATAAAACAGCTTTAAAATCCGTTAAAACAATGTTTAAACCCGCCGTTGGCAACTACAGTGCGGCTCCACAGTGACTGCCTGTCTTGAGCTGTTTCTTGCAATGGATGCTATAAGCAATTCGGGCGCGCGGGCCGTCTTTTCGCGCGGAAACCCGGGTGTTGTGGACTGTACCACTACAATGATATATGGGTAAACACCTTCAGTGTGGGACGTAATATTTCGGTGCTTAGTGCATCATTTGATTGCGCAACACATTCTTTTGAAAACACCACTTTTTAGAGCACAATTGTGATTGCTACGTCGTTGTATTTTTAAAATAACTATTTTCTTGAAATGAACAACTAACTCGATCTACCCCTACCATTCACCAGATGTTGTAGACAGCTGACCAAGCGGAAGCAATCTGAACGTTTACTAATGAGACATATTGACAATAAATATCTGCAATTGAAATGGTATGTATCTGTACTTTTGAATGAACGCATTCAATAGATGACACTGTACTTCTTATGAATAATAGAGTAGTTATGTTAATGCAGGATAACAGCTGGAGATGACTCACTTTCCTGTGTTACTGTAATGTATGTTTATGATCCCGATCCTAACTGGATTTCTCATTGTTTCTCTCTTGTATATGTAAATATAGATGCAAATTGGAGGGATTTATATGATTCAATTTCTTCGATTTGTAGTTATAAATTGATATGGGGAAAGCGTCCTTCAGATGTTGCTTGCAATATACCCATTTTACCACAAGGTGGCACTATGTCATTGATAGCCTGAAAAGTCTTTATGGCTTTTTCGGGTTGAAAAATCGTGGCTGCGGATCTTCTCTCTGTCATGTTGTGTATGCATATTCAACCTGGCGATACGTACTGTCAGTTGCTTCCCAGAAGTTCAACCTACACACCTCCATTTAATTAACAAGGCAGTTCATGCAAGTGTGTGTGTGTGTGAGAGTGCGCGCGGTATAATATTTACGTAATCTAATGTAGATTATTTGCAGGTGTGTTGGGTTTTTCGTCCATGTTTTGTTTCTTGGTATAAATTAATCCAAACTGTCCTAGTTTGCAGAGACAAAGCCACTTGGGTCTTGTGTGCCGACTTAAATGTTTTTGTGTATACAACTTCACCTACAGGTTTCTGAGTCTGATGTCATATCCTGCAGGGCACTGGAAAGACTTGGCCGTCTTCCCAGCAGTGCAGGCTCCTGGGGCTGATTCAGCCAACATTCCCACCCAGGAATCCTGGACGTCTGACAGGAAACAGGCCCAACTCTCCCAAGGCCACTATAAGTCAGCCTCTCCCCTCACCCCAAGTCTCCCCCCTACCCGAAAACCTCTCCTGGGACCTTCTTTATGCTTCTCTCAGACAAACTAACTTACAAATAGACATTCTTCTTCACCACACCCCAGTTTCAGCCTCCCTGCCCTCTGCCCAGCTTCCCATCATAGCCTGGTCTTGCTTTAGCCTTCAAGCAAGTGAACAACTTTATTAGGTAAGAGAGCCAAGATTAATGCCCAGGCAACATTTGCATGTACAATTCCAGGCTTTCATGTTGAAACTAGTGTTTTCCTGACCTTGTCAGAGCATGTTTGGATTAAATGCTGCATTTTGAATTCTCCTCAACTATAGGCACAATAGAAAGGCATCTCAGGACCTGCAGGTAAGCTACAGCTGCAGTTAAATTACAGCTCAGAATTGAACTCAAAGACACAAAATGGGTTCTTTCAGTAATTCATTTATTTTTTAAAAAAGGAATGCAGTTAACAATGTTTATGTACCTACATTAGTGTTTCAGATTGTACCAATTTAACACAGGCAGCGTGCTACTGGACACACAAGGCTATTGCACACGAGACGTTTCATACAACACACATCATACATACTGTACAAAAGATACATACATACATACATACTTACAAACATACATAGTTATTCATGTATTTATCATAAAAAAAAATCATAGGCAACACAATGAAGTGATAGGTACACAGATTAAAACACCTCTCCATCTGAAAAAACTGGGGTAAAAGCAAACATCACTGAAGCTGCCAAAGTGCTTTTCACCATTTCTACTTGGCCATCTTAATACAAAAGTCAATATAAAAAACACTGAGAGAGAAGAGTTTTAAACGTGTGTCTACAGGAAGAAGGTTAGTCTAACCCTGAACAACAGGAACCGGACAATGAAAAACAGGACTTCCTGGATAAAGGAAGTTGCGTGTTGTAGGATGTCAGAATGAGGATGAAGGTGACTTCCCAGGAGGGCAGATCTCCCCCGTGCGTTTGAAACCGGATCTTCTCCTATTTTGAAGGGGAGGTGAGGGGTCTTTGGAAATATGAGGCATGCTTACATCTTTAGTTGCACAAGGCATATGGTTAGTTAAACCAGGATGTTCACAACAATTTTTTGTTCATGGTGCCATTTAAGACTTCACAGTGAGAGTGACCTAACCTGTTCATCCCATTCTCTGCTTGCCAATGACTTGGTAATTCAACATGATGATCAATAATACTGTCAACAATGGAGCGCCTGCCCCAAACACTTCATACATACATTCAGCCTAAGTCCCCAAGAGGAAGGCACAAACAGAGACAGCACATTGCTGCTACGTTTCTACAACACTGTCAGGACATTGGTCCCATTAGTCAACGCTGCTGGACAGCTGTCATTGAATATGATTCATCAGTGCCAACTCACTTCAGGAAATGTGCTTTCTGATGAGGCCTTCCTCTACGGAAACTGTTAAGATACAAAAGACAACAGTAAAAGCAAGTGGGACAGATTATGAGGACAAATGGGGCAAGGGGTGTTAGTGATGGAAGCTGGAGCTGGAATATATCATACACATCAGCGCTTACAAATAAGTTAGAATTTCATGCATTAAATGTATGCAGATTATGTAAGTTTGCTGTAGTTAATCAAATGGTTTAAGCAAGGTTATATAGGGAATATATAGCCCTGGTTTTGTTGAGGGGGCACTCTGTAATTTGGCTTCTGTGGAGTGCAGTGTTGAGTGAAGTTGATCACTGCCTCCGGCTCTGTAAAGGAGTGATGAATCTGTAGGCCTAATATATACATATACCAGTACGTGAGAGTAATGTGGTTAAACCTTACAAAAGGCAAGTGCAACTTTGCAAGCTTTGCATTGATGCATTTCTGGAAAGGCCCAAAACGACTCACTATAACTATGATATTATGCATGTTAGGTTTCTATTTTTGGCTTTTAAAAGGTTTAGAAACAAAACCAAGATGACAAACATCGTGTCACAAGCCAAGACAATGGTTTGCAACTCCATATCAATTACTGAGAGTACCCACGAAAAAGCTATTTTCACATTTCTGATTGTTCTCACCTACAAAATCAGTTCCAACATTGTGTTTTTATACCTGCTGCACAGGTGAATCGATTGAATGCTGATTGCGAATTCACACAATTTTCATTGTAGCAAGAAAAAGTCTGCATTGTAAATGGCTGTCGCAGCCTTGCCAGGCATGTCAGTCCGGGGTGTGCTTGCTTGTTTTTTAGCATCTATCCGCCTCATCACAGCCTCTCTACTTGATCTCATATACACATAGGCTTTCTCTCACTCACATACGCACACAGACACATACACAAAAGCACTCCAATGTGTTTGCACCATATCAAACACAGGTGGTACAGTCTTGCATGATGGGTGTGGTCTGGTGTTCATGTTTGTTGGTGCAGTGTTCCAGAGAGCTAGAGCTCTTCAGAGGGACCAGACAACGGTCAGAGGGCCGTCCGCTCTGCAGCACCCCCCAGCAGCACAACACACGCAGAAATTCTTTTCTCATGTCTTTGCTGCGCAGTGTGTAGATCACTGGGTTAAGTGCTGAGTTCAGAGTGGCAAAGCCAAAAAATATGTTCGCTTTGGAGAGGATAGGGCAGAGTTGTATACTGCAGAATGAATCTAGGAGGAGGATGGTAAAAGCGGGCAGCCAGCACATGATGAAGACACCCAGCACTATAGTGACAGTTTTCAAAAGGGAATAGGCAGCTGCATTGGTTGCTTCCTGGCGACTGGACCGTACAATCAAATAGATTTTCACATAGAGGATGACAATAGAGAGCAGTATGATGCTAAAAATGGTGACAACAAAGAGGATGTACTTCTTTGAATAGAGTGGCAAAACAGCTGAGCATTCATGGAGGTCGTTGATGCAGTTCCAGCCGATGATGGGAAGTCCTCCGAGGAGGATGGAGGTGACCCAACAAGCTCCTATCAAAAGAAACATGCGGCACGTTTTGGTGGAGCCATACACCTTGACCTTGGTGATAGCAAGATAGCGTTCCATAGCTATGGCCAGCAAGCTGAAGACTGAAGCTGCCAGAGCAATAAAAGCTGTACCCTCCCGGATGAACCACTGTATAGGCATCAGACCAAAGGTCTTTGACCCTGATAAAAAAATGTTGGCTATGTAGGCCGAGCCTGCCAGCAGGTCAGAGAATGCCAGGTTGCCGATGAAGAAAAACATGGCAGAGTGGAACTTCTTGTTGCGGCAGACAGCAATTAGGACCAGCAGATTCTCCAGGATGATGATGGTGCAGAGGATCACAATGACAATGTTGAGGGTGGTGAGCTGCTTTTTAGTCTCAATATATTTATCCAGATCCTGGGGGGTCATGTTCTTAGCAAAGGCATAATAGGAGTGGATCAGACTCTTGTTGTGGTACTGGGAATACTTGCTCTTCATGGTGACAGGGTGGCAGAGCACAGCGGCTTTACGGCAAAGATTCATTCACACAGTGGAGTTGTGGAGAGTGTCTAAGCCGGTAATCATTGCCTTTAAGGAGAGGACAGGAAGAGGACCTTGGCCGGGAGGGAGACTGCCTGTCCCACAGTCACGTGTAAAGAGCTCTATGTGGGTCACCTGCAGACACACAGAAAGGAAGAGAAGACCTGGGTTACTTGTTGTATTAATGAAATGAACTGTGACAAAGCAAACATACCTTTTTAGCAAAGCAATGCACTTGTCTCTAGCAAAACAAAGTAACCAGGCAACAACCAGTTTCTCAGTCTGTACAGTGGAAACATTTTTTTAACTTGATGAAAACTCAATTGTAATGCCCCAAAGTCAAAGACTGGAGACACAGCAATAGACCAGAGCTTCAAAGTGAACACCACTTATTACCAAATGTCCTTGAAGTGATCTAACAGATAAACAGTCAAAATAGAAGAGCTTTGAAATTTACATTTGAAGTAGAGACCAACAATCACACGATAAAATGAAACGCCTCATCGTGAGAGAACACACTGCACTGACTGCTTCCATTTGTTACATCCCAAACTAAACACCCACGCAGGCAACAGTTGCAGCTTGTTGTGGCCTAAAAGGAATGGGAAGTGATTATCCAAAGGCTTAGAAGGGAGTTGTACATTCTCATAAAGATCTTCCCATTTTCGGATGGCGAACCTGTGCAGGCAGAGATCATCTTCAGGTAGAGTAATAAATACTCTGTGAGACAGTGCGCTGGTGCTTAGACAAAGGCTGCACTCATAGTCTGAAGGGGACATTCCACCAACCCTGTCCGAGCACTCGACTGTCAACACACGGCATTGTTGTGGGGAGCGAACCATTCCACTCCGGTGAGCTACCTCTCGAAACTTCAGAATAGTTTGTGGATCAGCCAGACTTCTTCATCCTGACCTGCCCCTTCCAACCCGTTCACAGACATCAACAGCAAATCAAATAACGTACTCAAGAAGAAAAGGTGACAGTGCCCCGACTGTGTCAGACAAAGCTTTGTATGACTTAATTGCCAAAAATAATAATAACATTGCAATATAAAGTATTCAATACACTATTGATTTTACACACACAAGAACATTATGTCAAACGGCGCTTTGTAGGCATATGTTGTTATTGCAGATTTCTCCACTGTGGGATTTCTAAAGGATTATGTTATTTTACTGTCTGATGTATATGACAGAATACATAAACAAGCTTACTGGTGTGAAATCGTGCCGAACACCTTTGACCAAATAAGCTGTAAAGTTTTATAATGACGTGCCCAAACCAATTAACAAACACTTTGTGGACCAGAAATGTGGCTTCAGATTACTCTTTTCAAGGAGAAACCTATAAACAAAACAAAATGAAATGGACTGCAGCTACAGGGCTGAAAACAAAGGAAAGTTGGAGGCTCTGGAAATCTAATTAGAGGTGGAGCTGGTGTCTTAAACCTGTCAAAAGTAACAGGATCCCTCTGCAGAGCAGCTCCAGAAGTAATTGAACACTGATGCTTCCACTGCTTGTCTGTGCAACAAGCCTGAACGGCTGCAGCAGCTCTTAACTGGTAACCTTTAATGGAAACTGGGGCTGAACCTCTTCTCCCTTCTGCTGGGCTTTGACTCAAAACCCGAGAGACTGAAAGATGGAGAGGGAACGAGACAAAGCCAGAAAAGAGCATGCATGTGGAACGGCATCTGGACACAAAGGCAGGAATCTGAGACATCACCGTGACGTCCACGCACACAAATTCATCCATGTGACGTGTTGCACCACACAGAGCTGTACTCCACACATGCACAGAAATCTACCTTCACACACGGCTGTTTGTGACACACAAAGAGTAGTGTAGCGGCACATTCCCAGACAAACATGCAGCTTTGACACAGCTGCTATTGGTTGCTGGTAATAACCAGCACACTGTTTCCTCAAGCAGGAACAAAGAACAATAGTCTCCTTCAGTGTGGAGAGCATTGCCCTTCAGCCTTAATAATGGGACAGCGCACTTCCATTTGGCTGCTACAACTGTATCATAGCAGAAATTTATTTACAGTTGAGCACTTCTTATCAGAAGCGCTGTATCAGGACAGTCTCCACCCCATCCTTTAGCTCCATTAATAGACACAAATAGGAGGCTTGAGGCTGAGCACATGTGCCAGCTGCACCAGCGTAATTACATTAGATTACATTATTGCAGCCTACAATGGTTTTACTATTGGAAAAGTAGGCTGACCTAGACCAGTTCTGTACCTCCACAGCCTCCAGTCTGTGAAAAGAAAAACACTGGTTTTGTTTTGCTTCATTTTGGCTTTTCAGCTCTGCCAGGTTTTCCCTGGACAGTTCTCTCATGTGTTGTGTACCCAACTAAAGGTCCTCCTGTCACCTGCAGTCCCTGTCGTCTGTCATCAAGGGATTTCACTGCATGTGGGAAACCTGACGGGCTGGTTTGCCTACAGCACCGTCACATCGCAGCCCTGCCCTGCCCCTCTACCTGCCGTGTACAATTCCGGTGTTTCCACAGTGATTGGTTGACAGGAGTGCAGACTTCCTGCTATGTAACCCCTCCCGAACACTTCGTCTACGTTGTGCCCTGTGCTCGACCCAGACATCACTGTCACACTTCCACAACAGACATAACACGTTGTCAAAAATCTTGTTACGCCATGTCAACCAATGACAAACACAATGAGATAGCAACAGCAACACAAACCTTAAAAACTATACTTCAGTGTACCAACAGAATAGCTAGTGCTTTACTAGTATTCTAAAAACTGATTAATATTGTAGTAAAATTAAAAGGGTACAAAAATATTAGAATGTTATGCAACCACACTGCTCTAAAGTATGTTAAAAATATATTCCTTGTGCATCAAATGTTTTGTTGCGTTACCAGTGTACACTTCCAATCAATTCAACTGTATACACTTTTGCAATTAATGCACATGAGCATTAAAGACATATTCAGTGTAATTTAAATCTAATTTGTCTACACTGAGGTTGCATTAATTGCTAATAAAATTAGACCAAAGTATCATTTAAAAGCGCTACTTCAGAACACCATATTTATACATATATAGATGTAGGAAATACTTTATTCAAAGTACTTTTTAGTTGGGGATTTCACAAGGACAGAGAAGATGGAAATTCCTTGGTTTCATAAACAAATGCGAAAGTACGTGTGATGTAGGTGATGGTGTAGAGAAGTTACAGAAAGAGAAATAACATAATATCCTGTCTTGATTTCACAGCAAAGCTCAGACATATCTAGACAAGGTGATGAAAGAAACAACTGTGGACAGAACGGTACAAACAAGTTCCAAAGAGACAAAGGAAGTCAAATGAAACAGAAAACTAAGACAGGATATCCTATAAGAGAACGTATCTGTGCCGTATCATCACCAAAACTGTTTTCTGTTTCTCAAATGTGCCAAATATGCCCATACTACTAAAATGCACTTTCACAGCTATGCCTGCTTTTCACAAGCACAGATGAAAACCAAGGCACCACAGGTGCAAACAGCTGCATATCGAGCCTCAATTTTCTAACGTTCAAAAGGGAGTGATGGTTGCTGCTGAAAGCTGACTCTTGTTTTCTCCTAATCCGATCAAGGGACAGAGTTCTCCTATCCATCATGGGACTGACGGCTGCACAAAAGCCTCAGGTGTTTTTCCCAGAAACACCTGATAAGCCCCAATTAGCAGAGCGTCTGCTCACTAAAAACCAAGGCAACGCCACCCCATTACACCACCTGCTACCTGTAACTCTACTTACACCTGGCTCCGCTTTCTCCAGGGTAAAGACCTTGAAACAAAAACAGAGCTCCTCAGTCTGGAAACAGCATGCATGGCCACATTTCACTCACATGCACAATCTCCCACAAACATTTTGGACTAGATAAGAGCAGTGACTAACCTTGTTATCTTGTTTGCATTTAAATTTGTTTACCTAGAGGAATCACTCAAGTTTCACTGTTAAGCAGTTTGTGGTCTGAAACATCCTGTAACACACCGTTCTCCATTTTACAGTCCCTGCTCACAAGCCTTTGTAGCAGGTGAAAGAGCACCACTCCAGCCTCCTTTTTCACAGCATGTGTTTCTCCACAGACTTTGCCCTAAAAAGCCAGTAGCATGAGCCTATAACAGACATGTCTCCTTTGTTAGGACTATGATATGAACAAGCGATATATGTACATTTTCCATTTTAAGGGGATTTAGTGACTTCCTGCGTCCTCTGTGGAACACCAGGCTTTTCTTCTGGAATAGACTCAATCTCTCCTTTTCAGAACACTCACAAGGTAATCCATCATGGATACACAGAAAGCATCTGCTGCTGTGATTTGTTCTTTCCTGTTCAGTTTAACAGCCGGCGATGGTGATATCAGCCTTAACTCATCTCTAAGAGTGCTTTGCTATAATGGAAAATGGAATCAGTCTACACCTTTCTTCACCCCTCTGCTCTTCTAACTGACCTACAGTCCAAAATACAGTCTGTGAGTGCTTCAACCATAATGACCGGCACTCTCAATGAGAAAGTATATACAGTAAGCATGTCAGAGAAACAGCAATTGTGTGTGATGCATTCGAGAGCTAGAGATTGTGAGCGGAACGACAAAAATGTTTCAAGTGAAAACCTCTGAGCTCACACAGGATATAAAGATCAAAAAAGGTGTTTGGGGTATTTCACCAGTAGTTAAAATAAAAGGTGTGAATGTGACCTCAAAGTGTAGGTAGAGTTGAAGAGCTGTTCCTACACTCCTAAGAGGAAAATGCCAACGTCAATGTAGTCAGAACATTTCCCCAATCAAGTGTTGACATGTCAGACTTGCAGCAGAAAACACAACTAATACCCACCACATGGTTTCACCACTGCTACCGCAGGAGCTTCAGTTCTAAGGAAATGACTACTGCGAAAGAACAGACACAATCATTCTCTATACTTTTCCATTTGTTAAACTGTGACTGATGACATTTTGTACATCCTTGTCTTTGCAGTGGCAGTTCAGTGCTCCTCTAAGTCATCACAAGTCCCTGCACACATGGGCCAGTTAAGGCAGGCCTTTTTTGCATCAAGCAGCTCTATGCAGTCATGCTGTGCAACCACAAAAAACACAGGATGGACCGTCTGGCAGGTGGCTGCTCTATCCATCACTGAGCCCTAGGGCTCTGCGTGTGAAATCTTTTCACATCAACACAGCAGCACTATTGATTGTCCGAAGTCAATTTCCAGGAAACAGCATTAACGTGTCATGACGAGGATTCATGTAGCCGCTGTGACATGACTGAGCTGCGTCCCAGGCCTTTAAAGTACCTTAGTCACAGCACAGACTAAACAGTCATGCACAGTAATGCTTTAATTTAGCAGCATCTCTCTTACAAGGTCAAAATAAATCCTGGACAGTCATGGCTGCCTGAGCTTATCTTAAGCGGTCGCTGTTATCTCTGTTTCAAGCCATGCTGCAGACAAGTTCACTGATAACACTGGTGCTCAAAACAGTGACGATGAAGATGCACAGCTGTCATGAAGATTAGGTGAGACTAAGCCACAAAGCAACACATCCAACCTCAAGCAGTTCTGCACTTTAAGCGTCACAGTTCCGTTACCAGTATAAAAATGCTTTTACTTCAAAATGTCAGGACTCAGCTCACTACTAGATATTCATAGTTTTCTTTAGCATTCGATGGTCAACATTAAAGCAAAAAATACCTTTTACTTTCATTCTTTCTCATCTATCTGTCTAGACATTTACAGAGGTTTACTGGTATTTCCTAAACACCAGAAATCAAAGTAGTAAAATCCTGAGAGACAGAGAGTCTGACACATTCTGGCAGTGATTTCACAGACCAGTCTTGTACTCCAGAGACAAAAGCGTGGGCTGAGGATGGAGGAGTGAGAGATAGAAGCAAATAAGTCGTCAGGATCTGTTTTGAAACACCAGCGGCTCATAAAATTACCAGACAAACTCAGGGTTTTAAGGGGAAGTAAGCGAGCATACAAAAAAGACGAGAGCCTGTTTCAGCGTCACGCTGCAACAGTCGAGAAGCAGAACAGATAGAGCGATATGAGATGCAGGCAATATCTCTCAGTTTCTATCTTGGAGAGGAAGACAATAGGGGAAACAACAAATTTAACAGAAAAAAAAACTTGGCAAAGAAATGTCTACAACTTGCCAAACCACATCCAGACATGGACAATTCACATCTTTTTATTTGACTGAAAGGAATACAGAAGCAGTCATGACACGTTTGCATCAGTGTCACAATACTTGCATTAGATGAGAGGCAAAGAACAAAACAGTTCCTTTTACTGACAGATTAGACGGTTCCCTCTTGTTCTTTCACTCTGCGTTGGAGGTTTAATTTAGCTCCAAAAGCAAACCTTCTTCTCTTTTTGTCAGTTATTATGCAAACACAATCATGCTTCATTAAAATGGCATATAAGCTGCAAGATATTAGGGGAGTGGGTGTCCTCAATACATGGGGTTTCATCATATAATTAGGGATTGCCCTTTCGCTCGTCAAACAGTTTGACAGTTTGAGTACAGCTTCTTCTGAGGGTACTAGCCTGTCAACACAGTTCAGTCAGGAACAAAACACACTTTTTTTCTGCGTGTTTAATACTGACTTGCTTTGTTTTTCTGTCCCTCTCCTCAGTCAGTTTATCTCTGCAACTTTGCAATGCTTTATTTATAGCAGCTGTTCGTGTGCTGTGGCTCTTACGAGTGGCAGTGAGAGGAGCTGGAGACAAAGAGCTGCGTAAAGAAGGGCATCATACAGCCTCAGGAGCCATAACCCGCATGACCGGCAGACACCCTCCCCCCGAGTCTGCCCCACTGGGGGGTGGGGGATCTCCAAGGGTGGCGCCCGAGAGGCAATTACTGTAATACCTTCACCCTCTGACCATTCCTGTCAACTTAAGTCACTAGCTTCCAAATTATTCATGTTTTTAAACGCTCTATTTTGCATATTTCCCTTTCATGCTGCTTCCTGATTTGCAGAGCCACACCGACCTCACTCTAACACCCCCTCCTCCCCTCGTATATTTTAAACTTCACCACAGAGATCAAAAGACAAGGCCACAAAGAGGTGATTAAATGCACATCAAGAAGGATTTATTTAGCACACATCTGGGGCAGACATGTTCTTACAGTCCCCTATTAAGGACTTCATTACAGCATGCAGTGTGCAAGCTCTCGATTCAGGAAACTCTGGAGCTCTGCAACAAGAAACTACTTTCTCAAAACTGTGTATGTGTCATAATTCCTCTTGTCATTGCAAAACTGTGTGATATTTTATGTAGCTTTGCTGATAACAACTCCAAAAATATCACCATTATCAGCCTTATCATCAACCCTTGAAGACACATTATGTATTTCTACAGAATGCATGTGCAAACTGTCCTGAGATTTGCTCAGCATGAAAAAGTAATGAAACTGTTCTCAGAATTCACACTTGACATGGAACAGCGGTATACCACAAATGAAAATGCCTGGCCCGAACTTGTATAGATAGGTAGTGTTAACCACATGGCGCCTTTAATACAGATGTAGACCACTTGCACTCCGGCTGTTGTGACGCAGTAGGAAGTGAGACCAGGTCTGGCTGGCCTGCATCAGAAACCTCAGGCTTGAATACTTGATTCAAGTTTCAGCCATTCTGCCCTTCTCGCACCTTCCCATGTTCTTGTCTTTACAATGAGTTCTCCCCTAATGAATGGCTCTGAACCCTCTTTTAGGTCTCTTTTGTCCTAGCTCCCTGCTTCTATTCTACTCTGTTGCTAGACCTTGAACTCCACCCCTTCTCATGTTCTGTCGCGTCGTTGGGAAAGTGTGAGGTTGCCGTGAGAGAGCTTGTGGTTATTTGTTGCATGGCGTGCACATGAACACGAGGCATGACCGCATACATATATCTATGCATATGTGCATGCTGGGAACGTGGAGGGTTGCTGTGACTATGACACTCGCGTTTGTTCCACTGATGTTGCAGCAATTTGTAGTGCACCGAACATCATCACAACACAGTCACGGGACAGCATGCTAAAATGAAAGACGCAGTGGAGGAGAGACGGGAAGGTGCTGGCGACAAAACAAAGCACTGCACAATGGAAAATGATACCATCAACAGCAGCTGACACACAGGGGCACAAAGCCACCCTGATTGCTTCTGCCTATAGTACCCACTGATAAGATGATGAATTGATGGAGACCCTCCATCTCTCCTCGTGGTCCAGCATAAGAAAACAACTCCAGACTCCTCTGGCAAACACAGATCCATTAAACACAGTTCTGTTGTTGGAGGAAAACATGGTTGCCTAGAGAGGGAACATTGTTGTGTCCACAGTCCACAGTTGTTCCTCTGTATTTTATACAATTTAAGAATTCCTTGCTTTGGAGAGCACATTTATTTCTTGAAAAACTCTTGCAATGTCAACATAATTTGGGCTCTCTGGCATGAGGACATCATATCTTAAACTGTGAAAAATATGTGTGCAGGGCCAGTACAGTTACAACCTGCACTTAAAAGACCAGTGAATGGGTGCATGGAAAGAGACCCAAGGGTATTTAACATTACAGAGTTTGGAGGGATACAATGTCTGTTTTACTTTCTGGCAACATTACAATATTTAAAAAAGAAAAGGCCCCACTTTAAACAACTTGGCTCTTTATGCAGCTTTACCAAGCCTTATGCAAGGTTTGGGTACAGTGGTTTGCCAGGGGATATTGTGTAACATACAGGTCAGAAAGTGAGTATTGCTGTGATGCAGCCTTTCAGAGGGTATGAGGCAACAGCTACTTGACTTTGACCTAGACAAGGCCCATCTGAAATGGACAAGTTTGAACAGTTGTCATATTAGTTTGAAGTAAACAGAATCTACTTCCACTCAATCTGTCTGTTGCAATGGAGCAGTCTGGCCTCTATCATGACCTGGCTTGTGTTTGGCTGGAGGTTAATTCCATCATGTCTTTAAGCCTGGAAAGACTGAAGCTGAGGCCTTTACAGGATAAACAATCTTAATGGCTCTTTCTAACAAAACAGACCATCACAGTTTGGTATTTTGCCTTATTTTTAAAGTCTGTCAATCTGAAAGAGCTCATCTGGAGGAGAGACCAAGTTAACTTTCAGTTCCAAAGAAAATGAATGGCTTCAACAGGCTCTCTCTGGCTGCACGGGGCGATTCAAAATCCAAGAAAACGGTCTCCAGCATACTTCTGGATCTGGGGAGGTGGGGTGTTAAAGTAATCCTGTAGAGTTTTCCAGCTGCACAAACAAAGCTCACCGGACAACAAAGGCTTCCAAGAGAGAAGAAGAGAGGAGGAGGAGGTCTTCAAAATCACAGCATCCTCATGTGTACCTGCTCCAAGATCGCTCCAGAGTGAGCGCTGAGAATGACCAGAAATCAGGAAACCACGACATGACCACACTGATTAAGCCTGCCGCTAGAACAGACAGTGTGAGGCTGTTCCCATCCAATTCATAAATCACACTGTATGACCTAAAGAGAGGTTGCAAAGTGCTGCCGATCCTATCCAAAGCCACAGCAGTAACCAGAAACCTTGCATTCAGTCGACTTGTCATTGTCTCTGAAGAATGTGTGATGTTTCTGTCCGTGAAGCACGCTGCATAAAGAAAAATGCCTGTCAGAGCGCTAAAAACCATTTGCAGCTTTAGTTCCAACAGCGTTTTGGAACACAGGATAGTCCCAGCTTGAAAAGTGACAGAAGAAGAACAGCCTTATCCCAACTCCAGAAAGCGTCATGGCATGCTGGTACAAGCATCAGCACCTGATCATGGGGGGTCTTATAGTTTGTTCAAGCCCCTCAAGTGGAAAAGGAATGTAACAGGAGACTTTAAAGCTGATGGATTCTTTCATTGGCTAAGACACCTTCCTAAAATAACCCCAGCCACTATTTCCTCCATCAAATATCCGCTTATGTAAATGTTTATATAATAATCAGAACAGCACTGACACTATCTCCTTGCAACTCAGAGAGATTGTTTTGAAAAGGAGAGACAGATAGAGCACGTAAGTGTGCATGAGCATTTTTCTATCTGCCAACAATGAGCAAGCACAACTTTTAGTGACATCGTATCAGTTCTGTTTACAAAATGGGTAAAAAGCAGAGGACGCCATATTTATTCTCTGATCTCAGACACTCCCAGCTCTTGGCTGTGAATCATAAAGCTACATGATGTCAGCTGTGTGTTGTGACTTGCGCTTCGGCAGCCTGCTAACAGAAGGCGTTTATTTTGCTCCAGCTGCCACACCCTAGGAAAGTGTTTTTCAGGCAAAGAGGGAGTACCAGCTAGAACTCTGAGCCTTAGAACCCAACTGACGGTCTCCAGAACGCTATTAATATCACAGAGAAAAGCTCAAAAGTGATGTATAAAAACATGCATTGTCTCCTATGATCTGCCAAGGCTCCTATTCTTTCTTGGAAGTTATGTATTGACCTCTGACTGGTTTCATTTAACCAGGTAAAAGCCATTGTGCCTCTGGCAGGTCGCTCCTCTGATCTTTCAGTGCTGTTACCCGCCCGATCTGGCTGAATAAAGTGGTGAGTGTAGTAGACAACAAAAGAGAAGTCAGTCTCCCAAAGGAAAAGCCTTCTCACTGTTTCCTACATGCAGACTGCTCCCAGGACTGAGCTGAAACCCGAGCGTCCGTCAAGGATCTGCAGCCCCCCACCCACCGCCCATCCCCGCCTTCAACCCCCTAGTGACCTGTTCCATTAAAAAAGGTCCCGTAAATCCAGTTCCCACCACTGAATTACCATTAATTTATTTATCCGTCCATGCACTTATACATCTATTTATTTATTCAGCTCATCTATTTGTCTGTATTTCTCACGCTATCCCCGGCAGTCCCCATTGAGAAGGGTCCGATTACAGCAGTCATCTTGCAGAGGAAAACAGGGCCACTGAGCACAGTGAGCTGGGTCAGCAACATACAGATCCTGAACTCATGATGTCATGGGCTGCTAGACTGAGCCAGTCTGCCTGCGCTCTAACATAAAAGATTTTAAAGTCCCTCTCTATAGACTGGTAAGACTAATACCATGTGTGCTCCATGTCTGCGGAAGGCTTCATGTGCCTGGATCAGTGGAGTGTCTGGCCAATAAGTTGACGCTGTTCACAGCACCCTGGGGTTACTCTGGCCCAGGCCAAGGATGGTGAAGTGTGTGAAGAAGCCTGGCAGCAGTCAGACCTGGTGGAGTGGCGGGTGTTGTTCTTGTGCAATGAGCCATGTGGTCACATGGGCGAAAACACAGACGGCCGGCCGGCTGTATCATGCCTCTGTCTTCAGCCAGTCCAAAGCATGCTGGGAGAACCACCTGAGCTGATAGGCAGGCGTGCACGCCCCAAACAAGCCAAGCTGCTCTCATTCAACACCAGCATCAATGAACCTGCTGACAGGGCCTTTAACACTTGATAGTACTCTCCTAATACTGCTGAGCGTGTTTCCTCTTCACCCCCTACTCCTGATGTTATCAGAGTAAGACATTTGCTTAATTCAACAGACTTTGAGAGTTTGGTTTGTCATCCTGTTACCTTGGTTGGGGCTTGAGATAATACCACCATAAGCCTTTGCAGTTTCAGACAGCCTGCTAATGAGCGCAACACCATGCAGACTGAACCAGACCAACCACAGGATAGAGGATGATGGATGGGAGCTTTTATCTGGGCAATAAACATTAGTTCCTCCACCTTATCATCTTATCTCACCGTGATTTGAGGATTCTCCCACAGCAGGATGCCTCATGACTGGACTGCTGACACCTATGTATCCCTCTCTGCAGGCTTTACTCTTTTGGGCATGAGGAAACATGTAATTGTGTCTGACTGGCCTTATGGTGATGTTAAGGAAATATACCAGGGTGACAAGAGACGGCACAGGCTGAAGCCTGCAACTGTCCAAAACCATTTCAAATTTCATCCACGTCTATAATACAAATGCATGATATTGTGTATTAAAAACTGATATATTTTACTCATTTTAATGTCTGCCAACAATATAGGATACTATAGTGTGTTAAGACTTTTGTTTGTTAAAGCTCTGTGCTGCCTTCCTCTGGGGAGCACATCTCCAACCCCATGAGATTAACTCCGGTACATGGGGATAATGGGGGCTTTTGTCTTATTAATACATCCTTTCAATACAATGCCTTCTTTAGAGTGACGGATGAACAAGCCTCAACAACATCGGAGGGGTCCGGGGGGGTGAGGGGGGGTGGGCACAGCAGGCTGTACAACGGCTCCTAGGAACTGTGCGTGTGTGTGTGCGTATGAGAGAGAGTGAGTGAGTGAATGTGTGTGTGGTGGCCCCCGCGAGGACGCCTGGGGTGCATGCAGCTCATCTCCAACAACAGCTATACAGACAACGTATGATGCAGCACACTGCACGAGCCCCCCACCCCCACGATCGACAGCTGTAGCCCTGCGTGTTAATATATAACACCATACAATGTTATTCATTAAAACAGTGTGTTTAACAAACGCAGCTGTCACATGGACTCCAAATATTCACCGTGGCTGCAGCCAAGTTTCTGATTGTGGCAAGAGCAGAGGTGTTGCTTAATGAGGGCGCTCGTGCTGTCATAGGTGTTAGTGGGTCATACCCACATTTCGAAAATTTGATGGTGAAACGGACTCTTTCAGTTCATTATTAACCCCTTTGACCGATCACTGGCGTCATGAGGAGAAGGGGTTTATGAGTGACGGACTTTTTGTTTTTAAAGACCAAGAAATGAACTAAATAATGTTAAACTGTATGGCATTTTACAGAAGTAGGAGAGATCCTTTTGTTATGTTGCTGCAGCACAAGCAGACACTCACACTATCAATATTTTGAGAACGTGCCATTACTTACCCCATGAGAGATTTGGTCGAGAGCAGCGAAAAGACGCTCCGACACATATTTGTCTCCAAATGTCCTCACATGTGTCCACCAGGTCCCACGAATGCTGCGTCAAAGTTCAGCGCTTTCCTCCGCTCCGGGGTCGAGAAGCAACGATGACAATCAAAACTTTGGCGGAGGACTAGACGGCGTGTCTTGTCTCGTAATTGGTAAATCCATACCGGTCTGTGGGCCACCGTGGAAACCCTGCAAAGACCAGCCGAACACGGGACGATTCCAAAAAAAAAAAATGAAAGGCCAAAGGAGACTTTTTAAAAACGGGAGATCGCACTTTCTCTTTTGTTGCTCTAATCCAACAGTCCGTCTGATTGTCCTCCTGCTCTCTGGGAACAACAGCTCCACGGGGCTGTGGAGCGTCAGGGAGGCGCGCGCACAATACGCGGTCACACACACACACACATACACACACAGAAACACACACCCACACACGAGAGACAGAGGGTATGGAAACGTCATATGCCCGTAAAGAGTCGCGAGCCTCAGTATCTAAATAGGAATAAGAACAGCAATTAATATGGAAAATACATTTAAAGCCTTTTTCTGGAGCTTTTCCTCACCCTGGAGCACCCAAATGAAGTCCAGATGTTCCACCTCTTCACTTCCTCTCTCCTAGCATATCCCAGCATGAACCAGAGTCCACACTTTTCAACTCATCCTGCTCAGTTTCCACTGAAATCTGCAGCCGCTGTAAATGCACATCTACAGCCATATGACCGTATACTGAAATGAATACATTCTCCAGTGTCAAAGGAGCATGAAAAATAAACACTGGCATTTGACCTGCTCCTACTCATGTGACATTTTCCAAACTACACGGTTTTATTTGTTGTTTCTGATGAGTCATTCCTGTATTTTTCACATTTCCCTCTCAGGTCTAGGTATAGGTGTAATAATGAGGGTGAGGTGAAGGTAAGTCGAGGCTTGTTAGTCATCAGGGCTGTGCCTAGACATAGAGTGGGGCAGGTGCTTACTCGAGTGAAGGAGCCTCTATCCAACCCCAGAGGAGGTAATAATGTCCTCATAGTCCCAAGCGGCTATGATGTCATGTGTCTGTGATATGAAGAAGGACTTGCGTAATGTTGTTATAGTATTTATTAGTTGTCTTACAAAACACCTAGGAGCTCCCCAGCTTCTTTGCTAATGGAGCTTGGATTTGCTTTTGGAACTATGGGTGCACCGTCAAGGTTGCCAAAGTGTTCCAAAATTCATGTTTTGTTTCCCAAAACCTCAAAATTACACACAGAACATGTGCATATGGAAACAGAAAAACTTTGTTTATGACAAAACAAAACTTCAGGGTGGTGATTCAGCGTTTAAGAAGTAGGTGTATTTTTTTTGATGAAATGACCACAACCCAGCAAGCAGGTGGTACCTCTCCAGACTCACTCATGTGGTCTCCGCTGAATGACATCAGAGCACAACACACAGGGAAGACACCTCACTGCTCATCATAACGTACAGTCTACCTATGGGGGTGAATGAAACATCCACAACACACCAAGAAACACACCAAGCCATTCCCAAATGAGTCTGAGGTGCGTCTGGTCTCTGCCAAACAGTTTCAACAACTTTGACTCATGTCGTGTCTGCTGATGGTTTACTGGAGGAGAAAGGCTCAGGATTGTGCAACAACCACTCTCACCGCACTCATCCCCGCCGCCCCCGCAGCAGCAACTGGTATGTGGAAAGTACTTACTCTGAAGAAAAAGTGAAGAGCAACTTGTGAAAAAAAGTAATCAACTTTGCAACACTTCTGTTGGAGTTGCCAAGATCTTTTAACCTGCAGTCTCAGGAGGTGGAAATTTACCAATTTAACTGTGCATCCTCGAAACTTTTCTTGCTCACTTTCTGTATTGTAAGATGAAGTGGTGGCAGGTTGAATGAGTAGTGTGTAATGGATGTGTAGTAGACAGGCTTTATGAACTGACTTCTCACCATCAGTAGGTTTTATGATGGGACTCTTTCAAGAGCTACTCCACTAAAGCTGCCCCACTGCTGTGTCTCTCCCTAGGCTTTTAGGGGAGGGGTCAAGAGCCCTGACCTCACTTCCTGTTGGGGCTCCTCACAAGCATTCCATTGTCTGTGAGAATGTGCATTGGCTCAGGGGACTCTGCACATCTGGCAGCTGTTATTAGCAACCTCCTGTACCCCCACCCCCGAGGAAGATTACTACATCTGCTGGTGGATGTGCACCTTAAAATAAACTCTCTGGGATAGTATTGTTTCATGAGCCACTGCTGTGTTCCCATTTTTTTTCTCCCTGCCAGCCCTTAAAATGACACTTCAGGAGTCAGTCTCTATGGTAATATGGCATATTGTTGAAGCAATAATTCTACATTTTGGGAAATATGCTCATTTGCTTTCTTGCAGGGACTTAGATGAGATACCACATTGATGTCTGTCACATAGCAGCTGGTTAGCTTAGCACAGAGACTGAAAACAGGGTGAAACAGCTAGCCTGGCTCTGTGCAGCACTAACAAGAACCGTTTGCCTGCGCCTCCAATGCTTGCTAATTAACACACTTGTTTGTTCGTGTTTATTTATTCATCATTTTGCACGGGGTTATGTGTTGAACTGTTTCTTGGTCGGGGCCAGTAACTTCCTAGAGTCTTCACTGATTTCCTGGCAACTGCTTTTGACCAATCTGTTTTTACGCAGATTGAAACAACTAGACTTAACACGTTAATTGACGCGCTTTAAAGGTTCTAGTAGACAGATTTTGTTTCTTCTGGACAGAGCCAGACAAGCTGTTTCAAGTCTTTGTGCTAAGATTGTGCTGCTGGCATCAGAGTCACATTTAGGTGAAGATGACAGTGGAATCAAGCATCTCATCTCACTGTCTGCAAAGAAGAAAAGAAATAAGTTGAAGATTTCCCCTGATGACACTAGACAGATGCAAAACTGCCTCATTCAAAGCAGTCAACCAGGCTGTGGCCACCTGACCTGGGTTTGAACCTGGTAGAAGTGGGACAGTAAGTGGGTTTTAATTCAGAGACTGAGATGAGTGGAGCAGCAGAAAGTAGGTAGTGCATCAGACTTACAAAGGGAAGACAACGCATTATCCACATTAATCATCTCTGTAGACCTTTTTCAAAGAACTCACGACCCAAAAAAGGCAAGGCGGCTAAATATTCTGCGTCCCTACTTTTAGAAACAGGATTACACAGGGGATGTCATTAACAGTACACTCTAACTGTTCTCAGGCTCTGTGTTGTGTGAGATGGGGACTTTCCATCTGTTGTGTATTCACATTTCCATAGTACGTAAAGCTGAACTAGCATTGCAGCAGTCAATATATAATGTATGACATGAGGGTAGCCACTACAGTCCCCACTGTGTGCTCAATGCTTTCATGTAATGAGTCATTGGTGGGTTTCTTACATGCGCGAGTGTATACAGACAAAACATATCTGAAGATAACAGCTGTTTTGATTTCAAACAGAAAATACACATAGAAAGCAAGTCGTGAGGGAAAGATCCACCATGACTTCCTCATCCAAATACAAAATGCTCCCAGACATGAAAAAAAGTTTCTGTGAAAACCTTCCTCTTTTCTGCACAGATGCTGGCTAAGATATGTATTTTTAGCACCGTGAATGTTTGTCAGGTCACATGCATCAGCGTTGTCGAAGTCAGTCAGGGCTGATGTGATCCGGATGACATGACTCTCAGAGGATTGTAGTTCACATCAGAGGAGAAGGAAATGAGCACAGTTTGCATCTGAGAAGCTGCTGTCACCACTGTTCCGTGCAACATGACCAGATGCACGCAAGTGACACATCTTCCTCACACTTGAACTGGATCAACGTCAAGCTATTTTTGCACCAGGTGTGATGGTTTTGCTAGCTCTCCTGTACAGCACTTGAAAATGCATCTTTAGTTCATAAACAGGAACTGCTGAGGAATAAAAAGTGCTTTGATAAAATCATTAAAATCTATAATATGGGTCACTGTGAACACAGTTAATATACATAGACAGTACTTGTGGCTGTAAAGGTTTGGTTTCCCCTCCTAAGACCAAACAGCTCAAGTGCTGCCTGGAGTCAGGCTGGCTTATCTCTCTCTGCACTGGGTTTAAGTGCTAGCTGTGCCACATGTCTCTGCTGTTCACAGGTTTAGAGGAAATCCGTCCACCCTGCATTCACTCTTGTGAGACCTGCAGTGTTATCTTACCTCTTATCTCTCAAGCATCTAGCAGCTTTTTTTTGTCCTGCACAAAAGAAATCGCATTCTTTTTACATTTGATCTGTTCACTATGCAGGGATAAAGTCTGAATCACTGTCCGCATTCAGGTCACTTTATATCCTCTCACACAAAGGAAATATAGGCCTCATGTGTCAGTCTTTTAAACATATTATGTTTTGTGATTTAACTTGTATTGTTTTGGGTCTTTATGTGCTGTATTTTATCCTGGGTGTCCACAACAAAAAACATTTATCTATATGTATTTGTATCTGTGGTGCTTTTTACAATTTTTCGTCACTCCACCCCAGTACTGAGGCATCTCTCACAGGAGTATAGAGTTACCTTATTTTTACAGCCAGGCCTGAAAACACTGTTCCCATGGTCCACTGTCCACTTCTGCAATGATCTGTGTACTGGTTACAGTGCTTTACTATTAGTATTGGGTGTGTGTTGTGTTCACTGTCTGGTGGTCCACAGGGGAGAAGAGTGTTAGTGGATAGTAAAGTGCGGGGGCCCACATGGTTGGCCCCCGCAGTCATGACTTTTGTGGCTTCCTGCAGATTAGGGCAGTGTTTATAGAGCCCCGCTGAAGTACCCTAAGCATAACACATTCTAATCCTCTCATCCATTATTAGAGTCTTTTCCATTAACATTATAACTGAGAGCGCATGTTTTTATACTGTAGCAGGAGCCATCATAGGAGAAGTGGTGCAACTTCTGTCAGCTCTCTGGTCAAACAGTCATTTTGTGGTTGGAGAGGTGTCTTTTCTGAAACTGAGGAAGCAGCATTAAGGCCTTAATTTAGCGTTAAGCAGAGCAACAGATTGGATCCCTGTCATTTAATCTTCAGAGAAAGTACAAAAGACAAAAAATCTGTTGTTTTGACCTGAAACCATATGGCAGCCATCAGGGGCCAGAAACCCAACACTGACATTTCTTGCTAATTCTTTGACCAGAAAGTAAGTTCAAAAGGTTAGTCATAGGTTTGCATGTGCGTGTGTGTTTGTGTTTGTGTACATCTGTTTGTTTGTGTTAGTGCAGGGCAAGATCATGGGCACGAATGCAACTCATTCTCAATGATCAGTCATGTTTTCTCAGTTTACTTTGCTGTGTGCTTCACAACAATGCAGAAATTGCCGCTGGTTTGCTGGTTTGCTGTTGTGTCACGTTGGTTTGCTGGTTTGCTGTTGTATCACGTCTGTGATAGCTATATAACACGTGCTCTCATTCTCTGACCTCAGTGCTGTTCAAAGAGTGCTACGTGCTTGTCGAGGTAAGAAGGCGACTTGTTGCACAGGTGTTGCACAGCAATCACTCAGCGCAACAGAAAAAACAGACCTGTCGTTCTTTGTCTGCTCATGCAGAACATTTCTGATGATTTTGAGGGGGAAAGGGAAAGAAGGAGCTGAAGGAGGGGTATGGTAAATGCGCTGAAAAGGGAAATAGAAAAAGGATGGATGTGAGTTAGTAGAGGAGGGAAGGAAGTGAAGTGAAGTTGGTCAATAGAGGGTAAAATAAGCTTTCAGTAACCAGGTCAAGCGTGCACCTATTGGAATCTTGCCTAGAGAAGCTTGCATGTTGTACTGCTGAAACAGGGAGGCTGGACTCAATGAGTTGATCTCTGTGTATTTTTGCTTGAGGCAGAGCACTCGGTATTTGTTTGCAAAAGTGTGTTCACAAAAGAGTGTTTGTGCTAACACATGCATCAAAAAGGTCCACATTTCTCTCCTGGAGCAGAACTTATCGTCTGTTTCCTGGCACTTGACTGCTGGGGTCAATGTTGGGGGGTCATCAGATAAGAAGGATCAGGACCAGGCCATTACTTTAATCCAGCAGTTTGTACCAGCCCCTCATGACCTGCACTCCTCTCCATGCTCTCACTTAAATGCCATTGTCTGCAGAACCAATTTGTGTCGTCAAAGTGGTAAAATGTATACAAAAAAAAAGACAGAGAGTGTGAGGAGAGACACAGGAGGGCAGCGGGGGTTTAAATCTAACACACTCTTGATACAGCCTGAAGCACTCTTCAAAGCTCACACACACATACATACAATGAGCATGACCCAGTCAGGCCTGGATGTGTCCCAGACAGTCACATGGAGCTGGAATGGGGGACCAAAATTTCAGTGGGGACCGTGACAAATTTACAAACTTGTCATTTTATTTGTTGCCAGATTGACACACAAGGACTTAAGGACCGCAGCTTAATGAAATTCAATTTAATTTTTTCAATTTAATTTTTTCTATTCAATTTCCTACTATTAGCCAGTGGTTAGGTGAAATTTTAAAAGTCCTGCTGATGGAACGCTTGAGCTCAGTCCTAAAAGGGAATGAGAGGACTTTTGATAAGCTTTGGGCTCCTTTTCTTAATTATCTCCCTGATCAGACAGCAGATCTAGCACGCAGGGGCCAGTGCACTGTGGCGTGGCGTCTCTCCAGCGCCCCAGTGAGTGTCTAATTTTTATATATTTTATTTTTATTTTCATTTATTTTTTGCTGATCTGCATTGGTTGTGTCCTCCCTGGTCCGTGTAAATTATTTTAACTGTGTAACGTCAGTATAGTGTCCATCTATGTGATATGTATGCCTGCTCACTATGCTGTCTTCACTTTGTCATGTGAGTTTTGTTCCACGTTGTGAAAAATTCAATAAAATATTATTTAACAAAAAAAAATAAAATAAAAATCAGCTCCTCCTAACCTATAAAAAAAGAAAAAGAAACTCAATTTAATTTTCCAGTGGCCTAGATAAGAAAGGTTACCTATGTAAATCATTAATAAGAATTAAGAAGAGTCATATGCATTGGTATTTTTATTGTCTTTTATAGTGTATTTTATTGTGTTATTCTAAGTCACCTTTGAGCTGGACTGAAACGCTCCAGGTTTTTTTGGCTCTGCACTGTTGCCTCCCCTGTGGTCAAGCTCCACACGCCACCCGGGAAGTGGTGCTTTGATCAGCACGCTGCGCGCATACTTCCCATCATCATCTCACTTCCCTCCCCGGTGTTTATTATTGGCTGCAGCTGGAACACCTCCAGTCGCTTAGACCTCACTCCACCAAGGTCGTGCTGACAAAATCCCACTCCAGAGAGCTGAAACAGCCCACCTCTGTTTGACTCTAACTCAAGTTAGCATATGCAATTGTGGCAGCATGAAGAAAAGTTTCCGTAAAAGTTCAGATCAAATGTGTCATCATCCCCGCGCTGGTTGCTGTCTCTGCTGAAGGATCATTGTCAATGCATCGCATGTCATGGGAGATGATCTCTTCCCCTTTAATAGCATCTGTTCTGTTTTCCATGACCTCTGACACCTGTATGTGGAAGATGACAGTTTGAAAGTGAGGAGCATTACTTCTCTGTTATAATGAGTAATCAAGTGTGTTACATTCATTTAGTTTAGAAACATGTAGGAAATTGATGTTAATCACGTGTCAAATGGTTAAAATTTTAACTTTTGCAAAAGAAAAAAAGAAAAGTACATAATTAGCTCACCAGCCACTTGTCTAACGCATGTGATTGTTGACAGAGAAGTGCCTCTGTCACTTTATCTGAGTCACCTTACACCCCTGCAATGGTTTAAGTCTTCATCTTTTTTTTAGCAAGTGGTTATACTATCTTACAATGCACTGTCCTGTGTAAAGTCAAGGCTCGAACATAAAAGGTTAAGGATTTTTGTAACCAAATCCAAATTTAAATGATGAACTGTACAATGCCATCTAGATGGGTTCATTACAGTTTTGGCTTTACTTTGTCACATGTGTTGACATGTCGCATCATTTCTGAAGACTGCTGTTTGCAGTGGCTTGGTGGGTCATTTGAAAGTGCTTTTCAGGGCACGCAACAAAGAAAAGTTGTTAGTTGGTTTCAAAAGTGCGGCTTTCCCAATACTTTCAGGAAGCGGGATTAGGGTAGAGACTGGAGAAGGAAAATGACATTCTGAGAAGAGAGAGAAATTTGTGATTTTGATAAAGCCGTACTGTAATTGCGTGATGACCTCACTGGCCACATCCAAGTTCAAAATTGCTTATCACCCACAGAAAAATCTGTATAGCCTCCACAATTAAAAGAAAGTTAGCAGATACCATGGAGAAGGAGCCAAATTGCAAGTTAATCCTTTCATACACATTAAAAGCACTGCTGTAGAAGCACAACGTAAGCAATGCTTGAAAAGATAATTAACTGCAGCTCAAGATTCCACAGACTTGCTCAAGATCTGGATACCCACCCTACATACAATATCACATCACTAAATAATCACTGTGCTTGCTAATGACATCCAGCCGTCACTTTTTCCCCAGTGAAGTCCACGATGAGCCATGATGACTAAAGTGCACCACCCCCGAGTAGATTTCTCACTGAATAAATTTCAAGGGGCCCTAACGTCAGTGGATCTGGATACACACATCTGTGAGTGAGGTTTTCACATGATGATGACTGTTAGCTCATGCTGCTGCTTGCCAGCTGGGCTGG
This sequence comes from Chaetodon trifasciatus, assembly GCA_037975065.1. Taxonomy (NCBI): domain Eukaryota; kingdom Metazoa; phylum Chordata; class Actinopteri; order Chaetodontiformes; family Chaetodontidae; genus Chaetodon; species Chaetodon trifasciatus. Next base: position 352,710 of record JBBMOE010000034.1, read on the forward strand.
TTCTGCTCAGAGATTTGTGAGTCATGTCATTAGAGCTTAAAGTCTGTGTAGAGAGACTGCGGCATCATTACAGCAGGTTTGATAGGGTAGCATCTGCTGTGAAAAAACATATAAAGAATCGTTCCTTCAGGCAGTTGTTGTGGATGATGGGGAAGACAAAGTCAGAGGTGTGCATTCACATGTGCTCATGTGTCTGCCTGTGTGTCTGCCTGTGTGTCCACGTTCAAGCGTTCGACCCTAAAATGCAGAATTTGGCTACATCGCAGCTGCCACAGAGAATGCGCCATAAAACTGACGAATATCGCTGCTGGATAACAAAAAAGAAATGTGGCTTTAATTAACCGCTCACACGAATTCTTCTATGACTGGCAGTAATCTCACTAACCTAAAACAGATTGAATTAGACATTCTTCCCAATGGTAAAGTTGCAACAGGCCCACAGTTTTGACAAAAATATGAATGGTGTTGCTAATTCGGATCCAAGATTGTCCTCTGATGTTGTGCCCACTCACAAACACACAAACACACACACGTACATGCATACAAAATTGTTGTCAGTCACGTTTTTCTAACGCTGATTCAGTCAATGAGCATACAATTTTGTAAACCCAGACTTTCAGTTATTTATAACACTTTAAAAATACCATAATATGGTTTCAATTTGTGGTACTAAATATATAGCCAATCAAAATATCACTTTTTAAATGATGATTATGTCATTTTTTAGTGACTCTCAGGAGGGTCCCTCATGCTAACTGTTGGCCTTTCATGCACCGTTTCGATGAGCTCCTTCAGTTCCAGCTTTTTTCTTCAACTCCTTGTGAATGCCAGTTACCTGATGATTCGCACCACTGACCCAAACCAGTTCCAGTAACGCAGCAAAATATTCACCCTCCAACATGGAGAATCAGCCCTTTAACCTCTCGGGACCAGGAGAAGCTTTAAGTCAAAGCAACCTGCAGAAGGAAAAGATAGATGTTCATTGGCTCTCTAGCTCGTCTCCTTCTAGAGGTGAATTGATTTAACGGTCTCAGTGAAATATTACTCCTGGCCTTGGACCGCTCTTGCCCCCTGACCCCTTCCTCATCCACCCCCCCAACCCATCAGAACAGCCCCAAATTCCAGGAAAAGTTACAGCACAGTTCTGGCTTCCATAAATCACAGTTCCACTCCCCAGCCGCTCCCTGCAGAGCACCGAGGGAGAAACATCATCCCCTTTCCTTTCCCTGACCCCCTCCAGCTACACCCCACTCCCCTGGGTGTTTAATGCAGCATAGAGTGGCAGATGACAACTACCTCTCCATTTTACCACAACCTCAACAGATTTCACTTTGACACACTCACTGTGCACTCTGATCTTTATGGCCCCGTCTGTAACACCACTGTGGCGTCAAAGTCATGCTGCTTCAATCAGTCTCCCTGCTTTATTTACCTGTTAGTCTTTCTGCATGTGGTCATGGTGTTGTTAGACCTTTATTGCCTCTAATTCGAAACAACGGTGCCAGTCAAGTCTGACTGATTGTGTTTTTATGGTGAGCGCAGCGGCAAACAACAAGAAAACATGACCAAAACTTCCTGCAGAGGAATTGCCGAAGGGAAGCTCATGTTAAAAAAATTAAACAAATAACTGACAAGGACAGAGCTGCAAAAATTTATGTTGGGAAAATGTTCCATGACACAACACAGTCTAATGGAAAAAAATGTGTTACACAAGCAATGCTTTACAGTGCTAGCGGAGAAGCTTTTTTATTGATTGGCCTGTGTTTATGCCTAAAACGAGCGTGTGACTGCAGTGCTGTGGCCCAACCCATGTGAGTGATAGACCTGTCTCTGCATGCCCATTAGACGCTGGCGAGCTGATGAAAACAACGGGTTAGGTTCACATATGAATGACATTTCCATCACATGGCTCAGTTTCTGGGACAGTAGGGCCAAGGGTTCTGACAGGAACTCTCGGCACAGCTCTCATGAATAGCACATAAACAGAGAACATCCGTAAACAGTTTAGAAGACCCGTTTGGACTTTGTTCCATAAGGGTGGGTGGAATGAAGGGATGCAGAAAGGGGATGAGGACAGGAGGGGCAAGAGAGTGAAGCACTGCAGCTGATACTCCCTCTATGGCGGCCGGGTTGGGAGGAGCAACATCAGGCTGCCTCTGTTCTCCTTTGGGACGTTCTGCCTGTACAAACAAACCGACCCCGGGCCTCCGGTCTAATGGGAACCAGACCTGCTCAAGGACCAAATCTCCTCTTTCTCCTTCCCTCCTCTTCTTCTCCCCCCTCTCTGTATGACCAAAGCTCTGCCGACACACACTCCAGCTGAAGGACGCACTTCAATTATCCCAAACAGACCTGAAAATATTCCCCGTTCCTCTCCCCAGTTTTCCCACACAGCAACGGTTCATGACGTTCCGCGTCTCTACATCAGCACTGACCTTCTTGACCCTCAAGCAGCCAGACTCCAGTGAACCGCACTTATCTCCACAGATACACTTTCTCTCACTTTCACATGCTTTCTCTATCACTCCTCCTCTCTCCTACTCTCTTCCCCTCCATCTATATGTCACATATGTACACAAGTTTTCCACTGACTCATGTCGATACTGACAACCTGTTTTTACCGACCCAATGCCTATCTCTCTATCTCTGCAACAAAATCTGATTAGAAGTACTTTTTAACCCAGTTTCATGTGAGAGTAAAGCGCATTTTCCACACAAGTAGCAGCATAATTAGATCTCCGCCACATGATGAAAGTGTCCCTAACCTGTGATTCAGGATCCGGAGACACCATGGTGATCTTCTGCACACTGAGTAAGAGCAGCTCATCCCAGGCTACAAAGTCTGAATGTTCTCATTGTGAGGGTTCAGAGTTTATCAGTGAATGTCCTCCCAGTCTCACTGCTGTCTCTATCTGAATGTTCTGTCTCACTAAAGTATGAATATTGGCACAGAGTCAGACGGAGGGGAGAAAAGGCTCTTAAAACACATAGAGCCTACACGTTGACTGCACGTCTGCTGCAGAGAGAGCTGATTGTGATATGGCCTGGTGACAGTGGGCCTCACAGACATGTGGTCCTGTTTGAATTACATCACTTTATCACTGCGTTCTCCTTCCTGAACGATAAGTCTGAGATAAAAATACATGTTAACGCTTCCTTCTGTAACTCTTCTTTTTACTGTGCAATGATGGTGTGTGTGAGTGTATGTGCATGTGCTTATGAATACTGTTTTCAAGGCCAAAGACACTTATTTTTTGTGCATGCTAGAATCTGTGATCGAGTAACTGACGCCAAGTGCCTGGAAGTACGGCAGATTTATTGAGGAGAATGGACCGTGTCTGAAGAGTTGGAACAAATTCACAAACACTGAATATGACTGTTCAGCTCTGTCTCCCTCCCACACATCTGGGCACAAACCCGTCAATGTTCCCTTCGGCAAAGATCTGTGATGAGCTGAGCTGAGTTGCTGCCCAGCTCACAGTCATTTCACATTAACCCCCCTCCCTACACACACACACACACACACACTCCCTTCATTGGATTTTTGCCTGATCTCATGTGCTCCTCTTGGATTCTCTGCATTTTGTCTTTCTCTGTGGAAGTGCTATGGGCTTTCTGGCAGTGCTCGCATCTTTGTGCTATGCATGCCAGGAGTGGCCAAGCCCAGACGCAACCCTTTGGAACTGAAGTGATTTTCTGCAAAGTCAGCACAAAGCGAGACCTGCCGGTAACAAACGTGTTGCAACTCACTCACTTCTGGCTCCCTGAAAGAGGTCAGGAGTGGGAGGTGTGCATGGGATGTGAAAGCAATGAATCTCAAAGTGTGTCTCAACTTTGAGTGCTTGGTCACACTGAATGTGTACTAATGTGTACATATAATCTGCTTGTGCTTTTGGGAGCATGGATTTGTGAGCCTGCGTGTTTGCATGATATAGCTCCAGGATACATTTAATTGGTGTGCCATTGATCCACTGTAAACGTGTACTCACATGCCACAGTTCTGATGGATGAAGGGGAAATGGATCAATACTTTAGCACAAAAAAAACTCTCTGAACAAATCATCCAGCAGTTTGAGAGAAAGATAGCTTTGTTGCTGTCTTTTGTTTTGAGTATGTATTTCTTCACATGTTGTTATAATGTAATAAAATAATGTTGTATGGCTTAGCCTGTATTAACAAAAACCATCCTGCAACATAATCACAAAGAAACAACACACACTATCCTTGATACGAGGTGGGTGTGTCCATTTATGACTTGAATATATTCCCACTGATGTCATTTGTTGAAGCAACAGAACTTTTGCAGGAAGGGACTGACAAACAGTCAAGGTCATTGACCCACTTCAGGGAAAAAGCCACCAATCAGTTTGTGTGTCCCTGATGTTTCAAATTAATGATTATTCCCTGATGTAAGAGGGGACAGAGCAGTCTTTGTCTATGAATGGTCATATACGCACCACATCTTTGTCCATTAATGGTTAAATATACAAACGTCTTTCGTCATTTGTTAAAATCTCCCTCCTCTTTGCTCCTTTCTTTTCTCTTCTGATCTCTTCCTCCACATTGTTCCACTGCCACGTTGCAACTGCTTGCTGGGGAAGTAGATACCTGGATATAGCGACTTTTCTCCCTGATATTGTTCTCTTTCCCAGAGAGACTTAAGCCAAAGCCTATGGTCATGCAATGACAATGATGATGTGGCATGGTCTGGTAGTGAGAAACCAGTAAGGATGGGGACTCCACACCCCCGTGGCCCCCAGCGCTCTCCCCTCTCCTGAATCAAATGTGCAGAGATGTGTGGGATTACTCTCACAGGAGGAACTTGAACCCTCTGACTTCCTGCCCGCTGATGAGGTCACTGGTCTCAGTGGGAGTGTTTGTGAAAAGCCTGCTCAATAACAGCCGACTGACGGCAAGGCACGGCAGGAGAAGGAGGAGGGACGAAGAGGAGGAATGGGACATGAAGCAAGGGTAGAGGGGTAGATGACAGGTTGTTGGGGGGGGGGTTGCTGTCCAGTGCCTGTCTGTAGTGAGCCTGAGGCAGTTGGCGGAGCACACCATGTGTTCATGTTATGGAGAAGACTCAGCTCTCTCTTAAAAAAATTACACAAAGGGGGTGGGGGTGTGAAAGCTGCACAGCCAGGAAAATCTCACAAAATGGCTGAGAATGTTCCCTTCTGACAAAACTCTGTTTTTCATTAATACGTATGCGTCAGTTTGCTTTCTGAGGCAGTGCATGGACCAGATCTTATGTTATTAATCTGTGGGCTCAGATCGTGATCAGGACTCCATATGCCAGAATTCTCTGCTTTGCCCCGAGGCTGGCCTCATTTATGACCAGCAAAATGAGGCCTTCAACAAGCCAGATGATTGTCTGTTGAGCTTTGAACTGCAGTCCTTCCACAATTAACTGCTTTTGCACAAAACAGAAGAACCTTATGGTAAAAGATGTATGTAACTTGTGGTATCACATGCTGCTCCCTGTCAGCTGGCCTGCCTCTTGTTGGCTCCCGGCTGATGTCAGAGCACCCCTGATTAAAGAGCGGGCTGCCTTTGGTCCCAGTGAAGGTCAGGTTGCACTGAGGTAACTTCTGCAGCAGCAGGACCTGAGCTGCTGTGAGACTAACGAGGGGGAGCACCTTGTGCGTCGTGCCTGAGGCTGCACCCCTATAGGTAGGGGTTAGGGGAAGGAAGGGAGGAGCAGGATGGTGACCGCACATACAAAGCCATCTTGTTTAAGGCCAGGCTCAGATGGAGCTGCTCTGTTGCCAAGGGTCCAGAGCTCTACATCCTGCCGGCTAGTGAAAGACCCAGTCTTCAAACAAGTTGCATGAACAAAGAGCCATACAGGCACTGTGCATGAGCACCCATACACCACCCCTCCAATACATACAGAGAGAGAGTACACTTTATTTCCCTATCTCTCATCATCTCCGTTTTTACTTCCCAGTGCCACCCTCATTCAATGCTTTCTCAAGAGGTCACAGTTTCATACCTTAACTCTCACAAAACAATGCAATTAAGTAATTCTCTGTAAAACACACACAGCTTGGTCAAAACACACACAGTCACTCCCCCGTCATTGACTCCCTGAGTTTCACCCTCGGGCAGCAACAGCATAATGTCTTCCAGATGTCGAGATGCTGTACTCTCCAGCCCTACCAAACCTTGGAAGTCAGTGCCCCTCTCTCATGGTGTTAATGGTGCCCAGGAGGCCTCTGAGGGGGGAGGGCGGGGGTCAAAAGACCTTTCAGGCCCCCACTGAGCCTACAAAAAGACCTCGGCATCCTTTCCCCTTCACAGGGTAATCGCTGATCTGTCTTCTCTTTGGCTTTCAAATGAAAAGCTGCGTGAGGAACGGGTGCGGTTTATAAAGACATCCTGGTAACATTTAAGAAGAAAAGGTGTGCTTACAAGCAGCATAATAAAGTCCTCGGCAGCTGTTCGGATGGGTAGTGGTGGTAAATACTATTAGGTTTCATTTGTCTGCCTCGTCGGGTGGGATCTTTGGGTATCTTGTGTCAGCTGCTTCTTATCAACTTATTATAATCCTTTTCTTTCTTCATTTTTTTAGTCTAGTTCTATGAGCTTCCAGCAAAAAAAAAGGGAAAAAAAATCAATGGTAACTCTCAAGAGCTAGCTTGTGTTACCATCTTGCCTCCTTTCCCTCCTCGTGACCCTCACTAAATGATCTTGTGTCATAGTCTCAGATTTATGTTCCATACCATGTTCCAAGCAGTGCTCTATTAATCTGTAAAAGGCCCATCATTAGGGCCCTATCTGTTTCTCAGTATGGATACTAAAACACCCTGGGGCATGGTAGACAGCCACAGTCTCTCAGGCCATGTTTTTTAATATAAACAATCTCCTCTTTAAAGCCAGTGATGGAGCTCATCTGGCTGCTGTAGAAAACAGTTATTTTTTCACGCTCACTTGCAATAGTTTTGTGGTGGTTGGATGATGAAATGCAACCGTTAGTGACACAAAACTGCTTCCAAAGTCATTTTTGGGGGTGTTTCTGTTCTTCTATTTTGGCAACTTGCAGTGTAGAAAGGACAGACTATTTGACATGCTGTGTACTCGCATGGCTGGGGTAAAGGGACATGAAGCGAAACAATACAACAATGTTCTAGCAGGCCATGGGTGAGACTCAAACCTAAAGAAGAGAGAGTGAGCTGGAGAGAGTAGGAAAAAGCTCCAGGCTGAGGAGCTGTGTGAGAAAGTGTCCATCTGCAGCATGTTGGACACAGCCCAAAACAAACAAGTTAAAATTAAACCACAGAAAGACAGCCAATCTCTGCGTTTAAAGTTCTTACAAACAGAGTATTACCGTGTCACCATTTCAAAGGTCTGAGAAATTGTCAGTTTTGTGGTTTATCCCACCACAACACAACCAATAATGTCTGGAACAGCCACACCGCTGGCTGAGGCACAGCTGGTTGACACATAATGAGGGAAGATGATGTATGAAAGTTTGAAAGAAAATGTGAAATTTTCACAAGTGCTATCAAGAAAGTTGTGCAAGTCGTGTGGATGATGTTGAAAAATGGTAATCTTTTACATTCATTTTTCTGCAGAAAAATTACTCATTCTCATACTCACTGTGCATAAATGTAGTGCTATGCATATTTTCAGTGCAATCATAGAACCCCTTCTGAAAAACATGATGTCCATTTTAAATGTGACATTCACCCTCTACTGTATTCTACAAAGTGAAATTATAAATTATATATTGTCCTAAAGGGAACCAAATATATATGTGTTCCGTGGAGATAAAACAAGACAATAAGTTGCTCCCATGTTTGCAGAATTTTGCACTTCAAACTGTGAGTTCGCAGAGCAACGTGACATGTCCTGAAATCAGGTCTTGAATCACATTTCCTGCTAAAAGTGTGTTCAAAGGTTGACATGCAGCATTGCCAGTTTAAAACTTTCAGCAGTTTTTGACAGCAAAGAGAAGAATGTGCCTTCCCCTTATGGTCAAGATAACTAAACCACAGACGCTTCTGATCTCAAGTGAGGTGCTCCTCCAGCCGTCAGAAGTAATGATTAATTTAAATTAAATCTGACTAACAGGAATCCTGCTTTTCGACTTTGTTGGCTTTGACCTTGCTAAGTAGGTTCCCCCAGAGGCTTTGTTTTGCCCTCAGAGTGATTGTATGTGGTCGCTGTGGTCACCACTGCTGAGGTTTCCCAAATCCATATGATATTCAACTGCTTGCAGCAGCCCCCTCCTCCACCTTCACCAAAAGCCTTGTCTGCCCAACAAATCTCAGCACAGGGAGATCATCTTTGTTTGAAGGTTGAAGAGAAGTTTGTTGGGATTTGATGTTTGAGTCGACACTATGCTGCCACCTAGTGGTGACTAATATTCATCAGGCGGAGCTTCAATGTATTGTCCTTAACCAAATACTGCAAAACAAGGTAAAAGTATTGTCACTTAAAAGCTTTATTTGTTATGCCAACATTAACTCAACAGATAAGGGGAAAAAAACTCAAATTGTTATTGAATTGAAGACGTTTGCTGCGTTGTGCACTGTGATTTACATTAGGATCACTTTGTTGAATTCAACACGTGGGGGAGCCAGAGATCAGCGACTTCAGTGGCTTCTGTGGTGTAAATACTAAAACAAGCCCCCAGACAGAACAGAGAGCCATCAGATAAAACACTCACATATGTTTCTCTTTGTCGCTGCAGGAACATTAAAGCTCATGAACAGATGTCATTGGTGGGTTTGGAGGATCATGCAAAGGGCTTGAAGGAGTTGGAGGACTTCTCGTTGGAGCTATCGCATCCAGATGATGTAGGAGGGTCTCTGCAGTTCAACTGGAAAATATTTACAGTTTATTAGTCCCAAAATGCATGACATCAGTGTTCACAGTTTCTTCAGACTGCACATGCCCCTCCTGAACCCAGAGTCCTCACCCTCTCTTGATAAAACTAATCAATCGAGGGTATTGCAAATCCAAATGACTTACTGACTATAGTTTGAAAAGAAAAAGAAATCATTTGTTAGCTCTTTGCCTGCCCCCCATCATGAAGCCCCTTCTCATTCCCATATGGCTATGATTTCATGCTTTATGTTGCATAGCAATGATGGTCTCTTGTGACCATAGGGCTCAGATAGGGTAGTTAGACCCTCCCCCAAGGAGGACCTGAAACCCACTGTAAGTGAGCATCATTCCAGCTGAATGACTCTTGGGTGGAACCAGCTAAATGTTGCTTTTTCAGTTTCTCTGGAATTGCTGTAAAGGAGCAAGAGCTGGGGGAAAAATCAGATTTCATCAGAAAAGTCAGGTGATTCATAGTTTTCTCAGGAAGCTGTGCAGCATTGTGCAAACGTGTCTTGTTTTATCTTCTCCAGACTGCCACAGTTCTTATCAGGGGTGTGTGTGGCAGATCCTCTGACTCATCCTCCCCCAACTGGAAATTTCTGGATGAATTTGATTGTTCTCAATACACAGTTTAGCAAAGGGGGCGCCTAGAAGGGGCAGATTGTTCTTGGAGAGGCCTTCTCCTGTGACTCAGCTGGGCAGGAGTGAGACTCCTTTCACAAAACAATAGAAACAAAACAGTGTAATCATTGTGAAAGGAGGTCTTCAGTCTCTGATGAGACTCTCAGTAGCCACCAGGACTAACACCCCTTCATTTCCAAGTGAAGGTAGCTGTTGCATTTAAAAGGAGACAGGAGAAAGGAGCAGATAAAACAGTAGAAAGGAATGGGTGGGGTATAGAAACAGGCAATGAAAGACAAGAGAAGAATTTAAGCCAGCAACTGTAGGCTAATTTCCTATAGGCAGAGATCCAAATGTAATCAATGCACGCTCAAATCACAGGATGTACCATCTTTGTTAATAAACAAAGGTGAATGTGAGGGCGAAACAGTGGAACAGGCCCACAGTGTGATTATTTCGGATAAACGGATGCAATGTAATCAGGAACGGACGGAAAGAGGAGACAGGAATTATAAAGAGAAAGAGGAGCCCAGTAAGCAGAACAGGAGGTCATCTGATAAGAAATAAGATTAGGAAAAGAGGCTTGTAGTCTGTACTGATCTTTGGCATCGCTCCACCTCTCACACTGATTTTAAACACTCATCCTGCCTTTTTGGACTCCATAGAATCGTCTGCAGTAAACTGGATATTTCCTGCCTGTTATCTGTTTCCTGCATGTATTGGACTTTCCATTTCCATCACTAATGATTTAATCATGTGTTATGTTTTTTCTAGTTAATTTGTTTTGTTTGTTTTGTGAGAGATTGCCGAAACGGTCACAAGAGATGGTTTGCAAAGTATGGTCAGCCACTTTTGTTGATAATAAGAGCCCTGCAAAGCTGCTAAGATGCTACAGATGGCTGTGGCGGTCTGCTGGTCAGTCAGTCCACCACTTTGGTCAAGACTAGATGGATTGCCACAAAATGTTTTGACATTCACCATGCTTGGAGGGTAATCCTCTGACTCTAGGGATGCCCTGACATTTCCTGTTGTGCAACTAGCAGGTCAAACTTGTCACTTACCTGTTTGTTGATTTTTCATGTAAGCTAGCATGATCATACAGTCAAAATCTTAATTTGTCCAGTACTTTGGTTTATGATCAAATACCTGCAAAACTAATAATACTCCCATCAGCCGGAGCTGTACTTTGTGTTTAGCAGTAATTAGCAAATGTTAGCAAATATTAGCATACTGACAGGCTAAACTAAGATGGTGAACATGGTTAACATCACACCTGTCAGCATGTTTGCATTATTTTGAGCATGTTGGCATGCTGATTTTAGCTTTTAGCTTAAAACACCACTGTGTCCAAAAACAACCTCACAGAGTGCTAGCGTGGTTGCAGGGTCAGTCTTGTTTAGCCTTGTCTCTAGAGACCAAAATTGTGATTTATTTGAATAACTTATGCAAATTGCTACTAGCATGAAGTACATTTAGTAAAATGAAGGTTGTGTGTTATAAAAGGCTATCAGACTTATAGCAATATCCTCAGATACAGGTTCTGAATGCAGACATGAGCCATCAAGCAGGCTCACATCTGAAATGTTGCAACTTCTGGGAATCTTTCCAGGAAGGTTTGCATGAAACAGATATACTGCACTCTCAAAAGCATACATGCATTCCAGAAATGACCTGTGTTCAGTTTAATGATCAAGGGAAGAATGCAATCCTTGGCAGGGGAATTCATCTTACTCAGTGTTGTGGTATGTAGTTTTAACTCTCAGTGGGGGGTTTGTGCAGTGTGAGGTCAACATGCACAGTGTGTTGAAGCTAAATTCAAACTTAATTTGAATATGAAGACAAATGACTTCCGTTGCGTATCAACGTTTGAAGGTGGACTGCAAGCTGTAGTTTTAGTCTGAAATTCCTTTGAGCTTTTGACAGTGTTGGGAGGTGAATAACCTTTAGCGGATGAGTAAGAGATCCTCTTTGGAAACCAGTTGAGTAAGCTGAATCTGTGCTGTATTGACTTGTCATGCAGTTTTCCCAGCAAGTAAGGCAAAATTACGCTGTGTGCAGGACAGAGCAATATCTATGATTTCCTATGTGTAAAAAGCCATTTTAGAAAATTCAGTCAACAGAGTCTGTCCAGCCATCCTGACACAAGCATCAGTGCTCTTGCACAAGATAAAGAAAATGATTTCAAAGTGCCAGCAGACACACAAGGAATCTGTGGACACAGAGGGACCTCTGTTAGACCCATGCATTTTTCACGATCACATTACAGTAAGCGCTGCTTCAGTAAGCGAATGGACAACACTCATATTGTTGCACTAAGAATGTCTCTCCTGTTATTCTCTGTTTTCACATATCTGCCAGTTAAACATTACATACCCGCTCAGTTTTATAGATACAAAGAGGGTGAGAAAAAAGCATCTGGTCAGCAAAGCTGATGTAGTTTTTTCTCTAAAAGTACAAGGTCACCCTATCAGTGTTGAGAAAAGTCATTTGTCCCTGGATGATACTGGATCTGCCCTCTATTTTTACATATAGTCAAGTGCTTTTCCTTGTGCTTGTCAGCAGGATATTTTCACAGACATTTCCTCTTTGTCACAGGAAAATGTTTAAAAAAGTAAAATTCCCCCCTGGAAACACTGAGATCCTTCTTAAGTTTACTTTATATCTAGATGCCTCACCGTTCTGGGCATGTCTACAAAGAGCATGTAGATAAGTAGCCGGCCATGTTTACCAAGAATGAGTTACACTCAGTTTGAGAGGAGTTTTCATGAGATTCATGTGGTTCATTTCCACTTTGTTACTAATCTTTTATTCTGTTACTTCCAGTTTTGGTATGTTGGCCGGGACTTCCATTCATTCGAGACTGTGCTCTGTCTAAAAGTGACTTGAGACCATACACAAACAATGACAAGTTTTGTGGCAAGATTAGGGACTTTTTCCTTGAGAATTAATAAATTTATATGAAAGGTGAACCACTGTCCACTTTCTCTATGTTGGTATCTGCTCTGTACATGAACCTAAAATTACCTACTATGCTGCTGGAAATGGATTATGGTTGTCATATCAACACCACGTGAAAGAAACCGTTTATCGTGAGAAAAATAACCTCCTGTACAAGAGCTGGCATTTTTCACACCATTATTTATTCTGTGACTCATTTATGTACACATCTGAGCACAGTTAATCCAAACGAGCTGGGAATGCCTTAGAGGCGGCCAATGAGGCTCTCTGATGTCGTTCTCTGCATGTCTTTGGACAGGAACAGGAAGTAGCTGTTGAAAATGAAGCTGATAGTGATCACACTGTGTACTTGGTAACATATAGGAGAGTCAAACACACTCTTTGCCACTTTTGGCAGCATTTTGTGTTTTGTTTTCTCTTCCTCTGACTTTGTTGCTATGACACACAGGCCCCTTGACAAGAGGTTAAAGCGTACTATTGGCATGTGGCCTATAACAATTTATTAAAAATATAATAGCAACCTTTTGAGTCTGATATGGCTGTGTGTAGAAACCTCCTGGAGTGAGAGTGGAGAAAAGTGCATGTAATGTCTGTTGTAAGTTTTAGTGAGTAGGGAGTGTTTCAGCAACATGACTGGAATCTCAATGCTTGTTTTCCTAAATGAAGCCCTGTGTTTGTCTTTCAGGGCCTCCCTCGTTTCATATCGTCTTCTATCATCCCCTTCTGCTCCCTACTGATGGACTGCTGAAATAACCTTTGACCCACACTGGATTAAAGGCGTCTTGCTGTGTGCAGCTGTTTATTCTCAGCATTCTCACATTGCCTATTTTAACTATAAACACATTGTTCTGCTTTCAATTCATCATTTCTGTGGGTCACAAGAGCTCAGGGAGGATGTGATTACACTATTATGCACTATGCCCTCCTACAAAATCTGTGTCTCAGCCTCCAGATTTGTTATTTAATGCTGAAGATACGTCTCCCACAAAGTCATTAACCTAAGGTGACTCATCATTAGCATTCCTACAACCATTCCATCAGTACAGGAGGGGGATTTTCCCCATTTCAAGGAACTCATATCCTGGAATATCTTGGCATATCCTGTACTTTTGGAAACTGAAACAACCAAAAACAGGATGTGACTACATGCAGTGTCGCAACAAAATTCCACAGATCATATTAGACTTCACACTGAAAGTGAAAGACGCCTTATTGACTCAAAAATGTTTTTAGGAAATAAACCAACATGTTTAGTTTAAGAACTGTTTATACAAACTGTAATGATAATGGATCTTAATAAGGACATAAGCCATATCTCATTCCTGAGCCATTATTACATCAAGAAGAAGTAATAACAATGTTGTTGAATTTTGGTCTTAAAAACATTTGGTCTAAACTATGTAAACATGGTGCTGGTAGAGCTGCAAACGCTCAATCTGTCTCGAAATGTGGGTGTGAATCTATGCACTGGTGACCTTAAGAAGTGTGGGCATAATGAATCCTTCCAGCACGCATACAGAACATTTTTGACAGTTCCAGCCTGATTGAGAAAAAGAGCATGATACCAACACTGTCGTCAAATTTCTTCCTTACTAATATGGTTTTTTTAATTTCTAGTAGTATGAGAGAGCTCAAGCAGAGCTTTATGTAAACATCCATTTCAATCACATGGTGGAATAAAGATGTCTACATTTCAATTTAAAGTCTATTAGTATGTGCAGCAAAGACACACTCAAATATTAAAAGTAAAAGCACTCATGCGAAGAGCAGTTAGTCTCAGCGTTACACATCATGCATCACGTGTCCCATCCCGACAAATACCTGCACTTTACATTTACACAGGAGAAACTGCATCAAAGCTGCATGTCAGAGACGTTTTAAAGTTAACCATCATATCAGCTGCTGACAGATTTTAACAGTGCATCATATTTCAGAAGTTTCCATAGATTCAAATATGTCTGAGATATATTGGCAGATTTTGCATTGCAATTTTGTTTCTTTGGGATAAAATAAGAGGGGCTGTTAGAAGTTTGTTTATATTAGTAATATTTTTAACAAAGCAGTAAAACAGGCCGACATTTTCAACTGCAATCAGTTGAAACCCATAAAAAATACTTAAAATGTGTGAATTTAGCTCAGATTTCCATGGACAGCAAAAAAAGACTCTATTACTTTGTGAAAGTCACTTAACATGAGCTGTACCTTATTATGTCTCATGCACACAATTTGTAATCACTCACATCCAATATATTTTAAGATTATTGATTACTGTGCAATTACATTTCTTTTAAATGTTTTAAATTATTAATTAAATAGAAAGAATCCATGTAAATGTGCTAAAAACATAGGACATCATAACAGCAGAAGTATCAGGCTATGTAACATCGCCTGACTCATGAATAACAGAAATATCCCACACACAAGAGAGAGAGAGAGAGAGAGAGAGAGAGAGAGAGAGAGAGAGAGAGAGAGATAGAGAGAGAGAGAGAGAGACAGCTTGTGTGTCAGTGTGTTGGCGGTGTGTCTCTCCCTCTACCCTGAATAGCTGCTTCATTGGTTTACTACGGATCGGGGCAGCGCAGCCCCAGAAGAGAAGCTGAGCAGAGCTGGAATAAACGACAGAAGGGACATTGTTCCAATCAAATGAGTAAACAAAACAAATGAGGCACAGTGCATCATTTATTCGACTCTTCGTGGGGTCCCTCCTCATTGCGACAGGTAGGCACTTTTCACTTTCTGCTCTGTAGGCTCTATGTATATAATCTATACTTTTGTCATTCCAAAAAAAAAAAAAAAAAGAAAAAGAAAAAAAAGACGTATTTTACGGACAAACCATGACCTCTGCGCTATTTAAAGCACACTGGAATGTGAAAACGCTGTATGAGCTTCTGCTTTATCAAAGTGTGTGGTCATCATTAGCAGAAAAGGTGTTAGACGCCAAAGATGCAGAACTTTGTTTTAACCAGAAGGGAGCGGCATCGTGAAAAGAAACGGACTGTCAGCTCAGTGCGCACAGGGAACAAACTGGCCATAACAAAGAAGTTGCACATTATTAAGGCTATTCCAAAATAATGTCTTTAAATCTGAGACTGAAGCAGTCTTTACAGTAAATGTAAAGTTAAGTCCAACAAGACAAGGAGGAAAAAAAAAAAAACAGACGCTTCTAGACTTAATGCAAACCTCCCATTCTTAAAGATCTGATTCATTGGATTACACTGCTGGGTAGCCTGAATTTCGGATATACACCTTTTAATCTTCACCTTCACTTATTTAACGTTTTCTGTTGAAAACAGTATCCAGATCAAAAAAGTATTGCCAAATATATGAATCTGATAGTTACTTGTCCTGCTTTAAAAGCTATAGTGTTCATTCAGTTTGTTCATAAAGTTTTTTTTTTTGTTTTGTTTTTGCGGTTGCGGTAGTGATATAGGAAGGAAGTGAAAGGCGTTTGTGTCCAGTCGGGACAATATGGACAAAGCACCCATAGCAGGACGTACGTAGAGGCGAAGGCAAGCTGTGGTTGAGAGGCTCCTCATTAAAGTGATGAATTATTTCCCCTCTTAATAATTTGTTATGTAATTACGCCTTTTCACCTCTATATGCTTTTATTCAGTTTTATGAGCTTTTTCAGCATTACCTTTACCTTCTGCGCACGTGGTCAAAATAGAAAGTGAAATTTACTAGTGATTTTTTTTTTTTAAACAGCCTACTAAGCCACTAGATATTTGGAATATTGTATTGTAGCCTATATGATGGACAAAATGCTTTCCTTGTCAGCTCATTAACACATTAGGACAAGCAGTATAACATTAATGAAGGGTTTTAAAAGTTTTTGTTTACTTGGAGTTAACAGTGAAAATCTGGATGAATACATTTTTTTCCTCAGCTTTTGAACTAAGTCTGTCAGCTTTTTTTTTTTTTTTTTTTTTTTTTTTTTTATTACATACATACCCACAGCATCCATGAGTCTTCCATGACATGCATGCACTCAAAACGGAAGTGGGAGGCAGTTGTTGACCTCACTTTTTAATTACCTGGCTGACAGCACATTAAGGGCAAACACTGCAATGAAATGTTTCTCTTGTGGCAATGATGCAAATATGATACATGTAACTGCACTCCTGTAGGGGTACATGCCTCCTGTCCCATTGAGCTGAGTCCCCCCAGTGTTGTGGTGAAATATGGAGACCCAATCTCAATCAACTGCAGCACGTCGGAGAGCCAGTTTGAAGGAATTGGCTGGGAGGTTACACAAGGAGGCACAGGTGTAGAGCCGGTCAACCATCTGACCTGGGCTGTGAAGAGTCTAACAGACTGGAACATCTCTCCCTCGTGCTTCATCAGCCCATCAAAAGACAGTCAATTTAAGCAGTGTGTCGTGACGACAAAAGTTGTCGTTTACAGTAAGTCTTGTTTATTTTTGCACAGAACACAAGGATACTATGACTGTGTCTGATGGCCTGTACTTTTTCTTCAGAATTCCCACAAACCATCAGCATCAACTCCAGCAGTGGCGACGATGGTGTGCTGAAAGAAATGGAGGAACACTACTTCACATGTGGCATCCATAATGTCGCTCCTGTTCAGAATCTCACCGTAAGGTGGTATAAAGGAGATGCAATCTTCTATACAGACACTTTTGACAATCCCAGTAGGGAACCAGTGGATCAGTTATCTGTCCTCAGATTTATACCAACAAGACAAGACAGTGGAGCCACGTTCAGGTGCGAGGCACATTTGGACCTGGGGCCAGAAGGGCCACAACTTAATGTATCTTCACAGGAGTATAACATCACAGTTCACTGTAAGTTTATCATAAAATCATCAGAAATGCCAAAAATCTTTATATAAATTGGTTCGACAAAACATTTGATGATGTTGATGATTTTTTTCAGTTTTATTGATCAAATGATAAATCAAGAAAACAATCATCATATTAATCAATACTGAAGATAATCGTTTCTGCCCTAATTTTCATGATAGTACAATAACTTCTACTAGTTTTTTAGGCAGCACATCAGTAAATTATCATGGCCTAACAAGACTATACATGTCCAAAGGAGGAAATCACCAGTATTTCAGTCAGTTCTCGTGTCTCATTTCTGTCTTGGCTACGTTTCATTGGTTAAATAATGGTAAAAAAAAAGCATAATAGTTGCTGTGTTTGCTTCTATTTAGTTGGACCAGATGTACAATGTTCTGCTCCTGAGTTACTGGAAGGGGAAACTTTGGAGAAACATTGCCCAGTGACAGGAAATCCAACCCCTTTTGTCAGATGGCTGAAAGATGGACAGTCCGCAGACCCGGCCGTCCCCCTGAGCAGGGACAATGCAGGGCTGTACACTGTTAAAGCTGAAGGCTCTTCTGTCATTGAAAAGGAACTCCGGGTTCTTGTACTGTGTGAGTGCTACATCTAATCATCAGCGCAAACAACCAGGCCCCAACCAAGAGGGAAAACATTTTGTTGATTTGTTTTGGGGATGTTGCACATGTATTTTACACACTGACAATTTGGGTTTTCCCCTTTTTATTTCATTCATATATACAAGATTGTTTCTGTAATATTGTCTTTTTTTGTAATGTTCATATTTGCAAATACAGCTCAGGTGCTAGATGTGGGGGTCAAACAAGTACTCAGATCTTTTACTTAAGAAAAAAAAGGCAATACTACAAAATAAAATAAGTCCATTTCTAGCTTCAAAATGTTACTTAAGTAACAATGCCAAAGTGTTGTCAGCACAATATCAATTGGTTTTATTTTGTTTGATTGAATTTTTCATTGAACTTTATGTAATGTACTTTCTACACAAGTACAGAGTTGTACTTTGTACTTTTTTACATTCTACCACTGGCAAGGTGATGTATACTTACTCCACGGTAAGTCTAAAGTACAAAGTGTAATTGTCTTTCTGTGCTTTCAGATGGACCGGAGCTGAAGTGTCCAAGCACTTACACTGCACTAGAGTACGCTCCTCACAACCTCATCTGCACTGTTGAGGGCTATCCTAAACCTGAGACGATCTGGTATAAAGATGGCGAGGAGGTGGAACTTCCAGAGAACCTAACAAGAAGGGATACAGGACAGTACTTGATCACCTCTTCAAACACTCTGTCAAGTGTCAACCTCACAGTTGAGATTACTGTTATATGTAGGTTTGATGAAAATCTTAAATACTATTAGCGTGAGTGATTCAGTTTGTTACACTGGTGCATTTGCTTTCTTTCTGACGTGCACTGTTTAAATTATTGTCTCTAGACCCACCGTCACAGATAGTTGAGCTGGAAGACTCTGAAGCCGATTTTGGTTCTACAGTGTGGCTGAAGTGCTCCTCCATGGGCAACCCGCGACCAAAATATTTCTGGAATTATTACCGGACTGACAATGTGATGGAGGAAAATGAAGATGGAGTGTCCCGTCTGCTCATACACAATGCCACAGCATACAACATGGGCTCCTACACATGTCACGCCTGGAATGATAGAGGAAATGTCTCTAAAACAGCCAGAGTCACTGTAAAAGGTAAGGCAATACAGTGTATCTGCCACTTTAATGTAATCAGTAGACTAATTCACAGAGCTTGTTATCGTCAGTAGCCAATTATTACATTATGTCTAATTAGGGAGGTACAGTGCTGCAACTTGTTACGTGCATTATAATACTATGCATGGAGTAAGACCTTCAGTACATCTTAGAATGACCTTCCTCCTAATGCTCAATTGTTTTACTTTTACAATACCTGAATGCTATTGAAAGGCAAATATCAGTCCTTTGCTTTTCAGCCATGCTGCAAGCATGGCTATATGGATGATTGTGTCAGCCTGTTGATCAGTTGATCAAAATTGAAATATCTCAGCAACTAGATAGATTGTCATGAATTTCTGCAAAGACACTGATCAACAGCAGATTATAAATCCTATAATTTTGGTGATCCTCTGATTTTACCTACAGTGCAAAAGGTCAGACCTTTTGCATAATCTATGAAATACATCTACTGGTTGGATTTGCACAAGCTTTTATGTAGACATTCATGGTTCACACTCATTTAACAACATTAGTGATCTTGACTTCTCATCTTGCACTATCATCAGGTCTAAATGTCAATTATGTTCAACTGATGTAGGATATAGCCTGGTAAATACACAAAACTCGTGACATTTCCAACACGCTCAGCTGTAGCCTTCTTTGTGTTTAGTGCAGATTAGATGATGTACTCAGTGTTAGCATGATAGCATGTGACATTAGCATTTACAGAGCAGCCTCACAGAGCAGCTAGCATATCTTCTTAACTTACAGTTTTAATACAGCATTTTAATTACAACGTATGTTAGACTTTAGAAACGTGCTATTGAATATTAATATGACCTACTTTATAAACTGAAAATGTAAATTAAATCACAAAATGACAGGCTTAAAATCTACTGACTGGCCAACAAAGATGGAGTCATTATTGTGGCAAACAAGTTTAGGATTTAGGACTTTCACTAAATATTTCCAAAGTAATCACAACACACTACACTGAGATGGTGAACATAGTAAACCCGCTAAACATCAATTAGCATTTCCACAGTGAACATGTTAGCATGCTAATGCTAGCATTTAGCTCGGAGCACCACCTGCTGCCCACAGTATAGCCTCACAGGATAGCTAGCATGGCTGTGGTCTCTCTCCTTTTTGTAACATACTGTAAACCCTATTTTCTCTTTCTGTAGTTTAGTTCTTAAGTGTACATTTGCATACATTAATGTTATTCTATCTATCTATCTATCTATCTATCTATCTATCTATCTATCTATCTATCTATCTATCTATCTATCTTTCTTTCTTTCTTTGGCTTGTCAGTGGCGGACAAACAATACATCATTTATCATAACGCCATAAACAAGCCACTGGTGTCAAGGCCTCAAATATGACTTGTCGCCAACTTGCACAACCAGCTAGTCACTTTTTTAGGCACAGTGGGTGTGAAGACTTGGCATATGAGAGTGAGTGTGTGTGTGTGTGTGTGTGTGTGTGTGTGTGTGTGTGTGTGTGTGCATAGTGTTTGGGGGAGGGATGTTTCCCATTTTCCTCTCCGCTGATTTATATGTGGAGCTGGGAGCTGTGCGCTGCCTGCAGCCATAGCTTAGCTTAGCTTTCTCCCAAAAAGTCAACAAGTCGCCGCTGGCTCGTCCCGTGCAGCTGAGAGGAAGCAGGGGAAACCTCGGAGGCGCGCAGTGTGACAGAAAAGGGCCGACAACTGGTGGAAAAACCTCGAAGACTTAATTCCAATGGATGATTTAAACTCTCTTCGTCTGCTCTCAGTCCTTTTTACGTTGGAGCTGCTGACGCTTTCTAACGGGGCAGGATCGAGTAAGTGCTGCCACTGGAGAGCCAGTTACAGACCTCAGGTTTTCTTCTGTGGTGGGATTGAAATGGCTCGATGAGGGTGATAGACTTACATGGAACATAAAGAGGGATCGTTTTGGTCTATTTATGCAGCCTGTTGAGTAACGGGCAGCTAACTTAAAGCAACACAGTGATGTATACAGAAGCTCTGAGAAGACTGAATTGAATGAGACGTGTTCATGTTATTTTACATATGTGTGTAACGAAGGTGAATGATAACTGTGAGTGTGTGAAAAGGAGCGGAAATCAGTAATATTTTGGTGTAAGGTGTGTTTGATCATTAGTAATCATTGTGATCTAGTGTTTTAAGCCTCCTCTCACATCTTGAGGATATTAGTTTTTGGATTTTTCTAAGTTAAGGTTACAGTTGTACATGATATTATAGTAGATGGAAATGGGCTTGGTGGAATGTGACACATATCTGATATGGAAATTGCAGTGGTCCAGCACAAAGAATGGTGGGCAGTAAGTGCAGACTTTCCTAAGGGAGGGGTATATCCTTCCTGAGCCTTTTCCTGTTGCCTCCTGAGACACAGCTTTTGTTCTGCACAAGTGTGGCTTTTCAGCAGTGTTTCATTCCAGTGCTGGGTGAGGAAGTGTTGTGTTAAGATGATGGATATATATCGACGGGGGCTGGAATAATATTTCTCACCCCCACTCTACGTTCCACAGGTGCCAAGCAAGAATGCCCTATCGAAATAAGTCCAGACAGGATGGTGATACAATACCAAGGCAGAGGCCAGATTGCAACATGCAAGCCAACATCCACCGGCTCCAGAAATAAGGACGGAGAAATATACTGGCAGTTTCGTCAGGGCACCAAAACCGACGGTGCAAGTTGGTCTGTTAACACCCATAATGACTGGGACCCAAGGCCTATGTGCACTGCGACATTTAAGGGAATAGGAACCTGCCACAAAGATTTAGACTTCACTCTCTACAGTATGTATCACCACCTTATTTTTCACTTTCACTGTCAGCAACTTGAAACATGCCTCAAGTTTTGGATCTATCCTTATCTTTCTTCATCTCCCCAGAAACACCAGACAGTGTCTCCATCCGCCCTGTAGATAACCTGAGCTCAGTGGTGGAGGAGAGAGAGTTCCAGCTGCAGTGTGACATTACCAACGTTGCCCCTGCACAAAGCGTCACTGTGCGATGGTACCGAGGGAATGAAACCTTCGAACCACGCATCAAAGGTTGGGAAATCTTTTTTTTACTACCTTTTCTATGAGGCCAAGGAAATCTACAAGTGCTAGTAAAACTTGTAGTTCAAAGCAGTACTGCGTCGTGACGTGTGTTCACATAGAATATTTAAGATTCATTAAGTCATGGCTCTCACTCCTACTTTGGAGGCAGGTTATTAAATTAGCAAAATGACATGACAAAAATTGCCCTCACCCCCAGCTAGCAACGGCCAGCTAGCAATGGATTCAGCCAGTTGCAGATAGCCAATATATTCTTTCTTCCAATCGCACAAACCTACTGTACTCTGAGGGAAGTTCGTTGAAGTAATAATTTCTTTGTCACCAACCCAATAGACTGAGCGCAGACAGTGGTTTCTCACCAGCGTATCTCTTATTTGCATCAGTGTTAGTGCAAACCAACAAATCGCTTCTTGTTTTTTTGTTTTTTTTTTGTGTGTTTCTGTAGCAGACACGTCCATATTCATCAGCATAAGGACAAGGCATGCACTGCATCATGATGTAGAACATAGAGAACTGCACTGAAGTTTTGGCACATGTTTCCTGTAACATGTTTCAGTGTTTATTTTCCAGCAGTGTGTAAATGAAATCAAGAAATCAGTTTATGTTGACAGAGCAGAGAGTGATACACAAATGTTGACAGCTCAAGTTATCATTTTTAACAGGAAGAAAATTCAGAATTTCCGATCAAGTGTATGAATTAAACACAATCTGCCTTGTGTCTTTCGTATTTTCTCCAAAATATTAATTTGTCCGTCAGGCTCAATGCGAGTGACTGGCTGCCTGCATGAGAACAGCGCAGACTGTAACATCAACGTGGTCCGATCGCCGCTCAATGTCTCATCTACCATCAGCATCACTCTGAACAGAAAGCACAACGGAGCAGAGTTCAGATGCGAGGCTCAGTTGGACCTTGGACCTGAGGGACCACTGCCTCCTCCGAACATGATGTCTAGTCCTCTCAACATCACTGTCTACTGTGAGATCACATCTACATTTGCTGCTCAGTAGTCACGAGCATGATGATGGACATTCCAGTTAGCTAACAGACTCCTACTCATGTAGAGTGTCAATACTCAGGAGCTTGTTATGTTTCTTTAAGCAGGAAAAAGTGCAGGACAGAGTGTAAAATGTTATTGTGAATTAGAGACTTCACACCCAACTAACATTTTAGCATACGCATTGTTCTACTAAACGTACTGTAACCCCTTTTTTGGTCATCGTCTTTGAATATTCTTCCACCTAATTCTGCTCCATTGTCACTTTTTCTCCACAGATAAACCCGTCATTAATACCACAAAGCTCCCCAAGACAATCCCAGTGTTCAGAGGTTATCCTGAAGTGCTCGTTTGTGCAGCCGACGGTCACCCACCTCCAAAGATCCAGTGGCTCTACAGTTCAGACCGAGTGCCCCACGTGTCTGGAGACTCACTCATCGTGTCTGAGGCGGGCTTCTACAACTGCAGCGCAACCAATGACATTGACTCCACCTTCCATGAGGTGGAAGTGGTTCTCAAAGGTAACTGCACTCTTCATCTAAACTTTATTGCATCATTTTTAGAAGAAAATATGCACCCCTTCTATAAATATCTATGATAGATCTTTTTCCTCAATCTATGAAGTGACCCAATAGTTAAAACCAGATGTCTGGCAGAAGGGTTTGAAGCTACTAAACACACACTCCACTCTTCTTCTGTATATACAAACTGCATAAGAATTTTAATGGGTTTCTGTTGCATCTCCAGATTATCCTTTAGTACTTTCCCCCCATAGTTTCTCTGTGCGATTGTGATCTGTAACCCTTTTTCAGACCACATGCATTCATTTAGATGTAGCACTTGTGCACATTAAGTTAACAGAAAAAGGTCTGCAGAGCAAAGGTCACACGGCTTCAATACAGAAACAAAAGGGCAGAAGGCTGTGGAAGGTTTGGATAAGTTAAGTTGAAAATATTAAGCTTTTTACTTACTGACTTGTTTTATATTGTATGTCTGACTTTGGATGTTATAATCATAAGGGCTTCCATGTTTTCACAATAATCATATAAATACAATTTGCCATCTTCCTGTCTGAGGGTCACTCTTATGTTAAAATTATAAGTCGATAATTAGCAGTCTTTCATTTGTGCGCCTGCATAGCAATAGTAAAGTATATATATCTATACATCTCTCTAACATGTTGTAGTGGAGCTTATAGGAAGATGTTGAATCTGGGCACTATTTTTTTTTTCGTCACTAGGTGTCAGATCATCACTTATGGTCAAATCCTTCAGAGTAAGAAATGAAGGGCTGAGAGATGTTTGATATGCCATTTACTTGCAGTAACACATATACAGGTATTCTAATAGTCATGCCATAACAGCGGCGTGTTTATGTCTGGTTGTGGTTTCTGAGAGAAAAACCACAACAACATACAGCTGAATGAAGGATAAAATATGTATGCATAATATTACCAAACCTAGAAATAATCAGGAGTGATACTCTCCCTTTTACACTACCATGTCATTCCAAAACACTGGGAAGGGATGGGACACTCAGACATGTTAACACTGTGTCAAGTTACCACTAACATTTCGACTTCCTGTTATATATGATTCCTATGAAATCCTCCATGTTTGATTTCATTACAGAGGACTACCTTCCCCTCATAGCTGGATTTGTGGCTGTCACAGTAGTTGCCATCTCAATCGTATTCGTCTTCATCTACTCCATCTACTACAAGAACACCAGGATGCGGCGCTACAATCTTAAAAACCCGAAACTCAGCAACCACAATGGCAACGTGGCTCACAACGGCTGGGACCTGCAGTTTCCTATGACCAAATTGTCTTAGCGGTGTACCTGCCAAGAGCACCGGATGGATAGCTGACCACTCTGAATGAGCTGCATCTCTCTGCCAACAGAAACTGCAATGTCTGAAAGCCTGAATACCACTCAGCCAGCAGACTGTTTGGAGATCTGTTTTATTCCTCCAAACGTCACACACGCTGTCATCCTCACATCTATTTTTCCACATATAATAGTATTTTTACCCCTCACAGAGTAATCTAATTAAAAAACAAGCAGCCTTGGTGTGAGATGTAAAATTTTATATTTACTACTGGATTTTACCTGTTTTCACTGGACAGAAAGAAGAGGACATGCCAGGGAAACTGTTTGATATTTTTTCATAAGCACAAAGGGAATTTGATATGATTGTGAGTGTTGTTTTGCTGACCTTGGATTCACCAATGTTTAATTTAAAAAAGAAAATAATTGTGCCCTTTTAATAGTCACTCAAACTCAGATCTCCGTATGTCATTATTTTACAAAGAGATCATGGTTTCAGCATGCGCTTAAAAGAGTGGTGACCCTGAGCCTGCGGTGGTTTTTACCATCACCCTAATGGGAAGTGCACCGCTTCTTTGTCATTGCTTATTGGCCTCTTTGACGGTGTGACATTGATTCTGTGAAAAAGGAGACCAGCTTTGCTCTATTTGTGGACATTATTGCTTGTGCATATGTTTCATTGAGCCTATTGTCCCTTCACTATTCTTGTAAGCCACTCTGCACTTCAGAGTTTGTAGCCTTCTCTGGCCCTTTGTTGTGCCATACTGTTTCAGGCTCTGGCCTTATGGGGCAAATTGTCTTGTTCCACAGTTACATGCTTTTGTATGAATGACTGCAGGCATTATCGCCCAGTGCCTATCAGAACTGTATATTCGGGATATTATTTTATGTAAATGCAAAACCTTATATTTATTTATGGAAAAGCGTAAAGATGGAGATAATGAGTGCTGAAACTGGACTGCAAACAGGTATATAAACATTGTGAATGTTTGAAAAGTTCGTGGAGCTGAAGTCCTACCTGTGATAAAAGATCATGGTAACACATTTGTGAATACAGCTGTAAATATTTGTGACGGGTGTAAAACTGTATTTTAATATTAAAAAATGTGGCTTTTCAAACCGATTGATATTGAAACCTTATTGGCCTGAATATATCTGGTATGCATAAAAGTATGATCAGAACGGACAAGACTCATTCTGTTTGTGCTTTCAAACAATAATAATGTGCAATATATATATATTAAAAGTTGCCAGTTTCTTCTTGCCTGGTAAATCCACCTCAGGGCACATGACAAACCCGACACCTAGAATTTCTGTGTTATTCAGAAGGAGGAAATAACAAGTGACCTAAAGATTTATTATCTAAACAGCTATTGTTCTCTGGTCTGTTATAGGTGTGATATTAATCCTAACCAAAAGGGAACTGCATATGTGCAAATCTCTGAAAACATTGGGTCTCTAAACTGCAACCATATATATTGTAATTACAGAAAGTACTCAAGAACTACTCCCTACTTGGAAAAGGGGAGGTTTTCTGTCACTTTAAATGCCGGTTGAGACATGGAGAGTAAAGGGTTGTATTAACATATTATGTATAATGTGCTGGTTGTAAAATAAATGTATTTGCTAGGCAGGGAAATCATCAAGCCTGGCAAGTGGTCCCCGTTTTCTCGGTATGATGCTGGCTCCAGCAACTAACTCAACAAGAGTGGTATCAATTTTCTTGGCAAGACAGAGAACAAGCATTTCCCAAAATGTCGAACTATACCTTTAAAATATCTTTGCTCAAATCCAGCCCCGCCCTTGCCTCTCAAAAACCGTCCGCACATGCTAATTTCACTGTTTACATGCTCCAGAGCTCAGCAACGCGAATTTACGAGGATCACTTTAATGCACCGCTGGGACACTTTTAGTTTCGGAACTTCCAATGATCTCATTCCCCAGGTGAAGGTAACTCATCGCACGAATACATTTGCCACCCGGATCAGTTTTTGCTTTTTGTGTTGAGTTAAAGTGAAGTCAACATGTGGATCTTCATCCTCAGCGGCTTCATCGCGTTTGCAGGTAAAATGATTTCTGTCGCGTTCGTGCGCTTCTTTTGAGCAACATTAACGTTACAGGCTGTCGATGGTCTGAATGCAACAGGCTGGCCTACGCCCATTGTTTGATTAACCTGAAGATCTTGTGGTTGCTTTTTGGCTCCGGAGATCAAATTTTGATCATGGTTTCTTAAATCATTTCTTACGACTTTAATGGCTTTCATTTCTGTGTAAACTTAACCGTCATTATCCTAAATCCCATTTGTGGACAAGGGGGCAGCAGCACACAAGACATGGCTTTGTAGTATAGTTTTTCCACCATAGTATCATATGTATCTAAGTTTAATTTACATTTCTGAAGAGTTTATGCATTTGTATAGTTGAAATAAACATGCATTTTCATTGTTCCTAGTGTTTGTTTTATATCATCTATGAAGTTATTTGACTAATAAACCAGCACTGCCTTTTTTTTTTTTTAACTCTTACCCCTCTGTAACTCATTCAAGGTATCCCATGTGTCTTCACTGGGTCTGAATGCAGACTCTGAAGAAACAATGCAATAATGCTGTGTAAAACATGTTTTTCCCTTTTTGTTTATTTCATGTGGCTGCTTGTACTGTTGCTATAATGCACATTGTGTACTCGCAGGAAAGCCAGTGAGTTCTTCCTGTCCAATTGAACTGAACCCTCCCACGGCTGTGGTGAGATTTGGGGACCCCTTTTCAGCCAACTGCAGCACATCATCCAACCAGACAGAGGGGATGGGCTGGGAGTCTCCGGTCGGAGGCGTAGCTCTTACAAACTTTGTCTCTTCTCTTCCCTTCAAAATTGACTCTGTCAGAGAATGGGTCGTAGACTCAAAATGCTTTGTCAATCTCTTGAACGGTGATCAGTGCTCACAACCCTTACCACTCACCGTTTACAGTAAGTAGTCCTTTGTCTGAAGTCGGGTAGCAGGCCCCTTGTAGTTTTTGATCATTAAATACTGCTGATGTTGGGACTTGATAGTTTTTGTTAAACATTTTGACACTTTTTTTGTTTTAACACAGAAATGCCTGACAGAGTGTCTATGTCTCCACCAAGTCAAATGGGCCCCATGGCAGAGGGCGCAAAGTATAGCGTACAGTGTGACATTGTTAATGTTGCACCGGCAAGGAACCTGTCTGTGCACTGGCACAAAGGAAAGGAGATTTTATACACTGAGACATTCAACGAGTCTGATAAATATCCAGTCAATAAGTTATCTGTCCTCAATCTGACGGCCCATAGAGATGATAATGGAACTCACATCTGGTGTGAGGCAAAGCTAAACATTTGGCCAACAGGACCACGTCTTCCCTCAGTCCAATCAGAGTCACATGAAGTGATTGTGTTCTGTAAGTTTTTAACGCCATCTTAATTTAACCATTACAGAGAATATTGGGTGTGTTTTGCCTTTCTCTAATTGTTCTTAATTTTTCTCTCGTTTTGTCTCTATTTCATGTATATCCTCAGACCCTCCAACCTTCACCCAGCCTGCAAATGAAACGCTGGAGCTTCCGGCCGGTGGTAAAATAATTTTAAATTGCACTGCTACAGGAAATCCAATGCCGGTATACAGCTGGCATTTTCCACACCCTATACAACTGACGAGCAAGGATCAAACTACAAATCAGTCCATTCTGACCCCGTCCATTCAGCTTCCAGGGACCTATAACTGCACAGTGTCTAATGCTCAGGGCACCAACACCAAATATTTCACTGTCATCGAAGCCAAAAGTAAGATATCATCACAAAAATCATTGTATTTCTGAACTTGTTCTACTCCCTCTGTGTCTTGCTGTCTTAATTATTCTGTAATTCTTTGATGCTGTTGTTTTCCATCAGGTAGTCACCCTGGAACGACTGCTGGAATTTTAATGGCTGTGTTTTTTATTTTAATCTTCATTTTGGGATGTGTAGTTTATCACAAACAGAGAAACTCCTCTGTTGCAAGACCAGAAGTTCTGAACAGATGAGCTGAGAGAGTGATTGTAATAAAAACTCCCGTCTCCCACAGGGAATCGGACAACTTTTGCAGCCTTGGTTGGAGTATTTGTCTTCCTGGGAGCCCTGCTCGTCATTGGCGGTCTTTATTTTGTGACACCTGAAGGCACATTTTCTTTCAGCAAAGGCAGCTATATCAGAGGACAACCTACCTCGTCAGGGCCTGTTTGAGGCTGACTTTTTTAAAATTCAATTTTGCATGGCTTTGTAATGACCATGTTGCCTTTTAATGTTTTTTTTTTTTTTTTTTGTGGCTGGAGAAACATCAGTTTCCTACCTCTTAAAGGCCTGGGGAATGATCTGCTCTGCATGCTCAGTTGGTGGACTTGGTGAGGTGGACTGCTCATGCTTGGCTGCTGCAGCTTAAAGAATGCATAATCTATGGTAGCTGACAAACGCAAACCCACTGCAACAGCCCAAAACATTTCCATTTGCAGAAATGTGCTTCAGCTTGAAAAATTCTAAAACACATACAACAATGGAAACGTGCTGCAGAATGCCAAAACAAATACATTAACAACAAATGCTGCAAATACAAAAGCGATACAAAGTTTAAAACACACAAACTCAGAAAACACACAACAGAAAAATGCTGCATATCCAGTCAACACAAGGCCTCTAGGGGGAGTGCTAAGTGGAAAAGCTTGATTTTTGACACAAGACAGAGACCAGAGGAGAAAGCATTGGCTTTTGAAGTGGAAAGAAAAGTGGAGTAAAGGGGTGACATGACATAAATGGTACATATTTGTCTTTACATTTGGCCCTGGTGTTTTTTTCCTGCATCAAAAACAAATTCTCTTTCTGGTTGAAAACCAAGCTGTTACACTTAGGGCTCCCTCTAGAGGCCAGGAGAACCTCAGCTCTGATGACTGGATATACAGGGTTTTTCTGTGGCATTTAAATTGGCGTGATTTCTGAGGCAGCAGCATGTTTCTCCTAACAAAAATGGTTTGGGTGATTACATTACGTTTGCCTTTCTTGGTCACCATAATAATCCCATCAGCTGTCTTTAAAATTCCACTGATCAATCAATCAGTCAATCAATTGGAGAATGTGCTTACATGCACTGTAGTAACCTGCATCAGGTCAGTAATCAGGTCTCTGCCCTACCTCTGACCTTATTTTGGAAGCATGATTTGCTTATTTTAAATGTTGATGTAAAGTTGCTTGTTAACGTTTTGTGTGTGTTTGTGTGTGTGTGCGTCAGAGCAAACTGGCAGCAAAGTGAGAGGACAGACAGGCAGGGCACAGCATTTTCTCACAGTGTTGGAATTTTGCTAATGATCCAATGTTCAGTCCACTGATTCAGACTTCCAGACAAGGCTGCTTTGTCTTAGTTTCAGTTTCAGTCTTTGGATGAAATTATTTCAACTTTATATCTGTGTGAGTCGTCGTCTCCCCTTGTTGTCATCCCACTCTGCTGCCACAGTTATGCTTTCGTTATCTGTTACTTACGTGCATGTAAGCACACAGACTGAATGGAGTTCCTGTTGAACCCAGGAGCATTAACACACATCTCTGCAGCTCTGCTGAGCTTCTTAGCTTCTTTTAGCTGATTGTTTAATTTTATCTCATGCACATTTATGGTACGGTTCAGTCTGACCCGTTCTCATCAACTTTGTATATACGCCAAAAGGAGGAAATTCCAGCAACAGAGCTCTGCTAAACCTAGAGGGCGATGAAATTTTAACATGGGAAAGGAGTTGGTGGAGACTAAAACAGAGATGAAAGATGACTATATGTTGGACACATAATGATCTCATAAAGCCATAATAGGTTGGGACAATGGGTTTGTCAGCTTGTTGTAGAATTACTCTTCCCTTAAGTGACTAAAAAGTTAATGCTTTGGGTAAATCTTTGATCGGTCAGTAGCTGCATTTCTCTGGAAAAACACGTATTTTTATTACTTCAGCTATCTGATGATAAGTCATAAGTCATATGTAAGAATGGTCGCTATTTAACTGTATGGATTCAGCAGCCATTGTTGCCTTATTGCTTGTATTATTGCTTTGGTACTCATCACACACTTTAAGACAGAAAGTTGAGTTGCTCCTCATGATGTTTGTCTGCATTCAGGTATATTTTGTTCCTTTTTTTTAATGCATATTTTCCAGGCAATACAATATAGCTACAGTAATTACTTAAGAGAGCTCTGAAAACTGCAATTGGGTACAATGTTTTTTTTTTCTTTTTTCGTTATTAGTTTTCATTTTTGGAGTACGCATAAATTATGTTTTTGGTTTTTTTTACATTTTATCATCTTGTGTAAAATTGTTTTTAATTTGTATGCACTGGTACAACTCTAGAATGTTGAATTATTTTTGCACTGATCATACCATTTGTGTGATGTCCCTACAATTTAGTAAGACCAGATAATCAGTTGCTTTATTGATATTCCCTGACTATGAGCCACTGAATCCTCTGTTAGACATGCTGTTTGTTTGATGTACCAGTAAAAGGGCATGTCACGTAGAATGTTAATATACTGT
Organism: Chaetodon trifasciatus; assembly: GCA_037975065.1. NCBI lineage: Eukaryota > Metazoa > Chordata > Actinopteri > Chaetodontiformes > Chaetodontidae > Chaetodon > Chaetodon trifasciatus. The sequence goes on from JBBMOE010000034.1 coordinate 384,096, forward strand.
GCACATGAGCAGCTTGTGTTGTTGAATAAAGCCAGTTTCTCTGTCAGTGACATCCTGATGCAGAATACTGATTGAAGCAAAGTCAAACTAGTGTCTTTCATTACTGCTTCACTGCCACTTTTTGTCAACCCCTTGGACCCCTCTCTCTCTCTTTCTCTCTCTGTCTCTCTCATTCAATCTGGCTTACATTATACAGTGCTGAGACTGCCATACTAATTAGCACTGAACAAAGTGAATGTAAAGGAGAGCATATGTTCCCCTACCTACAGTTGCTAATATAAAGCCATTGTTTCTCAAACCGTGTTCATGTTCAGTCTTTGTCACTCCCACCAAAGGTTGTGCCAGAAAGCACTGTTTGTGTATGCTCTGACTGTGTTGCTATAACAACCTGGCAGAGAAGATATTGCTCAATTTGTCAAGGAGTAGAAATAAAAAAAAAATGTTGTATTATTAGGGACGCTTAACATATTTCTCTGGAGAGCTTGAAGGAGCAGCATATTCAAAGTGAAGGGAGCATGTACTATAATCTGTACAGTGAGATTCCCAGCTGTGCTCTCCATAAATACACCAAAAAGCATCCGATTACTTGCTCACTTGCACTGCAGTTGCGGTCAGAGCGGATATGCTGTGTAGCATTCTGGTCACAGTGTGGGGCTTACAGGCTACAGTACATGCTGCACACCACCAATGCTCCTGCCTGCTGGGATTTCACCAAGCGTGGAGTTCAGAAGCAATAGGAGACAAGCAGGCAAGCAGAACTGAAAGCAGGTTTTTGGTCACTGCCACAAGAGACAGGAGATAAAATTATTGATTTGAAGCCAAACTTTAGGCCACACCTAAAGGCTGGAATGTGGAGAGCATTCAACACAAAGAGGTCTACTTCAGATTTTGTCTTTATTCAGACTTAGCCGTAATTCTATCAGATAAGAGAAGCAATAAAAGTAGTTTATGATTGAAACTTGATCATGCTATAAACTGTAAGGCATTTTGATTATTAGAAATGTATTGGAGATGCATTTAGATACTTCAAAAGGGGCGGCTTTTCATGTTGTTAACCATATTTTGCTGTGATAAGCAAGATACTGAAAATGGACAATTGATGTATTAATTTTACATCCAAACCACAATATTATTTCCACACTGTAGTGCTATGCTCGTTTACTGTTGAATACCTACATTACTGCTAGTGCACTGTTTGCTGTGGTGTTTGTAGGCCTGTCATTTCCTGCTAAAACGCATGCAAAATCAATGCAATACAAAGGAACGGGCTGTGTTTTTCAGAGGCCTACCACCTGTTAAATTTCCCTCTTTCCCCTTTGCCCCCCACCCCCAAAGTCAGCTGGGATGAAGGGGGCCCTTTTGTCCCAACATAGTTCCCTGCGGAGTAGCGAAGCTTGTTCAAGTTGGAATTTTCCTCCTCTCGCCCCGTAATCGACGGCTCAGTGCAGAAAATAACATGGGAAACAACTTTCTCCAGTGGATTGTGACGCTGTGCATGTTTTACTCAGGTAAGATGTTGTGGGTATCATGTTTTTTTCTCACTTGTTGGGGTTACGGATGATGTTCGGTGCAGTAAGTGTCTTATGTAAATAGTGGTGAAATGAGAAATTTAAACGTAGGCTGACTGCGATCCAATTCCTGTCAGAATTAGACTATTTAAATTAGCATGGTGTCTATTACGCATCTTTGCAGCCTCAAAATATCACTGTTTGTCTTTAAGTAGCTTTGTTCCACAACCACAATTATGATGGCGGGCTACCCGTTAAGATGTAGGTCTAATTCTGTACAAAGTACACGTTTTGTTGTCATAGCTTATAATGAAGCTATAAATGTACTGTTATACACAGGTGTATTTAAAAAATACTAGGCTATTCTTGATTTATTAGTGATTTTCCTGTATGCGTTGGAACAAGGTTACATAATAGGTTCCTACGGCCTGCTTATACATTAAATAATGAAGGTCCCACATGTGTAAAGAAGGTGTTGAGGATGACACTGGCTGTAATGATGATGACTGCTGCTGTCCCAGTGTCAGGTGAAGGTTGCTCCCTAATCCTCAAGCCCTCCAGGGTCGTGGTGGGCTTTGGGGAGTCGGTGTCGGTCAGCTGTGAGGCCGCTCGCCCCGTCCGTGTCCTGGGCTGGGAATCGGCCATCAGTGCCGCGCACACTCAGCAGGACCTGTCTGTCCAGTGGAAGGTAGACAGTCTCATCGACTGGATAGAAGAGCCTATCTGCTATGGTGTGTTCTTCACAGCTCCGAGACAGTGTGAGGAGAAGCTCAACCTCGTCCTCTACAGTGAGTCAGCCCCTCTTTTAATACACAGTGTAATGATAATAATAAAAACTTTATTGGTATAACACCTTTCATGCTAAGACATGCTTTATAACAAATATATTGCATGCACCAAGTGCTTCAGATTAAAAAAACAAAAAAACAATGAACATAAAAACAATGAATGGAAAATAAGAAACCCTCTTGATAATAATAGTAAAAATATAAAAAATAAAATGTAAAATGTATCAATGTAGACATGGATGACTCATGTGAACCTGTTTGAATGATGTGAAGTTTGTGTATCATTCCTTTAGAGACCCCAGATAGCGTCTCCATCAGGCCTGTGAACCACAGTGGCCCCATGGTGGAGGGAAAAGAGTACCAGCTGCTCTGTGAGGTTCAGAACATTGCTCCAGTTCAGTACCTCACCCTGAGGTGGTACAGAGGCCAGACTGAGGTTTATAACCACTCCTTCTCTGACCTCACCTCTCCCTCACCTGTCCAAGTGTCCTCTATCCTCGTGATCACACCAACCAAAGCCGAGAATGGAGCACAGTACACATGCATGGCAGTGCTGGAGCTTGGACCGGAGGGGCCACAACCGCCTCCTACTGTGACCTCGGAGCCTCTTAATGCATCTGTGTACTGTAAGTCATGAAGATATTCCCAGTCTTAAAAAAGAAGTCTTGTGTGCTTGTTACATTGAAGATGATGCAACTAATCCCTGTGATCTTTTTCTCTAGTTCCCCCAACATTCCTAAGTCCTGAACCAGAAGTTATGGACCTGATAGTTGGGACTGAAATTACCTTGAACTGCACTGCCACAGGAAACCCCACACCTGTGTACAGCTGGCAATCCTCCCATCCCATTCAGGAGAGGATGGAGGACGAAGCAGTTCTTACCTCCTCTTCACTGCTCCCAGGGACCTACACCTGCACTGCCTCCAATAAACTGGAGAAGAAGAGCAAGCAGTTCATTGTCAAGGCCAAGACCAAAGGTAGAAAGGCACTCTGAAGTGCACATGTGCAAGTTGTCTCTATTCACTGCGACCTAATCCACTTCTTTTGCTTTTACTTAGGTGTTTGAAACAAGAGATCCTGAGGTGGGATCAGATGACCACATTGGACAAACAAGGAGAATTCAACTAAGGGGATTTCACTGTTGCAACTTTGACAATGCATTCAAGACTCAACAGATATTTATGAGGATCTTGTTATCAGGCAGAATTACTGTAGATCTCATTAAAAAAATCTGAATATACTATATTTGTTAACTGTCATTTAATTTGTCAGTATTTCAGTATTCTGTGAGATAGATTGATGGTTTAGAATGTAGTTCACTTTTTATGCTTCCCGTGTGATATCTTGTATCTAATTTATATTTTTGCTAGATTTGTTCGTTTTAATGAAATTACCTTGTAACATGGCAGATGTGTAGCTACCCTCGATATGATGACCACATTATCATTAATGTATCAACTTTAATACTGAATGTTAAAGATCAGCAGGCCATTACTGTAAATATGAACGGTTTCTTGATTTGCTCATCTTTATGAATAAAATTAAAATAAAAGAAACATTTCTTTTTAATATTATACGTATTATAATATGATGCATGATGAGTATTAGTAGTATGTTACTACCGGGTGTGACTGCTATGCTTTATCAAGATCAGTGTTAAACTCAGCAGAGCAGTTTATCATGATTGCATTTACACATTAGGACTTTTGGATTAAAAACCACCATTGATATGTTCTGTTCAAAGCAGCGTTTTATTCACTTTCTGTGTAATTTGTCATTTGACTGTCCGTGGCACTCCGACCTCAGACCATCAGATGTCGCTGTTGCACTTTTGCAGACATGATTTGATTCGCTATCAGCACGTCACATGACCAAAACACTTGCCTCTCAGTTGCAAGCGGAAGTGGCATGACTGGTTAATATTAGTAAACGACCTTTCTTCTAAGACCTGACCATCATACATCCTCACCAGCCAATCTGACTGATGAAGGTGGGTGTCAGTCTTGAGGTCGTTGTAATGAAGTGTCTGATGTGTGTTTACTTACCAGTAAAGTCAATAGTCAGCTTCTAAAAATCGTCCTTGTCTGTTCCCTTTCAGGTATGCCACAGAAAGATCCGTGTCAAAAGCAAGCATGTGCAATTCAGCAGTGTTTACAAGGTACAAAAGACAGCCTCTCCAATGCCATAATGTGTCAGAGCAAACGCCACAGTATCGTTCAGCTAACTCCGTCCCCTTCCTGCAGCTAACAAGTACATGGAGAGCATGTGTGAGGATGTGATCAGGGAGATGCGGCGGTGCTGTGAGGCGCAGGCTGCAAAGTCCATCTGCTGCTCCGGGTTCAAGGACTCAAAACCCTCTCAGACCAAAACTAACACATAGCTCCCTGTGGGATTCTTCTGATGGCGACAATGGCAGAACATTGTGTCACTGTTTTATTGACTGTGTAACACGCCGTATTGCGGCAGTACAGTGTACGGAGCTGTTTGATCATTTGGAAAAATGTGGATCTGTGCAACTTTGTTATCTAATCGTAATGTGAACAGGCCTTTCTCATAACAGACGTTTTGAGTTTAATTCATTACATCTGTGTTTGACATCGAAATGTCACACCTCTCTGGCACAGTCACAGCACAAAACAGGACATCTCAATATTAATCTTATTTTCTGTCATGCGTCCGCACCCTATTATCAATATGAGGCACATGGTTGTGCATGTCACCACTGAGCCACTGACACAGTCTTTGCAAATGCACGTCCTTGGGGAACCCACACAGGCGACTGAAATTACTTTTTGACTGATTAGACCTGTAGACTGTAAGAGCGTGTGCAGACCTGAGTCCCCTGTTAGCTTTGTTACACCTGATAGTGTGGGACAAATTACACCGTTGTCATTTTCAATAATGCAATGAGTCAGGTGACCTGTTTGGGACTATTTTTTTATATGCAAACGGAATTTTATTGATAAGTAATACTGGGAAGTACACACTACTGCATACAGGTAAATTTCATTTGTTATTGAAGATGATAATAAAGCCACTTCTGCTTTTGTTTGCAGACCTCAGACATGTTGTGCATCAGGGCAGGAAATGGAGAAAATTCTTGAAAACAACGTTTGTGCATTATTATGTGTGGAAAGTTTCTCTGATTTTGATTGCCATTCAGCATGGTATCACTGCCATTCTCAATTTGTTGTTATAAGATAATCTGGTAAATCCTTCTCTTCTACAGTGAAGTTCTCCCTGTGTGACTGCTGTATGTCAGCCCTGTGCAACTCACCTGTTTGTCTACAAAGGAGCTCTTGATTGCTGTCTGATGCCTAAACAAAGAAATTTAGCCTGTTGACCATTTGAGTATTTGTTAAGTCCTTGAAGACTCTTTTCCAATATCCACATTTCAAAATAAAATTCAATAAACTCTGACACTGTGAAGACTCTTTACTCTTACAGAGTAAACAACAGATTATAAAAAAGAAAATGATTTCTGTATAGCAGATTGCTGGATAGACTAAAAAAATTGTTGTTGAGAATAATGAACTACATAGGCTACATAAGCAAAGCTTATTAATACTGTATATGACAGAGAGGTTTCTGAAAATACATAGATATAGGCTTGAAAAAAGATGAGAGGAAAAAACATGAAAGTGAAAAGATTTAAATGAATATTGAAGTTTTAAATACATTTCTAAGAGGAAATCAATTATATATCTATTTTTTACATCATTTAAGGGAAAAACAACAGTGTTGAAAAACGGTTGAAGAAGTACTTCCGGCGTCTTACGTCCGTACGTGCTGACGTCAAACGGAAATTTGCAGCAGCAAATCTTTCTAGAATTCTGTAGCAGTTTCTTGCTAGCCCACATTAGGTAGGAAGCAACATCAGAGTTTGGCTTGATTAAATACAGCCAGCCGCTGTATTAAATACAAATACACATTTCTGAGAAGAGCAGCGTTTTGCGTTATATGCTTTTTTGATTGAAGTTTCGGGTTAGCTTCGTTTAGCCCACCAACTTCGCGGAGTCATATTCTAAGCTAACGTTGTTTGCGTTAGGTTCTTGCTGGCATAATGTCCAGGATAGACTACAGCGTGTGGGACCACATTGAGGTGTCAGACGACGAAGATGATACCCACCCGAACATCGACACACCCAGCCTCTTCAGATGGAGACACCAGGTACAAATTTAAGGCACACGATTTAAAGATGTTAGCATAATAGGTGCACATTACACTGCAACTCTTAGCCAGTTTCCCGTGTTCAATTTGGTGCTGTATGCAATTACAAATGGTTATATTCGAGTTGGCAATCCCTTAGACATATTTAAGTTTTTGTAATCAGTCCCGCATCAGAGAAAGCATGTAATGGAGGCTGAAAGTCCATCGTAGCTGAAGACAATGGCTCTGTAATACCAACCTACTGCAGAGAGATTGGTATTGATGCATAATTAAAGACTATGATGGAGATGAAACCCTTGCACCTGTGGTTGCAACTGATATTACAATAATTGTTCTTCAGGCACGTGTGGAGCGAATGGAAGACTTTAAGAGAAAGGGTGAAGACATCAACAAGACACTCAATGATTGCCGGCGTAGAGTGGCAGATGCACAGAAGAAAGTACAAGAGCTGTCCCTTACAAAATCGGAGGATACCAAAGCAGAATTGAGCAAAGCCCAGGCTGATGAGAGGAAACTGAAAAAAGAGGAACGGGAGTGGGAGAAGAAGATGGATGAGCACAACCGGGAAGAGAAGAAGATGCCGTGGAACGTCGACACGCTCAGCAAGGATGGTTTCAGCAAGGTGAGGAAGATGCAGCGGGCTGCTAGAAAACCATGGCTTCTGGACCCATGCTCAGAGCCTTTCCTTGTGCCTTTTTAGTTCAGGGCTGCAAGAGATTTTACAGTTTACAGCAGTGAATGATGCCTTGTTTATTGGTACACATTAGATGTAGAATGATAAATCCGCCAGGATGAAATTGTGGCCAATATTAGTGCATTACAGGTAGATCTTTGTCTATTGTATGAGTAGAAAAATATGTTTTAGGTCATTTAGAAATTATGCCTCCATCACATAGTTTGTTAACCAGAGAGCACTGCCAAGGTGATTTTTATATGTCTCATGAAGTGTTATGGTCACAATTAATGTATAGACATGCCTAACAAGACATTACTTAAAGTCTGCTTTTGAATTGCTATCATATGGGGATATTTTTCACCTGTGGTATTCACCGTGCAGCCCTGGTGGCAGTGATTTAGAAGATTGTTGTTACGCAATAGTCATAGGCAAATTAATTGTTAAAGAAGAGCACTAATATTCTATGTGTTTGTTATCTGCCAATTCCCCAAAGAGATCAAAACCAAGAGTGAATTGTAAAATCAGTGTAGAAGGAGCTTGATATAGCTTATTCTTTATCAGCATAGAGCTCCATTATTGTCTAAAAATACATAAATGAGCCACACTATTGAGTTGAGCCACATTCTGCCACACACAGTCTGTTGAGAAGGCTCATAAATGATGTCTTGATTAATTATTAAAAACTGACTGACTTGGAGGTGGGTGTGTGATTGGAGGAGTTAGCACTGGGTAACACATACACACATAGCTTCAAATGCAACCTAAGATGGTTCAAATTTTACACAGGATTTGTTTTAAGTCTTCATATTGCACTTATTTCTGATTCTTCTTGCAGTGTTCTGATACAGATTAGTTCATCTTCACACCCTTAGTTTCCAGTGATATCTGATATGACATTCTCCCTTTAAAAAATCAGAGACATACAGCAGTCTGTTATGATTGTCTGTCCTCCACAGAGCATTGTTAATGTCATCCCTGATACTACTGAGGAGACCGAAGAAGCGAGAGAGGAAAAGCATAAAACCTTTGTGGAGAAATATGAGAAGCAGATCAAACATTTCGGTAAGGATCAGTGGCATGCACTCACCATCATTCACTGAATGTTAAAGGGTATTGGAATTTGAAAGTAGCAATTGTCCTTCATTGCTGCCTGTGCTGTAGGTATGATGCGACGTTGGGATGACAGCCAGAAGTACCTCTCTGACAACCCTCATCTAGTGTGTGAAGAGACTGCCAACTACCTGGTCATCATGTGCATTGACCTTGAAGTTGAGGAGGTAAACACTACAAAGTAGAATGTGTTTTTCATCATTTTGTTCTGAGGTATTTTGAGATTCGGATATACTGAAGTTAGTTTTATGGGCTACAATTCCGGAGATCCTTTTCATTTGCCACCAATTGTTTATTCAACATTGTGTTCTTTAAAACATGTACATTATTCAAAAATGCTTCTTTTTCTTTTAGAAACACGCACTGATGGAGCAAGTGGCTCATCAGACCATCGTCATGCAGTTCATTCTAGAATTGGCAAAAAGCCTCAAGGTGGACCCGCGCGGTTGCTTTCGTCAGTTTTTTGCCAAGATTAAGGTACTGAGTTTGGATGCTACAAAATCTAATGAAATAACTTGCAGGCCTTTTTCAAAGGAGTTAAAGAGGAAACACAAGAAAGAAACTCAGGAATTAAAGCTTTCAATTTTCACTCATGAGGAAATGGCACAGAGTTAGTGGGTTTTCTTTGTAGTGATTGTTGTGTGACTGTGATGTTTGAGTTGAATTCAGTGAATGAAGGAAAAGAAGACTGTAGCTCTAGACCACCTGTCACTATAGTTATTTATTTCTTCTTGAGAACTGCAGTTGTTTGTATATTTTACTCAACTGCCTCACCCTCTCTCTCCCTCTTTATCGTGCTACAGTAGTTTCTGGATCATTGGAAAATACTAACTCCAGAGTGGGAACTTTTTTTAAATTGAAACTAAATGTAGTCCTTGGTTGTTCCAATCAAAATGCAGGTTAAAGAGCAATTTACCACATTAAAAACAAGAGTTTTTCTGCCCTCTCTGGTTAAAAATGTCAAGCCTGTTTCACCTCCTGCTTTGTTGCACCTGTGGTCACACACAGCAGTGATGTCAAGGATTACTGAAGTACACCTGTACATCACTGCAGCAGCCTTAGAAGTTAAACCAGACTTCCTCAAAAGATTTCTGGTGTGGAAACACCCTAACAAATGCAAATACCAATAGGAATGTTACATTGAATGCTCATTGGTCTGGCCACCAACACACCAGATGATGTGTCTTCTCACAGACAGCAGATCAGCAGTACCAGGACGCATTCAACGATGAGCTGGACTCATTCAAGGACCGGGTTCGGGGCAGAGCAAAGATCCGCATAGAAAAGGCCATGAAGGAATATGAGGAAGAGGAGCGACAAAAGCGCATGGGACCTGGAGGGCTAGATCCTGTTGAAGTGTACGAGAGCCTGCCACCTGTAAGTTCTTCTGTTTTCAGGAAGCCTCAGCATTCTGCTTTTGTCTTCCCTTGTTAGTTTAAAATCCCTGACAACATATGTTCTAAATTGCAGGAGATGCAGAAATGTTTTGATGAGAAGGACATCCAAATGTTACAAGAAGTTATTAGCAAAATGGACCCGACGGTAAGCGTCTTTGCTAAACTATACAGTTTTGTTTTTTTCCATACAAACAGGAGACTGTGTCTTGACCTTGAGTCTACTGAAATCAAATTTCAGTTCTGTAAATGTATCTGATTCACATGTGCAATTATGTCCTACTTTGGGTCTGTTAATAAATGTCATTGTTTTACACTAACTAGGAGGCTAAGACTCACATGAAGAGGTGCATAGACTCTGGTCTCTGGGTCCCTAACTCCAAGACAGATGATGGGGATGAGAAGGAGGAAGACGCCACCTATGAGGAAGTGAAACAGGAGCAGGAAGAACCTAAGAAGGAATGACCAACATCGATGCTATGATTTGTTGTTTCCGCAAATGTACTTGCCCACTGTATTGCAACTCCACGATGTGTATGACTAGTTTGCCAATCATGGAACAATGAAATAACTTCTCGAAAATATTTAGCTGAGATTTAAGGGATTAGCTTTTACCTAACTGCACAAGTACATTGCATCAGTATCTCCTGCTTGGAAAACAAACTGCTGCCTGTGTTAAGGTGTTTATTTGTTTAGACATCACTAAAGTTGTATTCTTACATTTATTTGTATACACTTGTCCTTTTGTGGGGGTGTGTATGTGCACACATGCCTGTCTGCTTAATTTCTGATGTTGAAAAACATTCTATACATTTTCAGTTTGTGCATTTAACCTTTTTTTGTCATTTCAATTTAAGGTTTTTGTTTGACTTCCTAGGGCTTGAGCAACCAATGTATTCGATGGTTATTTCCCCAAAATGACATTTTCTACAAACTTGCTGAAATAACGGTTGAATTATATCCAACTACTGAAGACCAGGCTGTTGTGGTTATGTCTGAAAACTCAATGTGTGGGTGACTTGCTCTTCAAATCATAAAAGTTAGAGGTCAAACATGTGAGTCATAAGAGATTCACAAGAAAATGAGACCTGTAGTGTTGGCAACCACTGCTTTTTAATATGGACCTAGTGCATCTGTGCAGGGGATTTTTAGTGAAGGGTTTAGTATTTTCAAGCGACATGTTCTCTAGAGATTCAGTGGTACTGTAGATATGCTATGTCCTTCAGTGCATCACAGTATACATTGCAAGACAACAACCAATATTAAACAAAAAGCCCTTCATTTCAGCCTGATGATGATTGCTTACACTGGCATGACTCATGCTGCAGCTTTATATGGCCCAACCATTAGTACAAAAATGGAGAAAAAGGGTGAGTTGAGATTACTGAAGGAGTGGAAGCACTTCACTGTAATACCAAGACCACCTCACACTGCAAACAAAGCAAATGCTGAAGGGCAGCTCAGCCTTGGCTTACTCAAGAAAAAAGGCAGAACAAACATGACACTGACACCAAACACCAAGCACTCACGGAGAAAAATGTGCATAACAGAAAAAAAGGAGGAAATAAAGGAACCAAATTGCTTAAGTCCTGATGTAAATAAATTATCTAGAACAACAAAAATACTCACAATTACACTTAAAATACTAAAAATAACAAAGAGATACATATATAGTTTTCATTTTTTTATGTCAATATGTTGGGTAGTTTAATAGTTTTATAGATTCGTCGAGGTTTTATAGAATAATGCAGATTTCTTCAGTCCTCCAAGATACCCAACAGAAATCAACCCCAGTGATGCATTGTTTCATAATTAGGTTTATAGTATACCTAGTCATATTTTAAACATAAGCAAATAAATAGACGCACAATATTACTGCGACTGCTTAAAATCCGAAACGTAATTTTAATCACTTTCGTACTAGCCTGACTTTTATTTTGAAAGGTCGGGCCGTGTGTACGTGCTCGTACACGCTTTGAGGGCGTGACCGTGCTAGTTTCGGGAAGCAGCTGTCTATCAAGTGTCGTCGTTACAGCGTAGGCTGAGGGGGAAGTCCGGCCGGAATGAAGCTAGTCTGTCGGTTCATCTCTGCTTGTTAGTGTTTTTTATGAAACGTCTTCTTAAGCTCGCCATTAAATGGTAAGTGCTTAACAGTCATATATACGTTGCGAAGTTAACATATATGCCTTTAATAGTGTTTATATAACAGTTATTTCGTAGCCATGACATCCGATATTCTGTGAAATAACGTTATATGAGGAGGACCCTTGTTTTGGGCCACTCGTCGACGCAGCCAGTGTGTTGTACACAATTGTTTGAGATAAATTACCTGCTGTGCTATACAAGGTTTTAGAGTATTGTGCAATGTAGCTGTAAATAATATGTTAGACGTGGTGTAAACCCCGGAAGGCCTTATGACAAACCCATCCTTTTAATACTTACCTATCGTCAGCATTTCTATATGTTCCATGTCATTTGTGAAACTGCCTAGTTTTGTGAAGTCATCATCATGTAAAATGAGACATGTCGAACGCTATTTAAGAAAAGCGCAAGGTGTCGCTTTAAAATCGCTCTTATGTTTGTGTTTACGCAGGCCTTAATGCGTAAGGTTACGTGATTTCATCCAATGCAATAGCTGAATAACCTTACAGCCATATATACTGATTTACAATTATGTGTGTGTGTGTATGTGTGTTTGTGTGTGATTGTGTGTGTGTGTGTGTGTGTGTGTGTCAGATATTTGGTTGTCAACACCATGTCTAGTCGTGGATGGTCCACGCGTTCAAGGCCAGGGGCATGTCCGGGCCCGTGTGAGCCTCCTCAGGGTCAGGGCATCCATGTCTACCTCTTCTGGACAAAAGAAGGGGAAAGATATTTGTCTCACACAAGTGGAGATGTCAAAGCAGAGGAGTTGTGCATCTTGGCCGCAGAGGCAGTGGGTGAGAGTGACAGCCTTGACCAAATACACCTGCACACAACTAAATAAAAGCAGCTCATTTTCGCCTGCTGGTGGCATGTGTGTGTGTAACCTCAGTGTTTATTCCCCAGGGATAACTCCTCTGTGCCATGTGTTGTTTGCTTTGTACAATCCACTGTCACGCTCCTGGTACAGTCCAAACCACATTTTCACTCCAGAGGACAATTCCAGCCTGGTACTTCACTATTGTATGAGGTTAGTCTGTTTTCATAATACTGTATTAGCAAGGCAGGTGAAACCCACTGAGCATATTCACACTGGTTTTCTTGTACCTAGGTATTACTTTCGGAACTGGCACGGTCTAAACGAGAAGGAGCCAACCGTGTCCCGTTACGCTGTCAGATCTGGCACAGATCAGGGGGGTTCTCCTCTGCTTGAAATCACATCCTTGGAGTACTTGTTTGCCCAGGTTCATGTTTAACATTAACATACGAGCATTTTTTTGTTGTGCTCACCATAGTGAAGTGCCTAACCTGTTTGCTTCTTGTGTGTCCAAAAGGCTAAATATGAATTTGTGAACGAAGTAGTGCAGATGAAAGAAATTGAGTCAGAGGAGGAGCTAAGTCGCTTCAAAAACGAGAGCTTGGGGATGGCGGTACTTCACCTCTCACATCAGGCAATGCAAACAGGCTGCACCTTACAAGACATCGCCAAAAAAATCAGGTAATTACTTTGAAAGGAGTGAATATAGCACAGTTGAGTCATATGCTGTGTAAGCTATTAGTTTTTAATCATTTGTATAGCTACAGTTGTGGAAAAGTAGCAGTGACTAATTGGTCTTCAATCTGTGAATTTGTCAACAAAGATTTTAAATGGTCTATATTAATTTGAATGTGTTCTGATGATAGATGTGTACTTGTCTCATTATAATTAGATTGCTTATTTTACTGTTTTTCTATCCTATTTTCTGCTGCTGTGACAATCCAGTTTCTCCTTTGGCTCGTCAAAACTTCTTTTAATCAAATTTAATCGTTGGATCCAGGTAACCTTGAAATATCTCCTTTTCAGCTTCTTACGGTGCATTCCAAGGTCTTTCGCCAAACACATTTCCAGAGACAACTTCCTGACAAAAATCAGGATCCGGCGGGTGTTTGCAGACTTTGTGCGCACCTTCCAGCAGCACACTGTGGATAAAGGGCGGCTGGGCGTCCACGAGATCATGTATAAGTACATCTCCACCCTCGAGCACTTGGCACCACGTTTTGGTGTAGAGACCTTCCCTGTAACCCACCTGGAACTGAGAGAGGACGGGGATGGAAGTAGCTCTTACTCCAGTACCACTCATGCGCAGGGTGCCTCGAAGGACAACTTTAGAGCTCCTGCTACACATGAAATAATGGTGACCGGCATCAAGGGGATTCAGTGGAGGAAGGTCTCCGGTCAGAAGGTTTGTCAATATGCAGTTTCAAGCTTCTGATGGTCTGCTTCTGTGACATTTTGTCCATTCTGCTAGTGTGGACTTTCTGTTCATTCTGTCTCTTCACCTAGGCACAGGCAAACACTTACTTCAGGAATGACTCTCTGAACTACATGAGGAAAACAAAACAGTCCAGCCAGCCATATGCCAACGCTCCCGATAAATGGACCTCCTTCTGTGATTTCCCTGAAATAACTCACATAGCCATCACTGGAGCTAATGTGTGCATTAGCACTCAAGACAATTGCTGCATGGTGAGAGTAGTTGTTTACCCTTTTATGTAAAAGCAGCAATACATTAATTTAATTGGTAGATGTGCTTGTGATACATTAGTCCAAATAATATACTGTGTATGACTCTTTCAGCTGCAACAGATTGCTCAGTCTTTAAAGCCTCTGAATGTACTGCACAGATTCTCATATATTCTCCACTTCTATATGTTTTTGACTATAAGAGGGTTTTGGTATGCTTCGGGCATTTTATTATGTTTTGAATTTGTATGTGTCTGTGGGTGGGAGCTCTGATTGTGAGCTAGTGGTTTCTGTATGTGTATGTAGGAGGTTCAGATGAACTCCAGCCAGGAGGCTGGTTCCTTCATCTCCCTCCTAGATGGATACTACCGGCTGACTGCAAACGCCCACCACTATCTTTGTCATGAAGTGGCTCCCCCAAGGGTAGTGCTGAGTGAAGCAAATGGACTGCATGGACCTATGCAGTGAGTTTTCTCGTCTTCTCACACTTGTATATATACATACAGACACAAACAGGCTATAGAGAAAGACTGTCTCAACTCTGGTGTGTTTCCAGTGATGATTTTGTGCTACTGAAGCTGAAGAAGGAGGCAGCAGAGGACGGAGCTTTCCTTGTACGTTGGAGTGCTCTCGACTATCACCGCATCATCCTAGCTGTCCTGAACAAAAATGAGGTAAGTCAACACCCACGCTCCTCGCTGGAAATTATTGCACTGCAGTGATGGTGAAATGTTTCAGCTACTGTGTTTATTTGTATGTACGTGTGGCTCATAGAAGGAATCGATGCCGAACCACAAGCAGTTTCGGATTCAGCACAAGGGTTCGACGTTCTCTCTGGAGGGCTGGGACCGAGAATTCTCCAGTGTGAAGGAGCTCACAGACAGCCTCAAGACCTTTGTGCTCAAGTCTGGCTCAGACAGCTTTACTGTCAAAAAATGCTGTTTGCCAAGACAAGCAGGTTTGTGTTTATTGGACTTTTCAGTTCTCGACATGTTTTGCTGCTTTATGCCAAAGTTACTCTGTATTGTGGGATATTTGGGTCCTAACATTGGTTTGTGTGTGATGTAGAGCTGTCCAACCTGTTGGTGATGAGGCAAGGTGTTCACACTGACACCTTGTCCTTGAACATGACCCAGCTACGCTTCCTCCCCATCAAGGACAGAGAGATCATACAGGTGAGGAGACCCACTTGCCTCCTCCATGAGCCCATTTGTACCACCTGACAAGCTTTGTGTTCCCAGCTCTGTGACTGACCTGCAGGTGTTGTGTTTATGAGCAGGAACAGCATTTGGGCCGTGGAACCAGAACTAACATCTACTCAGGGCGCCTGCTGGTGCGAGGAGGAGGAGACGATGAAGAGGATGACGAGTTCAACAACAACTTCACTGACCGCAAAGGGATCCAAGTGGTTCTCAAGATTCTAGACCAAAGCCACAAAGATATTGCACTAGTAAGCCTTGTGGTCATTGTGTTAATGGTAACAGACAGACATGATAATAACAGTGGTAGTTTAGTCTCTCAGTATTCCTTCTTTTTGTGTTTCTTAGGCATTTTTTGAAACTGCAAGTCTCATGAGTCAGGTATCCCACAGCCACCTGGTGTTTGTACATGGCGTGTCAGTCAAAGGATCTGAGAGTAAGAGCAATAACACATCTTCTCAAACACACTTCTACTGTTAGCCTCACAACTTCCTCGTTTCCTGTTTCCCCATCACATATGATGATTTGTGTTTATACTCAAATTTGTGATTTGAATACCAAGTGAACCAAAAAGCAAATGCAAAATCACACCTACCCTGTTCTATTTTAAGGAGGATGCTACTTGTTTACACATTTGCTTTTGGCTGTACCAGAGACTGGACCAATCACACTTGTTTCTACCTTTACAGACATCATGGTGGAAGAATTTGTGGAGTTTGGGCCTTTGGATGTTTTCCTTCGCAAAGAAAAGACATCAGTGACTCCTCAGTGGAAATTAATTGTTGCAAAACAACTTGCCAACGCCCTCAGTTATCTTGTGAGTACAAACACTACTTTGTTTTTTGTATGCCACATACTTTAATTCAGTATGCTTCACTTTCGGCCACAGCACCCTCAACATGCCCGATCTCATCGATCTTGGGAGGTAAGGAAGGCGGGCCTGGTTAATACTTGGACTGTCCAAGGACTAGCTGGTGTAAGCCTTTGGGGTGGCTGTGGCTCAGAAGTTAGAGCAAATCGTCCACAAATCATAATGTCGATGGTTAGATTCCCGGCTCTTGAAGTGTCCTTTGGCAAGATAATAAACCTTAATGTGCCGTGCATGTTGTGTTGTTAAGTGCTTTGAGTGGTCAGTAAGACTAAAGCACTATAAAAATGCAGTCCATTCTAATCACAGCTAAGTGGTCATTAAAGTGAAGTGATAGTGAAGTAATACAAGTGCTATATAATTTAAACCCAGATAGTCTTTACACTTAACAATCAGCTGCTGTAGGCTAGAGGGGAAGATACTGTGTGGCTTTCCTGTGGACACCAAGGTTTGAAGGCTGCAGGCAGGAAATGAAATAATCTTATCAGACCAAATTTTAAGATAACTGCTGCAAGTGAACTTCATTGATGCCTTAAGACTGAGTAGCTTTAATAGTTTGTGTTACACTTATTTTAACCAGGAAAGTTAATACAATACAGTTTGTATCATTGTAGGAGACCAATCGGCTGGTTCATGGAAACGTGTGTGCCAGGAACATTCTGGTGGCAAGGCGTGGTCTGGAGCCCGGTACTACTCCTTTTGTCAAGCTGAGTGACCCAGGCATTGCCCTGAGTGTCCTTTCACGGGAAGGTCAGTACCAGCAGCTGAACACAAACTCAAACTCATAATTAACCTCACTTTACAAGAAAGTCTCCCAACTCAGTCAGCATCAGGTATTCTGTATTTTGTCTACCGTTTTGCCTTTTTTTAAATCAGATATAGGAAACAGGAAACTTAAACCAGACCACGTTGATTTCCTGTTGCTTTGCTGTTTCATCTCAGAACCTGTCATTTAAGGCTATCCAAAATAGTGCATGAGCAATGACGAGCAACTCTGTCGAGTCTTTAGTAGGTATTTTTCTGGCGTATAACTAGTATTTTGATGGACCCACACTCATTTTTTAACAAAAATTAGAGCAACAGTGTTGTTTTCTCAAACTTATAACCACAAGAAACTAAATTCTGGGGGTCTGTGGAGTTCTACAAGAAGTTTAACAGAGTTCCTGGAGATTCAAAATGCCTTAAAATGATACACACAACTTCTGTTATTTTTATTATTGCTATTCTGCACTGTAGAGCGTCTTGAACGTATCCCATGGATTGCCCCTGAGTGTGTTGACAGTGGTACATCCATTGGCAATACTTCAGATCAGTGGAGCTTTGGCGCCACGCTGCTTGAAATCTGCAACAACGGTGATCTTCCCATGAGTGGAAGCACATTGTCTGAGGTAGGTCCTTTATTTATGTTCCAACAGCCACAGGCTGAACCTGCCTATTTTATTCTTCTGATTTCTCATTGTAACACTGCAACCTTTTTCCCCTAACAGAAAGAACGCTTTTATCAGCAAAAGGGCCGTCTAGCTGAACCATCCTCCCCGGAACTGGCCAGCTTTATCAGCATGTGTTTGACGTACGACCCTGTGGAGAGACCTTCGTTCCGCATTGTGCTCAGAGAGCTCCCAAAAATGATCATCAACAGTGGGTTTTTACTTTCTCACCTTAGTTTTTGTTTTTCTTTCAATCTGCTTTGGTTCCTTTAAATAATGTTTTTTGTTTCTGCACACAGACTCTGAGATATCCCCGAGTGAAAGTCTCACTGACAAAGACCCCAGCACGTTCCATAAACGCTACCTGAAAAAGATTCGAGACTTGGGAGAGGTGAGTTCTTATACTCCATCACCCGGCAATTTTTTTTTCCTGTATGTTATCGAGTGATGCACTGCTCATTGTTCTGTCTCTAGGGTCACTTTGGAAAGGTGACTCTCTACATGTATGACCCAGCCAACGATGGGACAGGAGAACAAGTAGCAGTGAAGGCTTTGAAACAAGAGAATGGTAATGTGGAAGGCTGGATGAAGGAGATTGAGATCCTGAAGAGCCTCTATCACAACAACATTGTGAAGTACAAAGGCTGCTGTACTGAACTGGGTGAGTCCTCATTTGTCATCTGTCTGCTTCAGATCTGTTTATTGAAATGTACATCAGCATGCAGTGTGTGCATGTGCAAAGGAGTGCTTGCTCAATACTCTCTTTTAGCTTGCAGTGCTCAGTGGATGGTTCAGGGAATTGATTTTTGATCCGTGCTGTTCCTCTGCAAATACTGAAAATCTATTGGTAGTGCAACACTGTTTCCATCGTATGTCAATATTGTGAGCTTTCAACACGCAGCATGCTGAGCACCACAGCCCTTTAAGTACCAGGATAGGCAACAGGTCATTCTTGCCTTTGAAAAGTAACGGAAATAGGAGGATAAAAGTTCTGTTGGCATTGTCCATTGGCAGGAGGACAAGTGGTGCAGCTAATAATGGAGTACCTTCCTCTGGGGAGTCTGCGAGAGTACCTTTCCAAGCGTAAACTGGGTGTGCCCCAGTGCCTGATGTTTGCTCAGCAGATCTGTCAGGTGAGTTTAGCGGGGTTTGTAGGTTGTGCTAATCATATACATTTGCATTTGATTTTCCGATAGTCCTGATGCTGTGTGCAAAATGCAGATATGTCTGCATTCTGTTCTCTTTCTGTCAAAAGATATGTGAAATCCTACTTTCACTTGAAATTGCCTTTAGTAGATAATCCTTTGCATTAAGCCATTGTTTTTTTGGGGGACCTTGAATGAAAATTTGATGGTAATCCATTCAATAGTCGTGAGATGTTTCAGTCTGCAATAAAGTGGTGGGCAGACCAACCAGACAGACATTAACATCCATGGAGCCATATACTTCAACTTTATTTTGTCTCTGCAAGCCAATTTTAGAGCAAGGCATAGTACAATGCATAAAAGAACACAGATATACAGTACAGCAGAGGGGAGAGGAGGTGCCCTGAATACAAAGCACTAGAAGTCCAACCAGTCACTGGTGTCCAGTCTTCACAGTGGACTGAGCCACAGCTGCAATAATAATGTATGCTGCTCGCATGGCTGAAAATGACATGCTACAGGAATAGACTTTGAATGGATATTTGAAGTTTTAAAGTGAACCTTTTAAATCCACATTTTGCCCCTTTTTGGTAATTGTAACCATCTTTTCTATATGTTGCTCTCTGTTAAAGGGTATGGAGTACTTGCACTCGAAGCGATACATTCATCGAGACCTTGCTGCTCGTAATGTCTTAGTGGAAAATGACAGCTTGGTAAAGATTGGAGACTTTGGCCTGACAAAGTACATCCCTGAAGGCGAGATCTACTATCGTGTCCGTGAGCATGGAGACAGTCCAGTGTTCTGGTGAGTTCATGCAGCACTTAGCAGTGTTGTTCAATGCTTCGCTCCATGACTTTGGCCACTAAACTGTATTTTTTTTGTTCTGCATAGGTATGCCATTGAGTGCTTGAAGGAGAGTAAATTTTCCTTTTCCTCTGACATCTGGTCCTTTGGTGTTACGTTGTATGAGATCCTGACACGCTGTGACCACAGGCAAAACCCTCCAACAGTACGTTGTCACAGGCGTCTTATAACAAACTCAAACCTTGCATACTGTATATTTTCATGTGAGACTAATCAAATCATTGTATTAAATGCACAATGTACTCTTATGTGTGTTTTGTAGAAGTTCTGTGAAATGATGGAGCCAACCCAGCGACAGATGACTGTCATGGTGCTCATAAAGCTGTTGGAGAAAAATCTGCGATTGCCTTGTCCCAAGGACTGCCCACATGAGGTAATACTGCATGCATGTTCAACAAAATTGACATTTTGTCTGCATTATGAGTACACTGTTTTCATGACTTTTTTGCCAACAGGTGAAGATGTTAATGGAGCAGTGTTGGGCAGCAGATCCAAAACAACGGCCAACATTCAGATCCCTCATCGAGAAGTTTGAGGCTATTCGCCGAACATACGACTGGCAGTCTAATATAAACTTTTCCTTGTCTCAGATTTGCTGATCACAACTCTGAAGATCTACTCGTCTACATGTCATCACTTTGCCTCTGTGGCAACTGTATATTACAGGATAGCCAATAATATGTCTCCTACTGTGCAATGCCTGCTGCCTTTTACATAGATATGTTTATACTGTAGGTTTCCTTTTGATAAAAGCAGACTGCAATCATCTCATATGTGATATTAACACATTGATAAACTCAATCAGTGTGTTTTTTCTTGGCTTGTGAGTTGAATGTCATCAGGAAAAGTGATGCCCTGGACATTCAGCCATTGATTGTCAACTTTTGTCTTTCAAAAGTTATAGATTTGCATATGTCACAGTAAGTATTAAGAACTTCTGTAAGGTTGGGAGATTACTAAGTTGCATTTTATGTTTCATCTTTATGTTTTTTTGAGTGTATGGTTACTGTACATTTACCTTTCATTTTTGTATGAACCTGAAAAACAAACACAGAATGTAATAAAAGAAATCATTTTTCACATGCCCTTTCATTAAAGACTGAAACAGATGGATACTTACATCAAAAAAAGTATACAAATGTTTTACAGAATGTGCCATTTGCATCTGTGTTACCAAACATCCTTTATGTAACAAAGTTTGGAAACTACCCACTAACTCTGCCAAGCTACACCCAGACTAAAATGTAAGACACAAAACCTTGCCATTGTATCACTTCACATATTGGTGAAATAATATGACCTGTGTCCTACTTCTCTATTATATTCTATCAGAATAAACTGACCACTAGCTTAGGGGTCTATTGTAATGAAAACAACTTTGTCACTTACAGGGTAATTCCAGTATTTTTAAACCCTGCCTATCACATTTTCAGGAAGAGGTCACTGACTCAGAGTATGGTTTTTCCTGATACTCACTTTTGTCTCGATCATTTAAGTGCCTGTTTATGTGCCACCAGGAAGGGAAGGAAGTGCAAACTACTGTAAAATTGAGACATGTGGCACCCCTGAATGCAACACACCCATTTGGCTGTCAGTAGTATAGTGTCAATAATGCTGCTGCTTTGACATTGGGCTGATTTATACTACCATCCATACTGTCAATATAACAGACCTACTGCAAGCATCTCATCATGTGTTTGAAGCAAAGTGCCTCAAGGAAAAAATGTAATATGAGAAATGTATCACTGGACATGCCTCTTACAAAAGAATGGTACAGAGTGTTGCTATTATTAGGCACTATGAGCTGTTGTGGGAACATAAGACTGTCTCCTGTCTGACACTCTCCGCTAAGCAATAAACAACCAGCATTCATGGCCAAACTGTATCTGGATGGTGTTTGGCCATGAAGCAGTGGCTGAACTTGATCTAGACTCCCGAACTGAGTCCAGATCAAAATAATCTTGGAGTGAAAATTATGCACCACCAAGAGCTAAATTATGGAAATGATAACGACCCCTCCACACAGCACTGCCTGGACTGTAAAGATCAAATCTTTATATCTGAACCCACACAGAAATACAGGCTTATAGTTGAGAGAAAAAAATAAACTTTGAAACGTTTTTAATTTTTGTTATTTAACTGGACTGAAGTCTAATTTAAATCACAGGGGAAGCCTAACGAGCACTTTCAGGGCCCTTATTGTTTTAATGCTCCGCTGAGCAACCTGCAGCATTTAAACTCCAGTTTTGAGCACAGACAACAGCCATGGCCCCGCCCCCACCCTCCGTTACGTGGTAGTCATGGAGAATGCGTGCCCCTCTCGTCCAATGAGAAGCCGTGCTGGGGCCATGTGTGTATTGTTTAAACTGCTCAAATCGGACTGAGTTTCCAGACAGATAAAACTTCCACCAAACTGAGTGATGGCGGCCGCCGTGTCTGTTAGCACAGCTGCCAGAGAAGAAAGCACAGACACAGGACTCAGTTTCGCCTCTCGTCCGCTTCATGAAAATCACGACGTCGTAGCGGACCACGAAAACTGGATGCACGGAGACCGCCGGCATCCCGAACTCGAACCCGGCGAAGAGGACTCAACGTCGGAACGCGAATGTCAGCGGAGGGTCGACGAGGACTTGACTTCACTGAGCCCCGAAGAGATTGAGAGCCGTTTAGAGAGAACTCGCCGAGAGTTTTACAACCGTCGAAAAATTATCATAAAAAATTTGCCCTCCGACGTTAGCAACCAGGTAAGATATGAGTAAAAAGTACTATTTAATTAGAGGTTTGAATTGTTGAATGATTGACTGACGGGGTCGTTTGGCTAACCTTAGCCTAGCTCCAAACTGCCTGCCATGCTACCTCCGTTAGCCTGCTAGCCTTTAAACTCGTTAGCTGTTTGTAACTTTGACGCAATGTTTTGCTTTTTTGAATCTACAACTGGTTCAGCTGAAAGCAAACACACAACTCACTGGCAGCCGCCGAACAGCATTAGTATTGTGTTCTAATTTGTTTGCGTTTGCCGACAAAAACGGCATAGGTTTACAGCCAGGTGGTCAGATATCTGTCAATAATGGTCATCTGTGGCCTGCATGACCTGCCAGTTCGGCCCCGAAGGTTTCAGTTTGGTGACTCTGATATTCGTGTTTTTTCCACCATTCAAGCTTGCAAACCAAACTGTCGGTGATTATACTGTCGTCATGGGGGGTACAGGTGCACTGGAACTTTATCACAAGCCCATCGGTTTTGTAAACTGGTGTTTGGTTCCATCAACCAGTCAGTGATTTACTCATGATGCCACATTTTTTGGAACGTGCCTGACTCGTGGGGAGCGCTGGGCCTGCGGGCGGTACCATTGTTCGCATGGAGGGGGGCGGGGGAGAGCAGTGGGAGTTCGAGATGTGAGTTGCAATATAACAAAAGGTGGAAGGTGTGGAGACAAAACGTTTCAGAAAATGCTAGACAGCATCGCTATTCGTTTGTGAATGGTCAAAAGCAGCACAGAACAATTTCTCCGACAACAATGACTCAGTTATTCACTTCATGTCCCACAGGTGCACTTGTTGCTAGTTTCCCAATGGACATGAATTAGTTAATAATGTGATAACCAAAATCTACAACTAAGCAATCAATAATTATGTGGTGCCAAAATCTGCAACTTAGAAAGTCAGATATATTCTGTTGGACGTCCTTTTTTAAGGGTTGTAATTCACTGTGTGATGATGAATTTAAATGTCTGGATGTGATTGTTGTCTTTTCTTACTTACAGGAAGTCCATGAGCTGTTGGGAAACTATGACTTGAAGTACTGCTTTGTTGACAAATACAAGGGCACAGGTTGGTCTAAGTGCTTGTCCATCATGTGCATGTCCCGTTTAAAGGAGTATAGAAAATATAACAGAATCTATGAATATTAACGAATAAATGACAATAAACAAGCTTGATAAGCGCATAATCAGCTGTGGCTGTCTGCATTCAGAGCAGTTCACTGTTTGCTACAATCTTAACGACGAGGACGAATTGCCTCACAATTTTTGAAGGGCTTTCTTCATAAAAAGGAAAAGGTCCTTGACTCCAATGAAAATGCTGAACAGAAGGAACAAAAATCTCCCAGAGCAGACACTTTTGGCATCAAAATCGCAGTCCATTTACACCTTGAGTAAAGATGTTTAGATTGACAGTTTGCTCCAATATTTCATCACTAGGGGTGACAATATTAAGTGTCTTAAACTAAGCTGTATTCGAGCTGTTTGGGCAAGCTGTTAATGTTTGTCAGCAAGAAAGGTTATCCAGGTAGCTAACAACATTTATCCAGTGAGTCTTTTTGTGCAAGTGAGTTCTGTAGCTGCAGTGTTAAACAAATCTCCTGGTTAAAATGTTATAGGGGAAGGTATTCCAAATGTTAGATGGGCAGACTGCAGTATGCCCTCAAATGAAGCCTTTTCTACGTAAGTGATGCTCAATGGCAAGCAAAACTGTATTCACATTGCACATGTCATTCATATACAACCCCGATTCCAAAGATGTATGAAAGCTGTATAAAACAAAAATACAGAATGTGAAAATTTACCAATCCTTTTTGACATATGATCAATTGAGAATAGCACAAAGACAATATATTTAATGTTTACCTCATCAGTTTCATTGATTTTTGTAAATATATGCTCATTCTGGACTTGATGCAGCAACACATTTCATTTCAAAGTTGGGACAGGAGCAATAAAAGACTGGGAAAGTGGTGGAATGCTCCAAAAACACATGTTTGGAACATTCCACAGGTAAACGAGTTCATTGGTACCAGGTGATAGTGTCATGACTGGGCATGAAAGAGGCATCCTCGAAAGGCTCAGTCGTTCACAAATGAGGATGGAGCGAGGTTCACTACCACTTTCGTCTAATCATGGCTGTAGTTCTTATCTATTTTGTTAACAAATGGTAGAACTCATTGGTCACAATGTCACAACGTGAAGCCATCTGTTTGTATGCATCAAGACAAGTAGTTCCTGCAATTAAACTGCCAAAATGATCAGTGTTAAATTTTAATAAGGGCGGTGAATCAGCCTTGTATGCCCTAAAACGTGAGCTGTGTCTCAATTCAGGGGAGCTGCCTGTTCAAGATGGTGTGAGTGCATAAAATGATCAGGTTGCCATTGAGAGTTTCAAAGCTGATTTTTCAGGATAAAACTGATATTTAAAAAACTAGTTTAGACTATGCATTTAAAATGTTGTTGCACATTGACAAGCAGTGCAATATTCCACCAGGAAGTGAATAACAAAAGGCCAAAAAATAGATGAGCCGGGTGGTAAATTCAGGATATGCCTGGTATCTACCAAACTGCCGTGGCAGCCAGACTTAGAAGGGTTTTTGTACAAAATGTTGTTGGCTGTTAAAAAGGTTACGTTACCTTGATTCTTTCAGACATGACTGCGACCCCCCACCCCTACTGCTTCTCTTTAAAACCATGGGGAACAGGATGTTTGCCTGACATGGAGCATCACACTGTGGGGCTCTAGTAAACCTGTCTGCACTGTCACAAGAGCCTGTCACATTGTTAGACTTTCTAAAAGTGGGTGCTAATAACATGAAAAGTCAGACAGGTTTAGATGTGATTTTTTTTTTTTTTTTTTTTTTTTTTTTTTTTTAAGCTATCAACATGATGTTCGGTGAGATAAAATGCCTTTTTGGTTCTTGACAGCTGCTATAGCAACCATTGTAGTCTCAATGAGGGAAATATTGCAGTGACATAAAAGCTGGTGTGTGGTGACATTGTGCCGCCAGCGTTGTCTTTATTCAGACCTGTTAAAGGAGGAACGGTATCACAACCAAGGGTTGCCACCTGAGACCTGCAATGTATGAAAATTGCTTTGCTTTCTCTTAATACTGACTGAACAGTTGTCAGCCCCTCACTAATACCAAATTGTTTGTCTCTCTTCCTCTCTCTCTCTCCCCCATCACCTTCAGCATTTGTGACCCTGCTAAATGGAGAACAGGCACAGTGTGCCATCAAAGACTTCCATCAGTATTTACTACGGGACAGGGAGATCTCTGTGCAGCTGCAGCCAACAGACGCTCTTCTATGTATCGCCAACTTGCCCTGTGCTTTTACCCAGCAGCAGTTTGAGGAGTTGGTGAGGCCCTTTGGTAACCTAGAGCGCTGCTTTCTGGTGTACAGCGCCTCCACAGGGCATTCCAAGGGCTATGGCTTTGTGGAATACATGAAGAAGGACTCTGCAGCCAGGGCCAAGTCAGAGCTGCTGGGAAAGCAGCTGGGCTCCCGCATGCTCTATGTCCACTGGACTGAAGTGGGCTCCCTCACATACCCGCTGCTGCACTCTAAATGCCTGTGCATGGACCGCCTGCCCCCAAGCCTGCTAACGGCCCAAGACCTCCGCAACGCTCTGGCTGACACCCATCCACCAGTCTTCTGCCAGGTCAAGTTCACCACAGACAAACACCAATCAAATTTATATGATTTCAGAAAGATACATTATCCAAGTTATGTTTTATGCCAAGGATAATTAATGTAACACCTCTTTACAGCTGTTTTGTTTATTCTATTTATCGATTACAAATTTTACCTTAAAAACTTCTGATGATCCAAGCAAAAATGCCAAACATTTAATGGCCCATGACCTTCAAATATGAGAATTTTCTGTTTTTCAGAGTTCTACAGCATAGTAAATGTATTATTTTTATACTTTTTAATGCAGATCAGACAAAACCAGACTCAGGGCTGTAGCTGCAACCCTCAAATCCAAAAAATCGGGACACTGTGTAAAACTTTTTGACTTATACTCAACTTAAAACAGTAAGACAATACATTTAATGTTTTACAACTTCATTGATTTTTGTAAGTTTATTCTGAATTTGATGCAGCAACACATTTCAAATAAGTTGAGACAGGAGCAACTAAAGACTGGGAAAGTGGTGGAATGCTCCAAAAACACCTGTTTGGAACGTTCCACAGGTAAACGAGTTCATTGGTAACAGGTGATAGTGTCATGATTGGGTATGAAAAGAGGCATCCTGGAAAAGCTCAGTCGTTCACGAGCGAGGTTCACCACTTTGTGAACACATGATTGTATAAAGGTGATTACTACACGGGCTCAGGAGCACCTCGTAAAACCGTTGTCTGTAAACCTGTTTCATTTTGAAGTTATTGCATTCTGGTTTTTTATTTACATTTTACATAGCGTCCCAGCTTTTTTGGATTCAAGGCTATAATTACAATGTCCATTTCCCACTTTTTATGTGTGTGTGTTTTACAGATGAAATTATTAACTGGAAAAAAAAGGCAATTAATGGATTCTGAAAATATTTGTTAGTTGCAGCCTTACACTACTGTTCCTTGAGCACTGGCTTGCCCACAGAATACACCCTCCCAGCTGTGGTCACAGTTCTTAGTAAGCATATTTTCTGCGTGTGGCTGTTGATTTATGGGATGCAAAGCCACAGTAACCAGAGCTTTTTGATGGTGTCAGTTGTAGAGCCGACACTGACCGCTTGTGAATGACAGGAATCACTTTGTAAAATTATACTCCATATTTTATCTTTTTAGTACCTTTCACCTTTACCCTGGTTTTCCCGTGGCCACTCAAAGTTTCTATAGCAGTGAGCATTGCTGGTTTCTATGGTGATGACCACCTGACTTCCCCAGGTGGTGTCATTCAGTAGGCTTTTCTGGAACGAGAGAGAGGGGTGTCCTTTTAGCACGACACACATAGTAGTACTTTTCTGCTGGTTCCAGGGTTTTTTTAGGATTGTGGCAAAAGCTGTGATGATTAAGGATCATGTGATGATTCAAGGGAAACTTTTGTTTCCCAGCCCTAGTTTAACAAGATACAGCTAGCCTGGTATGAGATGGTGAAACCTGGTGGTATGAAATCATGAGACCACATCGAGTGACTGATGGTTGGTTAAGGGCCTTGACAGCTATATGATGGCCTTTTCTCTTAGTAATTCTGAACATTCAAAACGCAGTTTGATGTTTCCAGATTTTAATCTTTCTGATCAGAAATATAATTCTGTGGATGGTGTGAAGTTTGCCAAACTCTGAATGAGTCACAATGATCAGTGGAAAGTTCCAGTCCTCATTTATGATAATTTTTCTTCCTGCATTCAGCAGATTCAAAAAAAGTTTTCATTTTTTGGGACTTGGAAGAGTGAATTATCTGAATCTGGGCTGAGGCTCATATGAGAACCTGTCAGTGCTATAAAATTGGCTACCTGCGACCTGTTAGGGGAGTCGCTGCGTTATTAATACAACAAAACAAACAAAACTGTCTGTTGGGATATTTCCAACATCACTTGTAGTTTAGTTTGAGCAGTGATTCTGGTACATTTCATGGGTTTTACAGGACAGTTCCAACATTAATGTACTTTTAAATGCCGTACTATGTGTTTTGAATGTCCAGGGTGGAACCACAGGCTTGCCAGACAGCCCATACCATATGTGTACTGTATTTACAGGCAGCAGAGTTTGGGCTAATCTTGTGCCTGTGAGATTAAAATGGTTGTTTTATTTCTCTCCACAGTTGGCTCAGGGACAAGATGGGAGTTTTCGGCGGTTTGCGGTGTTGGAGTTTGCCACAGCTGAGATGGCTGAGGAGGCACAGAGACTCACTGATGGCAGACTGCTGGGTGGGACACACATCAGGGTGTCCTTCTGTGCCCCTGGCCCTCCTGGAAGAAGCATGTTGGCTGCTCTGATTGCTGCCCAAACCATGGTATTTAAGTCAAGCTGATGTACTGTATTCACATGTCCAAAGTAACCATCGAATTTGCTGTTGCGCTTGTGCTGATTGCGCTTTCTTGTTGCCCACCCTTCAAGGCTGTGAATAGGGGCAAAGGTCTCCTCCCTGATCCCACAGCCATGCAGATACTTACAGGCCTCAATAACCCTGCCACCCTCAAGATGCTGCTCAACCCATTGTCACAGGGACACAAACAAGGTGAGGGGTTCCCACAAACTCTCAATCAATGGCTTAATTTCAGGATTTGTTCTGGTGCTGTGGACCCTGATGTTCTCTTTGTGTGCAGGCCTCCTCGGGGCAGCCCCTACAATGCCCCTGCTGGCCAACCCTGCCCTCTCTGCCGCCATACTCCAGATGCTCCTTCAGAACCAGGCAAAGGCCCAGCAGGTATTGCTCCCTTTCTGTCTTTCCCTGACATGTGCCTTCTTTCCACTTAACCTGTTTTGATTCACCTTCTCCTACACCCCCGACCCCCACCTGACCCCAAAAACCCTTTCTGCTCTTTCCCTCTTAACCATTAGCAAGCCTTTCTGGGAAATCATCTTCTATGGGCTCAGGTGCTGCACAATAAAGAAAACCCTCTAGTGCCTTGTGTGAGTGATCATGGTATTCGTGTTTGGCTGTCAGTGTGTGACGTGGTGCTGAAGCTAGATGGATCCTGGTGTTTTTATGTGATTGGTGATAGAAACACGGTGCCTGGGCTGGTAAGCTCTCGCTAGGAAAGTTTGAGCTTTGTTTTTGTGTATGTGTAGGGTGTACTTTTGAGTGGTGCTGAGTGATGTGGTGGGTGTACTACTCCATTGTGCATAAAAAGTGTAAATACCCATTCTGTACAGACATAATTTCATGTGCGGTGAGTAAGCCTCTGTGTTAATTAAGTGTGCTCGTGCAGTTCAGCAGTCTTTCACTGCTTGAGTGTCGTAGCCAGGCTGTGTGACCGTCTTGTGACACTGACCTCTGCTCTCTCCTTTGGCCAGCAGGCAGGACTCATTGGGGAGAATCCTCTGGCTGCTCTGCCTGTCCAGCAGGGAGTCCATCTGCTCGGAGACCTGCCCCAAGGTTAGGCATCCGCCGACTCAAACCGCGGCTCCTCGAGCCACGAACTGCAAGTTTTAGCTTTGCTTGTGATGCTAAACATCTGTCGCTGTCTTCGCCTGTTAATCGTGGTGTCTGCTGCGTACATTTTTAAATGATTAATTTTAAATGAAAAACATTCATGAGTATTAGCCTCGTATTAAATATTAAGGTGACGTTAATTGTAATTTGCAGTCATGCCTCAAATTCCCCTAGGCGGTGTCGTTCCCGGTCTTGGTCTTCAGACAGATCCTCTAAACCCTTTAAAGCCAATGCCGCTTGGCAGATCCCTGGCAAGGGAGCAGGAGTCCCCCACAGCAGCATGCAGCTTCCCACAGACTTCCTCTCCCACCCTGCAGGGCATCTCCATGCCCCTGATGGGTGGCATGATGGGGGCAGATGGCCTCACAGCGCAAGGGGTGAGTTCCCACGTAATTTCCATAATGTGCCTCTTGTGTGCTGGTCCAGCTTTCTACTCAAGTGTAAATGAAAGAGGTTGTTTTTTTTGTGTTTTTGCTTTGGTTATGTCCTATGGCAAAAATGAATCACCCTTTCCCCTCCTGTCAGCTATCCATACTCGGAGATCCTCCCAAAGATGTGAACCTTCCCCAGACTGCCTTCCTCAATGTCAACAGTGTTTTCCCCTCAGGTGAGGTGCTTCCTTTGCACTACATGGTTGTCATTTTCCTACTTGGCAGTCTGCTCTCATTTGCTGCATCAACTCAGGTATTCAGGTAAATTTATTCCAGCATGTAATGTCTGCCTGCCCTCCACTACCCAGGAGGAAGCTGCAGACCTCACCCCTATAGGAGGAGGCCAACATTAAGTAATGTGTCCAACCAGCACACACACCAGAGCATACAGCCAAATTACAGCCTGCGCTACCAGGATTCCTACAGCCCAGAATATCCTCCCCTACACCAGGTAACCACCAGATTCCCACTGCTTTGTTGGTGGAAAGAGCTTTTGTAAAACTTTTTCTTCTTTTGACATTACTACAGTAGCTGTGGCTTTACCAGATTTATAGATGATATGGTCTGATACCCATCTGGCATTTCTCCTCAGGATCCTCTGGCCCACTTGTATGAACAGCAGGAGAACCTTGATACTGGGGCCTTGGCAGGATTTGGCCAGCAGGTAGTGTTGAGTCCTCTGTTTCAAGACTGCGCAGGCACATTTTTAATGTAATTAAATGACATGCATTCTGTCCAATAGTAAGACAGTTGTGAATTTGTTTGATTGTCTCTGCAGCTCTCGCGTCACACTGAATACAGTGAGCGGTTTTCCCACTACAGTTACCCTCCCAGCCCACCCATGTCTTACTTCAGCTCAGGGCCTGAGGCTTCCAGTAACGGCAGCCTCCCAACCACCCAGCTCAACAGGGTAAGCTTTGGACCAGTTTGGACTTTCTTTTTGAAATTATTCTCTGTTTTGGTTTCAAACTATTCATTACATGTCTCAGTGCAAGAACATCAAGGTACATATGTAGCACTGGAAGAGATGAAAAGTGGAGGGTCAGGTTCCCAGAATAAGCCCATGTTCAATAATTAATGTTGCGCCGTGAGTGCTTGAGCCTCAGTAGAAGAAGTCTAAGTCACTGAGAGTTGGCTGTTTGTCCTCAGGCTGTGGGAATGCCTCCTGTGAGTCACACCGCCAGCTACCCTCCAGGCCTGGGGAATGCTGTGAAGGTAATTTAGACACTTTTTTGTCTTTGCTTTTTTTCAGTCATATATTTTTTTAGATGTTTTATTGCCTTTAGACAAAGCTTGATTTTTATTAATATCATTTTTTTTTTTTTTTTTTTGTAACCATTGTAGACTCCCATTGGTAGCCACAAGCGTGTGTTTTCCCGCCTGATCCCATCTCCAGAGCCGAGCCCTGAAGGCAGCTATGTGGGCCAGCACTCACAGGGCCTTGGTGGCCATTATGCAGACTCCTACCTTAAGCGTAAGCGTATTTTCTAAATGCACCTGAATGCTTCTTGCTGTAGCCATTCAACAGCCAGGACACAATGGCATCTCCTCTGGTCTTCTCCAATGAACTTGAGCTTGGTGGTCCTTGGATTTGTCCCCTGTGTACTCCTGTGAGTGACCCCTGGAGGGTGCTGGGGAGTGCAGCCTGTTGCTATCTGGACGGTCGTGTCACTCTATGAATTCTTGGTGGTTGTTTTTTTTTTTTTTTTTTTTTTTTCTGTTGTGTGTGTGTGTATATATATGATTTTAGTGTGTTGGTAAATTAAGTTTTTACTTTTTCCTTTTTTTTTTATTTGAGTTTTAATTTCTTGTTGGAAAAACTTGTACAGTGAGAAAAAAATGGTTAAGTAGCAAATGAAGTCTCTTCTCTGAAGCATTTTTTTTTATTCTTGTATTGAGTGTGGTGTATCAGCAGAGCTACAGATGGTTTGGCCAGTTTTCAGTGGCAGCCATAGGCTGCTTTTTAATGTTTGACATCTCACTAAAGTCATGCTGTCCACAATTTCAAGCAAAGGGCAAGTATTGCATAGTATCAAAACAAGCTTTACTTGAAAGGCTGTATTTTTATTTTTTTTTTTAAATAGCCTTCTTAATTTCATGTAAAAAGTTCAGTAGTTTGTTTAATGAGATGGTGTTTTTGTGTTGTGGTATTTTTTGTTTTCCCCTTTCTTCCACAGGGTTGTATATTTTGCTGTATGACTATTTCTGCATCAGGCCTCTCCTCATTGGTTAACATTGAGCTTTCCATCCACCAATGACAGCTGTATGTACCTGCCTGTGTATTATGACGGTGAAGCTTTTTACCATTCTGGCATGTTCTCTCAAGCCTTGACTGTTCCTTGTCGTTTGTCTTTTGATCCACACCCTCCAACATGTTTACGGAGTCTGTTCTCTACACTGGTTGTCGAGTGATGCACTTGGAGGGCACAGGTCACGATCCTAATCTGTTCTCACCTCTATAAAATGCCATTTTCAAGTCTCCTCTCACTCATGTGTCGATGACTTGAATATTATCTGTGTTTATGTGAGTTCTGTGTGAATTTTGAATGTCTTTAAGTCAAAACACCACACCTCGATGGTTGAGTTGGGTGGGTGGAGTGGTGGACATGTGCTGTGTCCTCTCTCAGGCTGCCTGTAGGTGGTGAATACAGGAATATTAACCATCTCTCCTCAGTGAGATGCTTGACTCTACACTTGATGAGTAAATGGCAGCTGGAGTGATGGACACAGCCCGTGTTCAAAGTTGTCCAGTGATGGTGGGAGTCTGTCTGGGTGGGGGGGTGCTAATGGAAGCTAGTGGCAGGTGATTGGTCAGTGACATGACATGTCCTTTTTCTGTTTTTTTTTTTTCTTCCTTTTTTTTTTTTTTTTTGAATAATTATCTGGTTGACAGTTTGATTGTGAAAACCCATTACCTCTGACTTCTGCGAGGAAATGCAGCTACACTTGAGCCTTAACAGTGTTTTCTGTGACATCATCCTGCCCTGTGTTGGCTTCCATCTACATTTACCATTTCTGTGTTATTTGCTGTGTAAGTAGTTAAGCTTGATCATTTTCCTGAGTCCAAAACTTTTGTTTTCTTTAATCATACCTGCCTCTGGTCTGGCGTTTTGAATGAATTTGCTGCTTCTCGTGTTTTTGTTGTTTGCCAGTATGTTTGAAAGCTGATGTGACCAAGAGTGGCGCCACAGCAGACTGCTCATGTTGTGTATGGACCAAGAGATGCAGCCGTACTGTATAAACATCATCCATTATGATCGATTGATTCTAACTGCTATCTTCTCATCTGTACCGCCATGGTTGTCTCTGTATGTGTGTGTGATGTGAGCAAGTAAATGTTATTTAAACTCATGCTGTTGTGAAGTCATCTTTTATTTTAAAAACAAAACATAGCTATAGATTGGAGATCTTGGGTATCTATATCCGGTGTTTGTGGGATCAAACATTCAACCTGTTTCTTGAGGTGTGTCCCAGCATTTGGTTCACTGCTTTAAAGACCTCATAATTCATCTTAGATTGCTTTGAATCATGTAATCTTTATATCAAGTCATCTTTCAGTAGGGAGGTGTATAAAGAACATGCTTTTAAATTACAAAACTTTTAGTGTAAACTTTAAGCTACAGTAAGATGCACACAATATTGCTTATATTTTAACCCATTATATAGTAATGAACTAGAACTGATAGCAATCAACAATGATTGCACACATGGCCAGCTGATGTTTCCTTTAATTGGATTGGCAACCAACCATGAAAGTAATGCTTCAGCACACTTGTGGGCAGGTCTTGAGGAACAGCAAAAAGAAGACATGAAGTAAACAAAAGGGAGGAAACATCCAAGCGTCTGCTAATAAAAGCACTGGTTGTAAACTCAAATGCAGGATCTCTGTTGCTGTGAATGTGGCCTGTATGAATGTTGCTGTTGCTGAGAGCACGATTTA
Organism: Chaetodon trifasciatus; assembly: GCA_037975065.1. Lineage (NCBI taxonomy): Eukaryota > Metazoa > Chordata > Actinopteri > Chaetodontiformes > Chaetodontidae > Chaetodon > Chaetodon trifasciatus. The sequence goes on from JBBMOE010000034.1 coordinate 418,126, forward strand.
TGTCCCCTGAACGAATGATTATTTAACAATAAACTCAGCTGTCAGCAACAAAGGCTGACAACAGGTTGCTTAAGATAGACAAACTCCTGAGGAAATTATTTCAAAAAGAAAAGAAGTAAAATTGTACTTTGCTCATACAGCGTCTGATAACAGTCAGATTTAATTCAAAAACAAATTAAACAATGACTTGAAGCTGATGTTGCAGGCCCAATGTCAGCCTAGCAGTTCAGCAGACCCTGAAGGTAATGGCATGTCAATTTAGCTCTTATCAGTCAGAAATTGAGCTTAAATTCATCTGGCCGGACAATTGGCTGTGTGGCAGCACTAAGCCCGTTGTATTACTGTCCCTCACCCTTCAGACTGAGGTGCTAGAGGGTAAGAGGCAGTGAAGAGAGCTCCTGTTCCTCTCAGCAGCCATCAGGATGAAAGGTTTTGATTAGCTGTTATTCTCGTGCTCCCACCAACCCTCAAGGAGCAGAGCCGCTGGTGGACCTTTCCCCTGATGGGCAAAAACACAGCTGCAGTACACTTGGTCATAAACTCCCCCTTTTTAACAATCATATTGTTTGTGACATTTCTCAGCAAGCGAAAAATTACACTCTGTTTGGGTCTGTCGTGGCACATCACATCAGAAAAAAGTGGAGAGGAGAAATGCCCCTGTTTTTTTTTTAATCATCTCTGTAAAGGACAATGGAAATGAGAACATTGTGAAGAAATGATGGGGTTGTTTTTTAAGACCTGCTGGCATTATATTAATGTGGTTTTTCTCTGCCGCTGGGTTTATTTCTGTAATATTTGTCTGTAATGCTTCAGGCACTCCTGAATTATGTTCTCATACCTGCAGCCAGTCTACCCAGAGTTCTCAGAGGGATCCACCGAGGCTCGGTGGACGCTGTGTCAGACACATTTAGATTTCTGCCTTTCATATTTCCACCCACACAGTCACCCTGCACAGTTGCTGGTGAATGCTGCTGAAACCTGCGATTTTCCCAAATACAGAGAGGACGGAGGAAGAGCTCTGAAGGCAGATCACTGCGGCATCATTTATCACAAATTCTAAACACACAAATGAAGAAAAAGTTTGACGTCTTGTGCCTTTGCCTGTGCTGCAGAACTGAAGACGTAGCTGATCCCTCTAACTTTATTGCCCACGTGTGCAGAATAGGAATGGGTGGATTTGAATAGACAGATTCACCGCAATCTACATGCAAAACACACACTAAATTCAAATGTGCGACGATTTATTGCAGCTTTATTTCAGCATACGAGCAACAAAATGTAACCAAATAGGGTATGTCACAAGAGCTGTTTATAGAAGGATTAGTCATAGAAAGCAGCCCACTCCCCCCTGTGACAGTCTATAAAACAGCAGCACATCTCGATAGCCCAGGAGAAAGCTACTAGTCTGCTTTCACTTAATTCATAAGAGGGGAAAAGACACTCAGCTTGAAAGGTGCTCGTGCTTTTACAGCCAAACAAGATTATGTTATAGTAGGGATTTAAATTCCAAGCCAGGACTCGTACCCTTAGTCCCCTGAAATAAGATTGGGTATTGTTACACTCTTTATTTTCATCTTTCTCAGTCGATCCGCTGTGTAACTGTATATCACTGTGGCAAGATATAATAACATAACAATTTCTGGTTAAGGGAAATAAAATCAATGTTTCTCAGCACCGTGTTATTGCTCTGACGCACTAAACAACATATTTCCAAAGCAAAACGCCTTGTTTCTTGCTTCAGTCTCATTTTTTGGCTGGAGATACTAAACAGCTGCGATCCAGACATTGAGTGTAGCAGTGAGATGAACCTGGTCTATGCTCCCATCTATCAGGCTGCGAGTTTCACAGTGTTGAAATCTTTCCACCACACACCCAAAAATACCCATCTCCTCAAGAAGTATCTCTTGTCCTCGTCTCATATCCCCCGCCCCATATCGTGTACCTCAACATTAATAGCCTCCACTTTTATCTAGAAGCCGCTCTCATTCCTCTTATTTCCATTGCTGCCACTTGCATCTGACATGATCACTATTGAGTTACGAGATATTGCACTGTCTCTGACGGGCACGTTCTCTATTTTTCTCTCTATTTTTGATCTAAGAATCAAAGTTTATTTTTCATGAACTCTTTGCATGTTGCTTAAAGCAACTCTACATGAATATAAAAGCTGCAGCAACAATGCAAACTTAGATTTTTGTACTGTCCCATTTAAAAAGCAATACATCTTTAAAGGCACAATCTCTGCTTCTAAATGAAGTGTAGCCCTAGACAATGGCTGACATTAGATGATGACCAGGCCAGTTGGAAAACAAAACTATTCCATGCATGTCTAATTCAAATTCTTCAATTGAGTGTGCACAGTTATTCAATTAAGATGACTGATTGATCCTTTAAGGCCTTTAATTTGCACAGTTTCACCTGGTAGTCTGCAAAGTTTCGCTGTGCCTCTTTTTTCGCCGTTAATAGATTTCACACCACTGATTATGAATGTGCATTGTAGGGGCACAATGGAGCAAAAGAACAATTCTCACACTTACTTCTCATCTCCACTTGCTAGCGCCACAATCTCATTAGCAGGTTTTAGAAGCTCTGTAATCTATTTATCCCATCATTTGAGGTCTCACTGGTCTTCAGCTTGTCCCTAAAGTGAAGCCTCACCACCCTGATGCAACATTACATCCTTTCCCATCTAACTCCTCCTCTGCCCTCAGCTGAATGTCAGTGGGATCTGATTGGTCTGGAGAAGAACAAGAACATACTTTAGTGAAAATGAGGTAAAACGTGGCGGCTCGCTCTGCTGCCCGTGCTGGAGTCACTCCTGAACAATCGTGCTTTTTCATGTTGTTCAGCGTGTGTGCAGGTTTTCTGCAGCTCTACTCCAGCACTAGCTTTGAATCAGCACGAGTGTGTGTGAGTGTTGACACGCACACACACACACGGCGTGGACAGAAGGACAGTCCGCCCCCACCGCTGCACCTCCACAGAACAAGAAAAAGGCTGAAAAATCTGAAGTTATTTCAGGAATCCTTTGAACACTTCTTATAAATGACCCGATACCCTGCTGAAACACTGTTACATATGACTGCAACTCAACCACATCTGAACATGCCTATATCTCACCCCTCTCCCTTTCTCTCTCTCTCTCTCTCTCTCTCTCACACACACACACACATTGACCTCCTACTGCGCTCCATTTGCTTTTCATTGTCCTACATACATGTAAACACACACATGCAGACACACACATGCATTATCAGCCAGACTATTGGTCTCTGTCAGGAAAGAGGTGTGGATTACTATTTCATGGCCCTCCACTGGCAGAGAGTGGATCTATTTCCCAGCATTCCCTGATGACGGATGTGTAGACTGAGTGTGGGCCAGAGGCCAGACGGGCTACTGATGGTCTTTCTCCTGGACATGCAGAGTTCACGCCTCCTGTGATTGGCTGTTAGCTGTAATGGAGAAATCGTCCACGAGTTCAGTTTAAGCTGAATTTCCCACCAACAATTGAAATTGAAAAGGCAAGAATGAATTACATACGGCGCTCTTCCACGCCATGCACACCCGTCTAATCCATGTACAGTGAGTAAGTACAGCTGCTTGGCATTTCAATTACTCCTCACAATATGAATGTATGACGTGCAGAGCCATTTGGAGAGGCGCTCATAATAAATCAGATGCTCACGAAATGATGTGTGCAGCAGACTCAACCAAGAGGAACATTTTTTTTCCACACCACAATGGAGCCCTCCAGTCCGCACTGTGGTCACTTCTTCATCCCCTGCATCCCCCCTTCATTACTTTGTATTTGGGGAGTATTTTCTATGTCATCAAGGATTACTTTAGACAGAGGAAGAGCATGTTAACATTTCATTTCCCCTTCAAATGTTAGCACAGTTATATTTTCTTGTGCGAGGCGTGGGTGAAGATGTGCTTGCATTCTGCAGAAAATTATTTTATTTGAATTTTTTCATTTTTTGGTCAAGGTTTCGTTCAGACGAAGTGACCAAAAGACAGGGTGTTTAGTAAAAGCGGAGTACTGCACTGTGTGTGGGAATTGTTTCCTTCGTTTTTGGTCAAGGTTTTTTGAAATTAAATGAAAGCGAGGGAGTTTCTTTTGTTGGCATGCAGGAATTTAAAAAAGGACTCCTGGAGTCTTTGTGCGCTCATTCACGTTCTGATGAAACTACTGAATCATTTGTTTAATTGTGCTGCAATTGTTCTTCAGAGAGGAATTCCTTCCAGGGCAATTCAGCTCAACTCAACGGAAAAGTCTTATTTTCATTTTAAAGGCCTGGGTGTTTCCCCGAGAAACAATAATCTGTGATTCTCATAAACAGCCAAAAGTTCCTGAATATTTTCTGAAGCCCAACAGCTTTTTAATACAACACCATTGTTTCAATGTTTCATCATCTTCAAATAGGAAAATACAGTTATTTCCACATATTCTTTCTGCAGTTACAGACAGCCTTTTCATTTTTTGCTATTCATTTTCTGAGGCCGTGCACTACAGCTGACAATTTTCTCTCAAGGAGACGGTATTGAACGCGCTTTAGTGCAGCTGCCCTGAGAGAAAATAATAATTCAAGTTGAAATTCACTTGCAGATTTATCGTGTGTTGTAGCAGCGAAGTAAAGTAAGAAAAGAGTAACACCGGACCTCATATAAGGATGACATCTAAACTATAAGCTAGGCTAAAGACACGTGTACTGTCTTTATTGTCATTTTGTCAGAGCCGTCACATGTTTCCAGGTCAACAGTCAAAGTGCATTCTTTTCACTGTTCAGCTCAGTAGGTTGTCAATTGTGTGTAAATTTTACATCTGATGTGTGGATTCTGAAGAGACACTGGCTGTTGAAACAGTCTGTACAGTTCAATTTGACATTCCTGAGATCTCTGTTGTAAAGAAACCCACAGCTTCTTTACCGATTAGCAAAACAAAACATACATCAGACAGACGTGTAAACATTAAGACTCCCAGAATAAATGAGCATAAAGTCGCTACAAGACCCACAACGACTTGACATTTTCAGCTTGCCGTAATTAACCCTTTTTTTAATGCAACAAGCAAGACAGCAAGTTCAATTATGCTTCTTTCATTCAGCTGAGCAGACACTTCTAAAATTAGGACTGCCTTGGCTTTTAAAGACCCAGACAAAATGATTAATGCTTTTCTTTTGCGCCTGAACTGCTGCAATGCTTCTGTGTGTCGTCGCCAAGCTTCTGCATCTCAGCTCCAGTTCTAATGCTGCTGCTGCTTCTCTCTGAAGGCTACCATCCAAATCAGTTTAAATCATTTGGAGTTTCGTGGAGGCGCAGCAGGTAGTGCGCGTGCCTCACAGCAAGAAGGTCACCGGTTCGATCCCCGGGTCAGGCAGGGCCTTTCTGTGTGAAGTTTGCATGTTCTTCCCGTGCATGCGTGGGTTCTCTCCGGGCACTCCGGCTTCCTCCCACAGACCAAAAACATGCTCATTAGGTTAATTGGTGACTCTAAATTGTCCCTAGGTGTGAATGTGTGAGTGAATGTGTGTATGTGTGTTGCCCTGCAGTCGGCTGGCGACCGGCTCAGGGTGTACCCCGCCTCTCGCCCGTTGACAGCTGGGATAGGCTCCAGCCCCCCCCCAACCCCGAAAGGGATAATCGGGGTATAGAAGATGAATGAATGAATGAGTTTCGTGGAAAGCATTTCATGGACTAGCACCAATGTATATGTGCGAACATTTTAGGTTCATTAGATCCTCAGGACAAGACTTCTACGTCATTGATCAACAGATGGCTGATTTTGTGATCCAGTGTCACTGCTGACGTACCTGCCCAGTCCGGTGTTGAGGCTTAGCAATCAAGCACTAAAACGACATTTTATTAATGCTACTTTTCATACAATATTGAACCTCTGCACACTTTTCAGTCCCTTCAATCATGTCATAGGAAGCAGCTTAATGCTTCAATTGATTGTGTTTAATTTATATTTACTTACACTGGTTCACAGTTTAAAATCGCATTTCTTCACAGCAAACAGATATGCAGTGTGTTTTTGTTTCTGTCCCGCTTACTTTAAAATACAGACAGCCGGACACGAGCACAGAAAAAATAACAATTTAATTTAGGTTGAGGCAGAAAAGAGTGAAAAAACATGTGGACAAGAGGAAAACAACTCTTTAGAATGTCAGTCTATTTCTAAAGCCGGTAATTACAGAATAGATAGAAAGCAGACTTTTAGTCTGGTTTCTAACCACACTCATTGCCTTGTGACACTGTGATGCTCGCTGGATTCCAGAAAACAAAATTATTAGTTTAGACCAAGTGTCTGTTTATGGTTATGCACTTGTTTCTCCATAAAACCACAAGATATGTGAGGGGTGCCATGATAAAGATTTATTGTCAGAATACAATATTTTGACATCTCAGGGGAGAGGACTTAGAAAATGTGCTTTTTTTTTAAACATTAGTGATCATAGGGAGTCTCCTGGTCTGCTCTACATTGCTTTCTGCTCACGTCCTTTCCTTCTGTTTCAATTTATCAGAGTGAAGGCACCCCCACTGGGGAGAAATCAGGGAATGCTTTCAGGGGACCCCAAGGAAACAGTGGACTTTTAGTTAATTCTTAGTGGCACCACAGTTTCCTCAGTGCACTTTTCTTCTATTACGGCGTGCTACTACACACGGAGGGCAGCGGCCACTTGTCTTTGATGGCCTCCGGCTAATAATCTCAACTCGCCTGGGGTGTGAGGCCTGAGGTTGGAGCTGCCTGTGCTGTCCATCAACTAGTCCGCAGTGGATGGGGCCAGGGGATTGAATTGTAACAAACCTCCACCAAGACACAGCGGCTAACTCGGCTAATAACACCTTCCTGGTTTGAATGCCTACTTGTTGGTGCATGGCCCTCAGTGAAAATGCAGCACTTACAATGAGCGTGTCCATAAATGGTCTTCGAGCATCAGAGCACACATTAGCACCAAGATGTTCCATTCAACAAATTATAGCTGCCAGTACCACCTCTCATATTATTCAGAGCATCACTCCTGAGAGCTTTCACTCTGTGCTGGCAGGGAAAGAAGAGCAACAGCGACTTTCCATAGTTTACAGCACATCCAACCATCCGGCTGTCTATTTTTTAGCTCCTTATCTGTGTCAGGGTCACCAGTGGCGACCAAGCCCAGATGTCCTGTTTCCCAGCAGCATCCTCCAGCTCTTCACAGGGAATCTGAAGGCACGTCCAGGTCAGCTGAGGCTGTAATGAGTCCAGCCAGCATGGTGCTTCCTGGTAGGCTGTGTCACCAATAGAAAATGCAGAGAAGCATGTTTTCTGAGTGCCTGGACCACTTCAGCTAACCCTAACTCCTCTGTGTTGACTGCGAGGTACCCCCTGATCTTTTTCTTAACCAGGTGTTTCAATCTGTTACAGAGCATGAGGTAAATATGAGAGCTTTGCTTTGCTCTATCTTTACCAACATTCTGATACACAGTTCATCCTCAGCTAAGGCTACTGGATTTCAGGTAAACCTGAACTCCTCCACTGTCTAAAAATGGGACAATGATTCAGGAAAGAAAGATGGTCTCAGGCGTGGGCACACATCACAAGTTGATCGTATTCAGCTACAAACTCCTTCGCTGTAATGAGGACAAAAGGTTGACACATCTGCAGACAAGCTGCACCTTAATATCACTGAACTAAACACCGTCTAGACTTGAGCTGCAACTTGATTACAGTTTGACTCAAGTGTTTGACATCTATAATCAAGATGAGGCGCGATTTAATAGCAAGAATGCACAAACAGCTCTCACTCTTAGTGTTTGATTATAGCTCAGTTGTGGCCAAATTCTGTCACACTAATGTCCGAAAATAGAGAGAGAGGAAAAACAACAACAATAGACTGAATTTTTGTGAAGTGCAAATGAACTGTAGAATTATTAGCAATCAAAAGATCGTATCTGTTACATTTCATTGTCTAGTTACGTCAATATGGTGCAGAAATCAACTTGATTTTGAGACTTGTGATATGTCATTCATCATCAGACTGACATGGATCACATGATTTTGTGTCTACCCTTATCTTTATCAAACTTACATCATTGTTGTGTGTATCTCAAGGCACTACAAGATTATACTACATTACATAAACACAAAACAGTGGCTGTCCTTAAGGTGTTGAGATGGAGGAAACATGGAGGAAGATAACTAGTGTGATACTTTAATGTAATAACACGTTCCTTCCCTTCCCACTCAACCTAAAAAACAAAGTGACCAAGAGTGAAATCTGGTTTTGCATCATTAAAAATGCAGTGCAGATCACCTAAACAGTGAAGTAAACATTGATGCCAGATTGACGGAGGTCAGCACATTGTCAGGTGCTTTCATCCAAAGTGTTTGGCACTACCATTAGCAGTGGAGGCCCTGCTGGGAATAAGACCTTTTACCAAACAATGTGAGTGTTCCCGACGCAACAGGCTAGTTTTTACTTTGTTCCACATCTAAAATACTGGGTGCAGGAACACTGTGGGGAGGACAGGAGGGTGTTAGTGTTGTCACCCCAGGGGGGCTCATCCAACTCGAACCTGGTCAGTCAAGGCGACAATTTTCAGCCACAAATAGGTAAAATGATAAACAGTGGCATTTTACATGTTATGCCTGATCTTATAAGCCTCTTTCCCAGCTGACATCGTTTGAGCAATTTGTTGTGTTTGTTTTGTGTCAAGTAAATGCGCAGTGAACACACGCATGGGGCAAAACATAATGGATGAGCGCATGAAAGGTTCAAAACCCCTCCAGTGCTGACAAATCACTGAGGAGAACAACCACCCCACCAATACATAGATAGACTGGAGACATGCCGTGCCGGGGAGGGAGGGAGGGAGGGAGAGAGAGAGAGAGAGAGAGAGAGAGAGAGAGAGAGAGCGTTGAGGTGAAGCCAATGTTTGTCGTCGAACTCCAGCAAATATGAGGATGGGAAGATAATGGCCCACACTGAACAGGATGACTGAACCACCGCTATTATCAATTTGTGTCCTCTTATGATGCATTCTGACAAAAGAAAACCTGAAGAAGAGACTCTGGACAGCAAGCAACAAAGGATCGCATGCGTTTTTTGGACATGTCCAACCATTCCTCACATCATCCTGATTTATTCAGAAGGGATGGTTATTGAGTCTAATTTAACGTTTTACTGAAATTACTGGATGAAACATCTCCATGGAGGAATTATTTGAGACTTCTACGGTGTGTGCGCGCACGGATACGCCGTAGCTCTACATGAACCGTGATAGATTGAGTACTTTTATGGAAATTGCTTGGAAATTTCAGCTCAGCTGAGAGACATACGGGCAGCAATAATAGCACACCACACGCACGTTGAAGCCAGCGCCGGCGATCTGTGTCTCTGCAATAAGTGGCTGATAAAAAGCAATAAATTCTCTAAAATAAATACAGTCATCCGGTAGTGCGCCATGGGCGACGAGGCATCAAACTTCAGGGGAAGCGGCAGAACCGGCGTCTCATCACCGAAACCCAGGACTGGTGATGATCACGGCAGAGCGGAGATTGTGGGCTGAATTAAAACTGATCACCACTGAAAACAATGAGATTATTGATTTTTGGACGACTTGTCAGATTACCACTGTGACAGTTTTTGATGTTATTCAGAAAACAAGATTCAGATCTGGGCTGTGCTGGACTTGGTCACTTTCATTTGTTCGCTCAGACATCAAGTGGGAGAGAGAGACATGAAACGTTTTGTTTTGTGCTTGAAACAAACGAATACAGCCATATCATTTAATCAATAAGTTCAAAGGGGATCTTTAATTTTCATTTATTTTTATTTTATTTTTTTTTTGCACTATGATGGAACCACCACCATGCTCGAAGAAGAGCCTGTCCCTGTCGCTGCCGGTTCCCCGGGAAGGACAGGCGACTCTGAAGCCTCCGCAGCATCTTTGGAGGCAACCCCGGACCCCGATCAAAATCAAACACCGGGGGTACTCCGACACCGACCGGCATCACCACCGGCACATGGAGCGCTCCGACGCCGTGGATACGAGCGACCGACCGGGGCTGAAAAAGTCTCGGATGTCTTGGCCATCCTCCTTCCACGGGACCACAAACACATCCATTGGAAATTGTGTCGGGAATAAACGGTAGGCGAGAGAGGGGTGTGCATTCCAAACATCCCAATAATAGCCCATGACAGCCCACAAGGCATATGCGTAAACGGGAGGGGAGGAGGGGGTGCATTTTAATGAGTGCGTAATAACGCAGTGTGCCTGAAGGGTTAACTGATATGAAGCGTTTTCTATCGGGAGGCGGGACGCGTGGGTTTTCGGTGCTGATGCGTTATGCGTCTTTGGATAGACTGTCAGATGGGTATGAAGCGCAAACCAGCCCGCCCACTCGCAACGCAGGAGCAGCATCTGTAAATACCAGTAACGTTTTTAAGAGCGTCCACATGTTCCACGCACTGTAGTTGATGAGGCACAGTCGTTTTAATGGCACCAAAGGTCTAGTGGGTGCGTTCGAGCGTGCAGCACTGAGATATTGCCATCGTGCGCACTCCAGTCCAGGCCTTTATCAGCTTGTTTGCAGAGGCGAGGTTTGGGGCCCAGTGGGCGGAGGACCAAAATTTGTTTACTAGGATGCACCCTGCTTAAGTGCTCATTAGCAAGGCAGTAAGTCTGACTCAAGGGGTACAACCCTGACCTCTGACCCTGTAACGATGTGTTGGGTTGAAAAGACATTCTCCCTCTATGGTATGAATACCACGTGACAAAGTTATGAAGTGTTACCTGGACTTGTGTCATAGGGTTTCAGACAGCATCTAATTGGCACACCACAGCGGAGCTCTGATCAGATGTGACAGTTAAAAATTCACTCCATTAGGAAGAGGACACTGACTGACACCAGAGACAAACACAGCAGAAATGCACAATACTTAAACTCCACTGGCTGACAGCAGTTAAATCAAATTACACGATGCATGTTAATCAAGCAGATTAGATTAAAGGCATTTCATTAAGTGAGTCATGGAACTATACAATTTTGTTACTTTGTTCTTACACAACAATTGCCCCATTTATTCCCTTAGGAAGACACCGTAAGTGCAGCACCAGGTTGTTTTGTAGTTACACATTGTGGAATGTACAGCCTGTTCAGCGTGGATGGCTTAGATTGGCTCATTTAAGTTCTCTTTCAAACGTTTGTAATAGGGGTTATCCCTGTTTCTGGTCAAGGCTGGAAATGCTTGTTTTCCAGGTCGCTCCTTCTTCCACCCTGTCCTTTGTGTGACCTGAAATCCCCAGATGTTCCTGCAAGTGAAAGAGTTTACATGCTGGACTGTTTCTGGCTCCCTTATTATCCCCCTCACCTCCACTCACTCACTGATGCAGCCCAAATGTGCTCCTTCCACAAGAGTAACACATTAAACATGGTGATTATTAGACTAATAGCACTTCCTGGAGCGTGTGGTGGGTCTCCAGGGGACTGTTGGGGTCTTGTATTTTTTCTTTTTACTCCTGTTATTATTTGTTTTCTTTCTTTCATTTTTTTTAATGCCACAGACGGCCTCCGCGGCAGGCCCCTGGGAGAGGGGCCAACTCCAGCTGACTGGAGGAAGGGCTGATTTGTATTTTAGTCCTCAGGACACGCTCTGAGGCAATCCAATCTTTAGTGCATTGGGACTGACTCTGCCTGCCCTTCTCCTTCTGTGGGCGGCAAACCATGAGAGGGCAGCGAGAGAGAGAGTGAGAAAGAGAGAGAGAGAGATAATTTGATTCCGACAAGCTCAGTTCTGAGAGCACACCAAACTGGCTCCAACTGTGTGTGTGTGTGTGTGTGTGTGTGTGCCTTAGCAAATCCGTGAGGTGATGTGTGCGGTCTGTGGGTGTTTGTACTACACACTGGTCAGGAAGGAGGGTGCAGGGAGGAATGGAGGCTGGTAGATAAATGTTGTGTGTCATGAGTAGTGGTGAAATGTGGCGTGCTGTGTGTGTGTGTGTGTGTGTGTGTGTGTGTGTGTGTGTGTGTAGGTATTTATGAGTGGGTTGTGCACAGGTTAGTGTCTGACCTGTAGCCCGTATAGATTGCAATAGGCCTTGTTTTATCTGTTTTCATATCAGTGGGAGGCCAGAGGGATTTCCGATGTGTTGATATTATTTTCATTCTTTTCACATATTAGAGTGACTGTATATTCTCCCTCCTTACTTATTGTCCGAGTAAAGGATGCTTCGAGCTGGATGCCTCATCTACTTGCCGGATGCATCAGGCTTTATGAACATCTATGCGGATCCAGCAGCTCTGTCTCTTTAGCTCAAGGCTAACTTGCGTTGAGTACAGTGTATGGAAGGCAGCTCCATGCACATCTGCTCTCACTACTGCTCTGAATGCCCTTATTTGCATGCACTAAATGTCAGAGAGTATCATTTCACTGTACAGAGGTTGAAAAAGACAGACGAGAACCGGGATTGGCCCCTTTGACCCTGATCTTGAATCTTCCTGGGTCCAAGCTACTAAACAAGCATCCCTAACACTTTTGAGTAGAAATTGAGGTTGAATACCCTTTTGCTGAGATCCTTTCATGTATAAATGAGAATTAAGAAACATTTTCAAGTACATACTTAGTACAAACATGTTTTTTGCCATTAGAATGACAAATATTGACAATTTATTGGATAAAAAAAACATGAAGTGACTTTGTTGTTGGAGAGCAGAAACAGTAATAGGTGCTTGATTGGTTGGGCACTGATCGACCCTGCAGATGACCTTAGTGTCTCAAGGAAGCAGACCGTTCAATCACCCAAGAGTTGCTCATCCTGAGCTTCAAAAGATCAATCAGCCCGAACGCCGCTGGTGATGTTTTGGAAACAGCTCACAGACAAAAAGATTGGACCGTGTTACTGTAAGTGATACCCTTGCTTTTGAAAAAGCAGCATTCCCAACAGCCACCAGTCTAGGGATGGATGGCACACAAGAGGGATTCTGGGTGAATAATTGTTTGAAGAATCATTGTCTGCGACTGTTTTCACTTGTCTATTTCCGTCTCTGTGTTCTATCCCACAAAATGGCAGTCTTAGTGGCAATCAGCTTCCCCCCCAAGAGTGTCAGTCTGCCTCCTCTTCCCACCCCCGGCTTCTTTTGTCAGTCCTTTTGTCAGAAGATGCTAATATGAGCGTATCAGTCATCAGGTCCCATGCCCAATACGCTCTGGGAAGTTCCAACACGAAAATGAATGACTGACACTGAACGAGTAACAGCTCTTCCCGCAATTCTGTTGCTATGGTTACTTGTTTTGTGCATTTGTAGAATAGATTTCATTTACCCAAAAAAGGCAAAGCCTACAGGGCCTTGATGGGCATGACTGTATAATTTGTCAGTATGTAGCAGATCCCACTGGATGTGCATCATGACTCGTATGTTTATAGGGTGAAAGAGTGAATATTTATACACCTCTGGTGAAGAACTGCAGTCTGATGATAGTTTGATCGCAGCACAGATTCAGGTTCCTATTCAGTCCTCTGCAACAATTTCAGACCAAAGCCTCCCCCCCCTCACCTACCACTTCATGCATTCTTTACACCTTTTTTCCCTGAGCTGGGATCCAGGGCTGATTTGTAAGCTGGAGCTGCTCTTTTTCCTGCCTGACTGGCCGGCTGCCATAATAATTTAGTTCATAATGAGGTACAGCTCCAGTTAATTACCATAACAGCCGTATTTTGCTGTTGATCATGCATTTCTATGCTCTAATATCAAAAAAGTCTCATGCAGAGAGTATTCAGGAGTTATCCCAGCAAATGTGTTTTAATAGCATTAAGTAATAGACCTCTTATCTCATTTGTGTGTTGGAACCATCTGTTTAAGCTACAGATTGCACTCTTCCGTGGAGACATTGTGCTTTCTCACTAGTCTCAGCGCTAATTAGTATCTGGAGGCAGTTCATGTACTGGAATGTCGCTCCTTATTGGTTGGCTGAGGCGGATCCCAGAGACCTCAGGTCAAATCCCTAAGAGATCTTTTAGCAATGACACCAAACAGGTTGTTTGCTTGAAGGGAATGCATGCAGCTCTCATCCTAGGTCCCCTTTTGTTTGTTGTCTGCCCATTACTTTGTCTCAGTGGAGGACTCAGTGGGCGCTCACAGGCTCCTCAGATACTCAGGCCACTGGTAACCACATTTAGCACAGTCGGTTTGCTTCGTGAATCGAGCGCAAACCTTGGCGTCTTTGCATTTTAATTAACTTCACACTGAATCCTCTTGAAGTGGTGATACACGAGTCATTTGTTTTTTGCTTTTTCTTTTTTGTTTTTTTTTTTGTGTTTTTGACAAGTGTGGATGGGCAAGCATCCCAGCGAGAGGAACCAAACTGAGCCACGGCATCAAAAATCCAAGTTGCACAACAAGTCCACCTGTTACCCACAAATATGTCCCGGTTTGCTGCAACTAGAGTGCTTACGTTTAGTCTTTAACTGTGCCAAGTCCTTATTTCCTTTTCATATCTTCTTCATAACCATTAAATCACCTTCATGGCACATTCTGCCACAGTTCATTATGCAACAGTTTCCTCGGCCTCCCTCGAGATGTCCAGTGTGATTGTGATAAGCCTCATGCTGGCCATTTATTATCTCTTGATCGAATGATATTGTTTGAATCAGTCTTTCATCCACAAAAATTACAGCCTTTGATTGCTGCGTTTCTCTCTTTTTGATCCTCTGTCCTCTCAGTGCGTCATTTCACCCCAGTGTAAATGGGGAGTATTGATTCCATCTCTATTTCTGTTCTCTGCTTTGTCTCCTAAGTGTGGCCCATCTTGTTGCTCCCCTGCAGTTTCTCAAATTCTCTCTGATAGTCTTTTCTTGCTTACAGCGACATTAAGCGCACCGTTTCTCCATTTCCATCATAAATCTATCATTTCATCCCACTCTCCCTCTCTTGTCCACTGAGATCATGCAGAGTCTCTCCCCCCTCGAAGCCATATCTGAATCTCAAACCTTCATATCCCCGGTGGTGGAATGGCCTGCCCACCACTGACAGTGTGCAGTGCCTCCTCTCTTCCTATATTCTTCTCCTGAAAGGTATTTTATACTGATGTAAATTTTCTTATTTCATGCTCGAGCTGTTGCTTGAAAAATCACAGACTTCAAGGGCAGAGCAGACACAAACACCTTCATCATATGGCTGGCAGTAAGCTGCCATTAAAGAGGGAGTTCAAACACACCTGTGCATCAAAGAGGAGTCTATCTGAAGGAATAACAGTTAAAGATCCCCTCCACACATACATTAAGGCATACATAAAAGCTGTTTGTGTGTCTGACATGGTTTATGCAGAAAAACCAAATAAAATTCCTTAAAATG
Source organism: Chaetodon trifasciatus (assembly GCA_037975065.1). Taxonomy (NCBI): domain Eukaryota; kingdom Metazoa; phylum Chordata; class Actinopteri; order Chaetodontiformes; family Chaetodontidae; genus Chaetodon; species Chaetodon trifasciatus. Next base: position 433,460 of record JBBMOE010000034.1, read on the forward strand.
CACCTACTCCTTCTTTCTCATGAAAAAATCCAGAATATATAAATAAGCAAATATTTTTCATTTTACAAGTTTAACTGCTGGACACCTTTTCGGCGTACATGCACAGGAAGTTTCAGGTTTTCACATCACACTTGTGTGCTGAACATTGGACCAGGATTGGCTTAGAAACTATTTGTGATGGGACAAATCAGGCTCGTATGCCCACCTCTTAAAATCTGATTTTCAATTAGCACAGAGAAATTCACACTTTCAGCAATGAATGTGAAAACAGCCTTCTAGTGTCAAAATCTGCACATACATTATTCTGCGCGGTGAAGCTCAAACTGTAAGAACAATGAGGGAAAACACTGGACTTTAATAATGATGCTGTAAGATGAAAATGCACACTGAAAATGATCCTGTGTCAAATCTGAATGAACTTTTTCTTGGATTTATTTTTCTTTTGACATAAAAAATGAAGCTTTTTGTAGTAGTAATAGTAATCTATTCCTGCATTCTTAGGCGCTAAGAGGAACTAAAAGGAAAAACCTTTTTAGTGTACTCAAGTCACCCACTTCACACCAAGAAAAAGGTTTTCAGTGCTGAGACTAGGGAGAATTTAAATGTCAAAATGTGTGGTGTGTTCAATTTCACAATAAGTGGTGCACTTTCACCTCTCAGCAAACAGCTCTGCTTGAGAAAAAACTCTAATATGATGCTCGTTCTGCGGGAGATTTCCTTACAAGCTAGATGTGTGAACAAGGATATTGTGCTCATGTTGCATCCCACTGGGTGAGACAGACCACCATAGTTCAGAAACAGCTGGCAGTCTGTGATGCCGTGGCACAGAGTGACCCCACTGAGAGGATGACCCCGCTGAAATGTGCTTTAGGCTGCTGTCTGAGCGCAGATCTGTCTGGATGACTGAGACTGACAAACCCTCTGTCAGCTGTGTGTCAGCGCGCGCACACACACACACACCCACACACACTCCCACGCATACACACATATACACAGTGAAGCAGAAAGAACAGATAGCATACACCTGTCAAACAGAGCGCCGTGTCAGACTACTGCGACGTGCGTCAGGGGAGAGCGGAGACAGTGTATTTCAAATCAAGAACTCACAACAAATGGGAGCTGTTCGGGATGAAGGAGTGCACCTGGGGACCAGGTTTGCACAGACGGACCAAAGATAAAGACGGCGTGCTCATTCAACTGCCTGCTGCAGTCTGTTAACAGCTGAGGTTTCACTTACAGACCTCCTCCCCCAGGACAGCGTCCTTGCCCAAAATTACTAGCAGAATGTCAGTGTCACTGGATGATTATGAAGGAGTGTCAGTCCTGTTCAGAGAGGAGGGACAGATGGCATTAGTAGTGGCTTACCACGTCTCAGACTTCCTTACTGTACAATGTGGCCCAGTCCTACTAGATTCAACCAAAGCTTTGCTCACACCTTCGCTTTAATTCTGTCCACAATATAAATCATACTCGTACACCCTGCCTATATATCATTTTACGATAAGATCGTGTTGGCAGACATAGAGTACGCCTGTGACAGGAATATGCAGAAACGGTTTTGTTTTGCCCATTCTTGGTCTGACTCAGCTCCACTGTTGTTGTGTGAGCATGATTGGAAAAATGCTGCAAACAACAGCAAATAATATTCAGTTGCTATCAAAACAATAACGTCACAAGGGCTTTCTAAATGTGCCAGTAAATATTTAATAGTGTGCTAATTTGGAGAGCTGAAAACCAAATCAGCCTGCAAATATTCAGCGTCACTGGGGCTGCTGTTGGATGGAAATCAAACCTTGAGCAGAGGTGCATGAAGTTTTCTGATCCTTCACTTAAGTGAAAGTCATTTTAGGTAAAATCTTAACTTGTGAAATAACTCTAGCTGTTAAAAAACTGCAGTGGAGTAAAAACTAAAATATTCTTTGAAATGTAGTGAAGCAGACGCATAAAGGAGCATAAAAAAGAAGGATAAAGTACAACTACTTCAAAATTGTATTTGAGTACCTTACAGTAACTGAAATTCTTCAGCTTTCCAAAATATGTGATACTGCAAGGTCTAACATGTAACAATGACACATGCAGTGCATACGTGTGTGCACACTGCAGTGTATTTTTACTGTACTATGTTGTGTTATTGATATGTTGATGCCAGATGGTGCATCTGCTGAGGAATGCATTATGCGTGTTGCTTCTTGTCTAAGTGAGGGCAAAATCATTTTTTATTGCCACTGAAACAGAATGATTCAGAAACCTATGAAAATAAAACAGATGCAATAGGTTTGTGTGAGGAATATATCTATAATAACACTGGCAATCTGTGCAGTTGCAACAAGGTTTGTGGGAACACTTGAGAATTTTACATAATGCATGAAGCAGCTTATGATTTATAGCTGACTGAAAGTGTGATATAGGCTGTTGCACATCTCAGTTTCCTCTGTTAGAAAAAGAGCCACTGGTCCAGCACCTGACCTCTGCAAGATCAATGCGTGAGCATAACCTGTCTTGTCAGAGCAGTGAGCCCATTTCTTGTGGGTCATGTTCATGTTCACACATTAACACTCAACATTCGGGCTGTTGGAGGGCAAAGAGGGAAAAAAAAAAAGCATGGCCCAAGGGTTCGGGGTGGTATTTTCATTTGATGCTCTACTTTTCAGTCTGAGATGTGGATGTTTTTGAAGATTGCATTTTATCTCTCGGGTCAGGTCCACAGCAGGACGTTTTAAGCAGCATCCTCCATTATGCACTTTGCCTGAACAAAATTTCTAATGATGCTGACGCAGACTGGGAGATGTATTGTACGCCCAACAAAGGCAAAGTAATTAACACCAGTGAGGCTCTAGTCCAAGTTCTCTCTCCCTCACCTTTGTAGTGTGTGCATTAAGGGCTTATTTGGTGATTACTTGTGTGGGTTGAGGGTTTTGTTGGGAGAGGTTTCCTTAAAGAAGATCAGAATTGAGTTTTCTCTCACTCCATGCAGCTTTTCTCCTGAGCTTCTCGTTTTTGTTGTTGGCATTTTTCATGAACTTGAAAGGTTGCTGTTGCAGTCCACAGTGCTGATAGTGCCAAACAAAAGTTTCAAAGTGTCCCTGAGCAAGACTACCTAATCTTCATGCATGTTTGCATCAGCATACTCTTCAGGCACATATTGGAAAGTTGCTAAAATCAGCTGCATCCATCCAAGAATTTTCCTCAGTTTGAGTAGCGGAAAATACAAGTGAAACATCCTGGTTTGATCATAGTAGAAGAGGAAGAAGCAGGATGCTCCCCTGCACACAGACGCTACCTGCTTTAATAGAAGAAAAAGCCTGAGATCGTTCCTTTGCATCAAACAGGTGGGACGAGAGAAGCCGACACTGGGGAGAAGGTGTGAAGATAAGGAGTGCTGAGAGGCACAGAAGGTAAATGTGGCAAACAAGGAAGCACACATGTGTCTGGAGAATAGAGAATGAGTGCGGTTGTCTTCACAGATCACTGGCAATTGTATATTTTGTCACATCAAATTTGACGCAAGACCTGTCTGCGATTGGTCATGTCCCTTGCCACTCACGGCCGCGGTTGCACAAGCCGGTGATGTGTACATGAAGGCCAGCCTCCTCCCTCTCCGGGTGCTATAAATAGGGGGAGAGAAGCCTCGGGCTCTCAGTGTAATGAGATTAAACCAAACCAGCCTCAGCTCCCAGTGTTTTATTGAGCTTGATTTCAGTTTCCATTCTGTATTCCAATATGTATAAGGAAGATATTGAGTGTGGCTGCTTCTGCGTGCTAGACCGATAGGAACATTATGTGTACATAATGTGAAAGACTTGTGAGTGTGTGTAATGTCCTCATTTTGCTCCCTGCAGGGCATGGCACATCTCCTGAAGATGTGTTCATCATGATGGTAAAGTCACCATAATGTTGTGCCTGCCGTCACAAAGCTACGACCGCTGGCTCGAAACTGTCACGAATTCCTGACTTTGCTTCCTGACTTTCCCAACAGTTTCCATATTAAGCGTGTGAGGCTTGTCTGTTTCTGCCAGTGGAAAAGTGATAGTTAACCGCAGTGCACAAGGTCTGTGCAGCGCTATTGCTGAATCTGGATCTGTGAAAGGCAGACAGAGAGCCGTACTGGCACAGCTATTGTGGCTAAACGTCTGAGTGTGAGCATGTGCTTGTGTGAATGCTTTTGTGAGACGGAAAGTGTCTGGGGACATGCAGAGTGGGAGACATCCATTCTGTTTGGACATACTGCTGATTCTCACAGCCCATATTCTCAGACTCTGACATTTCGGAATGGTCTGCTAAACTCTGACTGCCTTTTCTGCCACGCCGCCCAGGCATCATTACCCAGTCACAGCTTCTTCCTCCATCATCAGTTAGGGAGCACTTGGCTCCCCGGGTTCACTCCACTCTCTGCTGATAAACATATCTGTTATTCATGTCCTGCTTCTGTTCCCATTAGTAGGGAACATAACATTAACACTATTTGTACCTCTAAGACTCATCATAAGAGCACATTCAGTAGCGGCCAATGAAAGAGAAAGACAAATGGAGAAGGGGGTGAACACAGTAGTGTATATAACTAAAAGCAAAATGCATCCAACTTTTACAGTTTTGTTGACACATTTCATAGCTTTTATTCAGTGTAGTGAATACAGAGACCTCTCCAGATGACTTTGATCAGATTTATATAACAGAGTGTATAGCTAAGGTGGGTGGGCAGGTGTTTTGGTCAGCTTTGGCCACCACAGCGTGACAAAATAAAGTCGGACAGATGCTGAAAAGTTCAAGCTGTTGGCATGACATGATGCAAGGAAAAGAAGTGGAGACAGGAAGGGCGCATCTGAATCAGGGAGTCTACAGTGCTTATGCTTCAAGAAAAGGGAGCGTATGAAGGATGGGAGGGCAGTGAATGGCATAAGAATAAAGATGACAGACAGATTGACTCATCAGACGAGCATGACACATTCACTGCCCTGCTGCAAGGCAACGGCCACGAGGCAGTTTCAGGACAAATGAATGCAGGCTGATAATCCTGCCTTTTCAGCACTAACGATATCTAACTGCTCTCTAGGATAATCACACTGATTTTCTTATTGTTCTCTTACTAACATGACTCTCCTGGTTAACGCCTATTATAAGGGCACTATAATAGGAGCACAGCTTTGCTATAATTGTCCTTTATGGTATTTAATTCATAGTGTATTTTATCTCCAGGAATGTCATAGCATACATAAACATAAAATACACAGCTTTTAATTTAGAAAAAAAGAAGATATTATTCATCCTTTTAGGGTATAATCCTTAATTATAAAAATTCATGGCATGTCTTATAGTAAGTGTTATCAAAAACAGGGTGATTTGAAGCAGCTATAATTGCTATTTTAGAATAACAATGGATGAAAGGACTATGTGTGATGTGAAAGGGGTTGTCAGACAGGGAATTATCACCCGACTCGACAGTTTCACTTCGCTCTGAGAAGCTTTATATCATCTTTCAGCTCATCATTTTGGGTTTCTGGCCTGGAACTTTACTGTAAGGTTTTCTCCGGACCAGATGGTACACAAACTAACTTAGTGAGTAGCTGACCATGAGCATTCCCTCAGTTAACCACTATTTTAACCACGAGTCTTTTATGTGCTGAAACCTCACCAAACTATAACCGTGGAGTTGCATGGTCAGAACGTTTTCATGGCTGCAGGCATTCAGCTTTTGGGTTGTCCGTCCGACTGTCTGTCCCATTCTCATGAACGCAGTATCTCAGGAACGCCTTGAGGGAATTTCTTCAAATTTTGCACAAATGTTCACTTGAACTTGAGGATGAACTGATTCCATTTTGGTGGTCAAAGGTCAAAGGTCACTGTGCCCTTAACTAAAGAATTAATACACTAATTACGACAAAATTTCACATATATGTGTCATAGGATAAAATGACGAAGCGATGACAGTTTATATCCAAAAGGTCAAAGGTCAGCTTCACTGTGACCTCACAATATTCTGCAAAAACACATTTCTGGCCATTAGTCAACACCGTAACTCAGGAATAGAAGGGGAGATTGTGACCATATTTCACATTTGGTCAGATACTGAACTGGTGACACTAATCTTGGGTGTCCACCTTGAAACTGTTCTGATTGTATAGATTTTCTCTGCTGCTGCATTGAAGATGCGTGTGAATCATCCACATTTTACAGTTTGTAGCTTCTGTGCAGCAACATCCATATTTGAAGTATTGCAGTCCACCACAAACTCATTGGTTCTCCTGATATTGAGCTTCAGGTGATAATCATTGCACCATGTGATGAAGCTCTCTATCAGTCCTCGCTACTCCTCTGTAAAAATGGTCTCTGAGTGAAGACAGCATGTTTCTCAAAGGAAATTATTCACTGGAATCGTACATGTCAATATAGTGATTGTCTGTGCGGCTCCGTCTAATTACTGAAAGCCCTCTGAGTTGTCGTACCCGCGCATGTAGTTGACACGTGCCTCCAGAATAAATCTCGTGTACACACGGTCAAAAACTACTGTGCTCTCCAGGTTCCATAGCTGCACTAACTAACCAAAAACACATGCGCATCACGTTACATGTCTCATCCAAAAGGAGAGCTGCAGTAATTATCAGCTACAAATAACCATTTATAATAAAACCATAGGACTGTTGTAATGTCTCCAAATTCTAATCAGGTCAAATAACACAAATCTAAATTATTTACCAAGTTGTCTGTAGTGCACAAATGGCTCTAACAGTGATAACTTCCATTTCATAATTTCCATTTATATGTATCATTCTTGAGGGTGTTCCCGGCTTCTCTCTGCTGGCCCCAAGCTGCCAAAACTTCAGCTATTGCTGGTTTAAGGAAAAAAGTAAACACATGCATTCTCATCCATTTTCTGCCACTTATCCGGGACCGGTCACGGTGGCAGCAGGCTATGTAAGGTAGTCCAGATGCCTCTCCCTAGCAATGTTATCCAGCTCCTCCTGGGGGATCCCAAGATGTTCCTGAATCAGATCAGATATACAATCTCTCCAGCATGTTCAGGGTCTTCTACCAGTTGGATGTGTTCAGAAAACCTCCAAAGGAAGGCGCCCAAGAAGCATCCCGATCAGATGCCCGAACCACATCAAGTGGCTTGTTTTGACATGAAGGGGCAGCAGTTCTACCCCGAGCTCCCCCCAGATGCCTCCAGAGCTCCTTAACCTATCTCTCAGGGCGAGTCCAGCCAGAGCACAACTGAGATCTCATTCTTTGGGTCACAACCTGAAGCTCATGAACATAAGTGAGGGCTTTCTGAAAGGTAAAATTGGTTTTGCCTCATATTGCTGCTTGTTTTCCTAATCATATTCACCAACTGGTGCTTACTTATGACTGCACTACTTTTAAAATCAGTTGCTTGCTGTAGAGCACGGCCATGACTGAAGGGTAATACAGCAAAACAAAGAAGAGGGGAGCAATTCACTGGTGCAGTCACTTTTGTTCAGCCACGTCATGAATGCATTACAGGACAATTCAGAGCATCAAGCTAAATGGACCATTTCACTGCACTTTCTCACTCGGCTGCACCCTGCCCAGCATTTGTTTTTGCATCATATTATATCAGTAATTAGCCATCATTCCCAGGTAATATGCAGCCGACCATCTTTGTGCTGACCAGTATGTATGACGAATTGGATGCCAAGACTGCTCATTAGTCTGCATGTCACTTCTAGATTGGATTAAATATGACAGGATTTGGATAGATAGATAGATAGATAGATAGATAGATAGATAGATAGATAGATAGATAGATAGATAGATGGGCAGTTGGAGTGAAAAGACAGATGGAGGGAAAGATAGTGAGATGGTAAGGAGGAACAGAGCCACAGTGACACAAAGGTAGCTCTGGATGACTCACACACTCTCCTCTCTCTCTCTCTCTCTCTCTCTCTCTCTCCCTCTCTTCATCTTGCTCTAGTCTGGATTAAAATAAAAGAGGCCCAGCAGCCCCAGCCTGCAGAGAGAGAGTTAGGCGCTCCATCTCAGAGATAGGGTGATGCGCTAAAAATACCACTTCTTGTGTGGGCTTGGGTTTGGGGAGGGAGGCGCGGGGGGGGGGGGGGGGATATGGATTTGGTGGTATAGTAGAGACGCCAGTGCTATCACTACTTTCCACAGTCCAGCTCGTATTGCTCTCAGCCTATTTCTTTTCTCATCATCAGGGTCCCACAATGTGCACTAATTGGGTTTTGTAAGTGCACTCTTCCAATTTTCAGGAATGCTGGTCAGTGCGATTAAAATTCAGTTCATTAAGCAGAGTTCAGCTGGATACCTCTTTTATCTTTTTGACCCCCGCTGCTTGTTTCCATCACACCCCCTCTGCCAGCGTCTCCTCACTGAGAAACTCCATTAAACATCAAAAGCAAATCAATATCGTTCTATTGTTCTCGCCGCTGCAGAACAGTTACTCTCCGTGTCGAGGAGTTGGTCTCTCAACTCCTAATTTATCTGGATGCGAGTGGCAGAAAACTCAACAGAGCACCAATTGAACACGTCCCTCCATCTGTCATTTCACAGGATGGTTCTCTGTGTCAGCTGATCCATCTGTTTAGCCCAGCTTCAGTCTCCACAACAGCAGAGGGGAGGAGAAATACCGTGGAGCTCTCGCTACAAGGTGCTTTCTGAGAGGAACAATGCTCATGAAATAAACAGTTCTCTCCCTGATATTTCGGAATCGGAACGGTGGTTATAAAAAGAGCTGGGTGCCGGGAATCTCAACCCTTAAATACTTTACAAATACTTTAGTGTGAAGTACCTTTCACACTAAACAGCCTCTGGGGTTGCAGGGGTGGATTTAAAATAAAAGGGTAGGGAGCTCCATGGATGAAGAGTGGAGAGAGGAAGAAGAAGCAGGAGCAAGATGAGTTTCTGCTGGTGCTGGTTATGCCCAATCTCAATCGTGATTATTCATTGTGTATGTAGCCAGAGTTAGAAAGGGGAGAGAGTGAGATAGACACTGTGATAGGCAGAAAGACTGGCGGATGAAAGACACAAAGGCAACAAAATAGAAAATAATACAAGCTGTGCTGACCTTGTTGCCCCCTGTTTCTCGCACATGCTGCAAAAGTGCAGCAGACAACAGCAAAATATTGTGCAGAGATACAGTGCAGTCAGGAAGAGGCTTTTCATTCCTTTGGCTGTATTACAAGACAGCGACTGTAAGGTTTGACTGGTGACGTTAAGGATCTCTGGGGATGTTTGGGGCAAACATCTGTAGCTCTTTTCATACAAAAGACACTAAAGAAGGAAGATGATCCGAAACGCACGAGGCAACTGATGAATTATAATGTCCAAATAGTGAAATAATTTTGACTGGCCAGGTCAGTCATCTGACCTCAGCCCAACTGAGCATGTGTTTGACTTCCTGAAGACCAGATTGAAGGCAAAAAGGCCACAAAACAAGCAAGATGTTAAGATGGCTGCAGTACAGGCCTGGCATGCCACAACGAAGACGCTATGACTGTAAGAGATTTGCATCCAAATGTTGATTATGATGCCTATTTACTCTGACTTGTTAAATTACTTTCTGTCTCCTAAAATTTGGGGACTATGTATCATAAAAAAGCAGCATTTTCTGCTCTGTTCATCTGACGTTGACGCAAACACCCAGACATTAAAGCTGAGTCTTTTAACCTCACATTCAGTGTTTGAAATCATATCCAATGTACTGGATTACAGAACCACCACAACCAAAAAAAAAAGTGTGAATGTCTTACAAGACTTTCTCACCCCACTGTACTGTTACATTTAAAATGTAATGCACAGCAGCTGTGTGCTGTGCAGCGGGCCATGTCACAAAGCTGCATCTAAACAAAGTTGAGTTGAAAGTCAAGCAACTCGTCAAGCAGACATGGCGGTGACAGGATGAGTCGCTCGCCACCTGCGGAGAGACTCCTGTGAGTTTTCGGGAGTTCTGAGATCTGCTGATGGTGATGTGAAGGGATGGGTGCCTCTGGTGGATTTCGAAGAATAGTGTAAGACAGTCCACAAAGCAGCAGTGCCCAAATTCCTCAGGTGAAAGGAAACACTGTACTAAGAGCTTTGTGTGCCTAATGTGAACCAGTCAATCCATGTGGAATTTATTTTGTACAGTGCATTAATAGATTAAGAGGGCTGGCGGTGGCTGTCCTTTCACAATGTGGAGGCCCTGTTGCTGTGCGGAATAAAGGCTGATTATCCTGTCTAGTGTAGCCCATAAAATAAATCCCTTTCGTGTGGTATTTGCCAGGTGTGTGATTGCGGCCAATCCCTCCGGGGTCTTCCTGAAAGGCTTGTGTTCTGCACTTTCAGAGGCTGAGGCCGGCTCTCTGTGTTCAGGCTGCCCGGGTTGGGTTGGTGATCCTGTGGGCAGGATAATCTGCTGTAATCCCCAGCTCTGTGATCTGACCACAGCGCAGCGGAGCGCTGGAAGGGTGGGAGAGTCTACCCGTGGAGCAGACAGTTGATGGCCAAACAGGGGAGGGGCAGTGGATGGGGCAAGGGTGAGAGAGGTCAGGGTCAATGCACTGTAAAAACATTCATTTCTACTTAAAAAATAGAAAATACCAGACATTTATATTACGGTTAAATGTGCAAGAAGAGAAGTGCTTGTTCTGTCTGGCCCTTGGTTGTTTTAATGTAAAATTAAAGATAAACAGAAGCTATCTGTTCAGTCATTTTGGCAAGAGTTTCAAGTCAGACTTGCTTTCCAGTTGCATCATTTCGTTCAGTATTGATGGATGTATGCTTGTTATACTCCATGCACCGTAATGAGCACAGAATGTCTTATATTGTGCACAGCCGCTTTCAGTCCAGTATTAATGGTGAGATGTGGATCTCACTGCAGCTCTGGTGACTTGTAAACTGTGAGTGTGGGGGTAGGGGCTGAAGCGGATTTGAATTTTCATTGGGGTTAGCATTGTTTTCATTTTTATCTGAGAAAATATCGGTGACTCATCTGACATGCATGCATGAAACGGCTCATAACAAGCCTCCATCGTGCAAGTGTAGTCAAGCTGGATCAAGGAAGGGTTTCTGGAGTGCTTTATAAGATCATGTTTCTTAGCGAACATAATTTGATGAGTTAAATGTGGCAGCCAGGATTCAAGAAACCACGAAGCCTGAATTCATGCCTTTAAGGTCTGAAATGGTTCTGATTGTGGTCATTAGAAATTTTAGCAAATTACATTAAATTAGATGAAAGCTAAAAGTTCAGCTGATCAGATTGAACAGTGTGACTGCTGACCACGCTGTCATTGTCACACTGACAGTCTTCTCATAGCCTTTTCCATCTGTTTATTCTTGCCCTTGTATCCTGTCTTGTATTTTCTCCCCCTACATGTATGTCATTGCATTATTCCCATCCTGGCTCTGTGAAGCTCCAGTGGCCAGATGCTCTCTCTTTGCCCATGTGGCGTGGCGCCAGCACTTTCCCTTCAGAGCTTCTGCTTCTTGTGCATCGCACTGTAAATGTCGACATTAAAATGGAAGCAGGCTTGAGCGTGCCCTGTCTTTCTTTCCCTCTCTCTTGTGATTGCTGAGAGGCACAAAGGGCAAGTTGAGGCAAGCGGAGAAGGCAAGCCCGCTCTGGACATGTCATTTGAGATGTGTCAGTTATGGGCATGTTGCCCTAAAAGCATGCCCCAGCCTGAGAGTGCTTGATAATAAAAACCCTTAATGTGCTCCATAGATCCGCGGATGAATCAACCGCAGCAATAGAGTACAGCTGTGATTATATGGTCAGCCTATAAAAGTAGCACCCTTTCCCAATTTGCAAGTCTCTTCCCTTCAACTCCCCTCACTGCCACCCCCGCACTGGTAGCAATCAGCCAGGTGCTAAATGCCTGGGTGAGGCACAGCTCATGGGTGGGTGGGGGGTGTAGTGGAGGGGGGGTTGAAATTGCACGTGGAAATAAGCATCTGTGCTTGCTTGGCAGAGGAGGAAGCGGGGGCAGGAAATAACTGTCATTCTCCACTGAGGCTGAGAGTACGGACTCTGTGTGTGTGTGTGTGTGTGTGTGTGTGTGTGTGTGTGTGTGTGTGTGTGTGTGTGTGTGTGTGTGTGTGTGTCGTGGGGAGAGAGAGGGTGATGGACTCAGGCAGGTTAATCATTAACTTAGTGAACTGAAGAGAATGAAGAAAAGTGGGTAGGGGGAGAGATTGACTGGGAGTGTTTTCTTTTTTTTTTTTTGAAGTAGCTTAAATGAACAAGGGTTGGATCATCCCCTCAGAGAGGCCTGATTAACGGCAGCACACAGAGCGACTGAGGGACAGGAGAGCTGACACCAACCAGACTGTTGGGAAAATGCTGATACGGCAGCAGCTATCCCCAGCTGGAGGCTTCCTCGTGATGACTGTTAATGAATAATCGATTGCAAGAGAGGGTCAGTGGAGGGGATGTATGGAAATCTCCTCTACACTCTTATATAGACTTATAGGTTTAATTAAACTAATCGCTGCATTGACTCGGGGCTGCAAAGCCCTTTGAAGCCTGCCGTACTAATGACATGATATCAAGCTCCCCCTTTTGTTGCAGAAATGTGTGCAGAGAAGAGAGAAAATTGCTGCGGCAGAACAGTCCAATCTTCCTGGTTTATTCTGCACACAAGGACTCTGTAAGAAGATGCATAGTGCTAATTTAATAACCACACTAGTATTACAGTAATACCTGTGTATAAGATTTCTCTACTTAAATACATTTCAGCTTGATGTTACACAGTTCCTGCGCATGCAATAAATGAGCTTTACATTTTCCAAGTCAGTGACCACATCTCTCAGTCATGCAAAATGAATTAGTCAGTCTGTTGTAAATGACCTTTAGTATCATCCAGAGCACTTAAATGATCTTTTGGTTTTCATGTTCATTCAATTCAATTATTTCTGCCTTCAAATAGGGTCATGTTTATCATGTTCTACTGTGAAGGCCCCCTCTTGTGATACTGACAACCTTGGAAGTAGAAATTATCTGAAAACTCTGAGTTCAGGATTGGAGACATGTTTGCTAATGGCGATGGTAATTTGATGGTAAGTTAATATATCGTAATTTCAGGCTTATAGAGTTTGTCTTTGTAATTTTATGCTGATATTCCCAACGGCCTCATCATTTTCCTCTGTCCTTATGTCTTTGCATATCCTGCATTATGTTTCCCGCTCGCTAGCTTGCTAAATTGTTAGCCTTGGTGGCTTCTACACGCCGACAGTAATGTCCATGTTGCCGTTGCCTGGCGGCGTTAGTCTCACCGCGAGCTCACGGGTCCCTTTTGAAGGCAGCATATTTTCTTAAGGCTGTGTTATTTGTCCCATTAGTTTTATATTATAAAGGCTGATTAACTGCCCTGACTGCAGGAGCTCGGGACAGACAGAGTAAATGTGTGACTACAGCTTTACTTTTTCTAACTTTTAAATAGACGGGGAAATACATTCGGTTGGTAGTTAAAACAAACTGCTGAACTGACGCAAAACACATCGGATAAGGGTCAAAAACATGAAATGTTGCAGTATGGAGACACGAAGGTAGGCTAACGCTGTTTCTTTTTGTTGCCTGTAGATAAACTTGGCACAGTTAGCCAATGTTTGTCAGCATTCAGTTAGCATAACATTAGCCAACCCTTAGCCTATCATTAACTAATATCAGTTTTGTAATATTTCACACTTTTGCCTCTGTTGGGAGATTCTCTTCATATGGGCATTTGTCTTTCACACTGAATTCATATATTTCTGATGATGAACAAAGGACAAATGACAGTGACAGTGACAGATACGATGGTTATACGTTATCCTCCAAAAATGGCGCCATCGCCCCAGAATGCTCCACAATTGTAGCTAAAATGGTGAATAAATGAATAATTTTTAAGCTGAATATGCAAACCTATACTATTAGCATTATATTAAATATTGCCATTAAGTTAGGCTAAAGGGGTTAAAAAGTGGTAAAACCAGGATTCCCAAAAAGTTGGAAAACATATGTAAAACAGACTGTGATAATACGCTAATCCTTTTTTTGACATACACTCAATTGAAAACAGTACAAAGACAACATATTTAATGTTTTACCCAATCAAGTTAATTGATTTTTGTAGCAGCAACACATTTCAAATTAGTTGAGACAGGAGCAACAAAAGACTGGGAAAGATGTGGAATGCTCCAAAAACACCTGTTTGGAACATTCCACAGGTAAACGAGTTAATTGGTAACAGGTGATAGTGTCATGATTGGGTAAAAGGGGCATCCTGGAAAGGCTCAGTCATTCACAAAGATGCAAGAATGGAGCAAGGTTCACCACTTTGTGAACACGACTGTATAAAGGAGATTACTACATGGGCTCAGGAATGCTTCGGAAAACTGTTGTCGGTAAGCAGAGGCTGTCTGTGTATGATTGCAATCTGTTTTTATTCACGTTTTACACCATGTGCCATCGGAATCAGAATCAGTAACATTAGTTTTTTTCATCATCAAGTTACAGTTCCATATATCATCATTAAAGCTTTAGTGACCATCAGTTGAAGAGTTAGGCTGCCATTCAGCCAGGGATGCTCCAGTTGTTAACAGATCCATTACTGTAGCTTTGTCTCTGTTGTGCGTGACCGAGCCCCAGTGACTTAACAGAATGAGGCAGTTCAGGTAGCGGGGCTACATGAAAGACAGCAGCTTTAATGTGGTCCTCGCCATCCTGACAGAGACGGTTTGCTATCTTCCATAAGAAGGAGTCACTCAGCTGGCACTAATCCCATCCCTCTGAAACCTCTGATCATCATGTCATTGTCCACAGCGATACACTCCAGGGACTCTGCTTTCACATAATGAAAGCAAGAGAGCTGCCCACAGCCCGGCTTATAATCACCCTGTGTACAGTTTGTGTGTCTCTGTGTGTACATGTATCTAGTTTGCCTTTTTATAGTGTTTGAGTGAAAACAAAAGAGCTACAGCGTTAACGCTCATCTGTGTGCGCGCTGCAAGTGCAACATGGGGGTGTGTTTTTGCCAGTGTGTGTGTGTGTCCACATGTGCGTGTATGCGTCCACGTGTGTGCATGAGTCACTTTGAGAGGTTTCACCAGCTATTATTGAGCTGGGACTCTGTATTTAATAGGCGATAGAATAATTGTCTCTTCATCAGCTCTCCAGAGATTACAATAGTAACTGTCATGTGAATTAGAATTCTTGACATTTTTCCAAAGTCTGTCTTTGAAAGGCACTGTTCACACAGGCCGTATGTGAGGCCTTTTCACAAGTGACTTTCCAAGACGAGCTGCACCATCCATCCCCTGTGCATCATAAACAAACGATAGTTACTCTCTACCAGGAGAGAGGGGAGGGAAGAGAGAGACTGAGAAGAAAGGTGAATGTGGAAGGCAAGAGGAGAGGAGGAAACAGCTTGACAAGGCATCTTATCTTTACTGTGTTCCTCGCTGCGCTCAGGCTTTAAGCTGCTTGCTGAAAGGTGGAACACTGAATTCATGCAGCAGGTTGTGCGTGTTTTTTTTTTTTTTTTGCGAGCTGCTCTTGCAGAAAAAAGCTGAGGGAAAAGTAGATACTATTCACAAGGCATCTCATTTGTGCTCTCATTTGGTATGTGCAGACTGTGTATTCAAACTGTGACACAAAGTTGGAATATCTTCCCTCTTTGTCGCTCGCTACGGTTGCAAATAAACACACAAATGTAGGTTGTCACACAGACATGCTGGCACGCGCATACATGCACAACGTCCAATCCGTATTCCAAATGAAGGGTTAGCCCTGCGACCAAACACAAAAACTCAGACAGGCAGCAATTAAGAAACAGATGTAATCAAGAATCAATAGCATGTATGATGTGTTCTTATTATTCAGAAGTACATCAACCTGCAGTGCAGATATTAAAATAGTAAGAATCAATAATAATGGACATCTCAATTACTTATGCAGAGAAATCGGAAACACTGGACTAGAATCTGCAATTGTTTGCATATGACTCATATTTTCTGATGCTATTAAATGTTTGTTCATGTAAAAACTTCATCTATGACTCAAAAACTTCAGTTATATGTGAGGAAAAATGTATACTCCATATGCACATGTATGTGTATATTTATTTATGTAACTATATAGTTTAATTTCTATGTGTGCTACAGGAAAGAAATACAGTAAGCTGTGCAATCATTGTTGAGAAACTCTTACAACAAGCTCGCCACTTTTTTGTTCTCTCTTCTGTGGAAATTGCCACACTTGTAACTTGTGTTGTTTCCAAATGCCATGTTGGTAATTCAGGGGTTAATGAGGTAGTTACAATGCTATTAATCAATAACCTCCTCTTAGGAAAGTAATAAATAACACCTCAGGAACTGAACTGCCAGCAGCAAACTTCATACCTGCAGTGGTTCAATAGCTCCAGCATAGTTTTTAATAACACTGCAGTCAAATATTTGTGCATTCTGAGCTGCACTGTGTTAGAAAAGCAGCCATGTACTGTTTGAGGAACCGTGTACGTGTTAAAAAAAAAAGAAAAAAAGAAAAAAGAATGCCGCTTCAGGCTGCTATCTCCGATGTCATCACTGAATTAGTTGTGGTTGACCTAATGCACCTTGTTTGAAAGCCATTTCATGGTCTAATTGTTACCCATGGAGAACATTAAGGTAGCACTGTGTCTGCTCACATCTAAAGGCCAAGGAAAGTGCTGTTGGTGAGCGAGGCTGTTGATGTCAAAATACAAAATGTTTTGGGCGCAAGCCTTGCACGCTCTTTAGTAGAACATGTAAACATTTACACAGGGGTATGAGTCAACCCGTTTCCCCCTGCCTTTTTTCCTCTCTTTTCTCCTCCTCTTTCTGGTTTGTTTTCTATTTTCTCCTCAAATCCTCATGACACAGGCTCTGTGTGTTGCTCTATTCTAGCGTCTGCTGTGTTACTCTTACTGATCAGCCTTCCTGTTGCTGCAGAGGAACTGTGTGCAGAGAGATAAGGATTGTGAGAGCACATGCTTGCAATGGGGAGGCGGGGGGGAGGAGAGAAACAGTAACAGATACAACATGAAGGGCGAAAGGCTAGCTAATTAGGACATTAACAGGCATCATCGCAGGTCCCGCGGTTGTTTTTGCAGCCTGGATGTCTCCAGGGTTGCGAATGTGAGACAGAAGCCACAGCCACCTGGACACCAGATGGGGACAGAGGTCCCGTTTGGGCCGTCCGGTTCCATCAGCAGCAGCAGGACTCAAACAAAGCTGAAGTGGTGAAATGCCAGAAGAGCTCTCCTCTGCGAAGCTGTCGGAGCCGAGGAACAGACAAACCTCAAACAAACCTGCACAGGCAAGGATTAAGGAGACCTGGATAAATCCAGGGAACAAGCTGAGGAAGTGAAAAGGGGTGAACTGGAGTTTAAACATCCAGGGCCTGAGGATCGCAGTGCAGGGTATGCATGTTGATGCACTTTGACTCCTCTGGCATGAGACACGGGGGAGAACAGGACTAAAGGGAGGATCAGGCCTCGATATTGGATCTTGCTCTGGACTGAGGACAGTTTGCGCCACGTACGGCAGGCTCTGTCTTCCTCAGACGTGAGTCGACGCACTAAAAAGTCAATGAGGGGGACTGTGTGGGAGGCAGACAGCCAAGCGGAGCGAGACAACCAGTTTTAAGTGGAGGCTGGGGGAGTCTTCTTTAACTGGTCGGCTCCACCAGGGCCAGAGCTGGCAACGATGAGTCAGAGGAAGCTGACACGACAGCTGAGGTTGTGGGAGAGTCCTGAGGGTCCACCTCCTGCGCCCTCTCTCACCTCACCTGTGTCACCGGTGGACCTGTCTCGCGGACAGGGGGGCTCTGCTCTGTTTCGGCGTATGAAACTGAACCGCAGTATTCAGGAGCGCAGACGCTCATCTCACTGTATGTGCAGGTAAAGGTCTGCATCAAAGGCACTGATCTATAATTTCACCTATTCTTCTCTAAGAAGCTGCAGTGATTTGTGATTGTTCTGCATCAGCTCAGGTGAGGTGTGTGCATTGTAAACATTTGCGCAAATGTTTTCTCCCTAAAGAAGATTTCAGGGTAAATTATTCCATGCACACACTTTAATAGGCTTAGTCAGATCGATTAGATTAGTGGAAGTACTGAATTCATAATGCCGAAGTCTCATAATTACACTCAAAATTTGCAGAAAAAAATAAAAATGGGGATTAGCATGTGCAGAGGGTCTCCCTGGCAGACATTTTTGATGTGTTTTTCATAAGTGGGGAAACTTGTTTAATGATAATTTGATCTGTAGCCGTATTCATGAAGCCTTCTGGGGAGAGGGGTGGCTCCTGATTGGCCAATTCAGAAGTAAATCCTAAAAATATCACACTTCACGCTTAATTTTAGAAATCAAACTGAAAACCGTTCACAACTGTGTTGATAAAAAAAAAAGTTTGAGAACTTTAGGAGACGTGGGGAGGTGTTGTGGAGATAAAAGTTATCCTACATTAAAAATAGATGCTGCCGCTACACTGCAACCTGCTTCCCTCTCTGTCCCTGTCATCCCAACATTTGACAGTAGCCTGAAAGTGACAACTACAGATTCATATTATTATATATGGAAGTCTTGGCTTGTAGCTGTTTTAGAGTATAATAAACCCAATAACAACTCAAGCAGTACATTTTTCAGAAATGTCATCAGATAAATTGGTATCTGACTGTGCTGTTACCAAACAATTGTCCATCATTTTCCTGTTATATGATGCCAAACTCTACAACCCCATTCAATCAATACTGACTTCATTTCTTAGCCACAAGATCGAATCTGCTTTCATCACAGAGAAAGCTGGAGTTTTGTCGAGGGCTGCTGGAGAATAAAGAGTTCATGACTGCAGGTGTCGGTGTAAAAGAGACGAGCGCAACCTGAGAAGCGTGTTGCCGTGTCCCCTTTGGCTGAGCTCATCTTTGAATGGATCTGGAGGATTACTTTCAGCCTTGTGTTTTGGGTTTAATGTTAATCAGCGATGTGTTGGCCTGACACTGCTGTGTTTCATTCCCACACAAAAAGCAGAAGGCAGACATTGATTTGCATGATTGTAAAGGTCAATAACAATGTTGCCTCAGTGTTGGACATCTGGTATCCACGTTGTCTCTTTTTCTTTTGTTGGTGATGTTTCCTGATTATAACATAAGTAGTTTTATTACATAAAAGCGGACTTTATAGTGGTCTTAACACTCTTAGGTTTTCATCCTCAAAGAGATCTGAATCCAAATCAAAAATCTCAATCAACGCGCTCCTCTGACAGACAGCTTTGGCCCAGAGGGAAGCTGCAGCTGATGTGGCTCATTTTGCTCACTTAAACATGACTTGCTCTAAAATATGACTTGTCAGTAAAGTGTAATTCTCAAGGCGGCCCGGTGGCAGTCTGCCAATCCAACAGCAGCACAGTCACAGCTGCATGGGTTCATGCTGCAGCATCTGTCACATCTCTTTCTTCAACTTCCGCTCTCAGAACTAGAAACAATAAAAGTGGACGGACTCATGTGTTTGGGTGTCTAGGCTTATCTTGCCACTACCTGCTGTCACTATGAGATAAGAGAGGCAGCAATGAAACAAACACTTAAATTAAATGTAACAGATATTAACCCCAATTTCTCCTCAAACCCTTCAGTTTCGATTCGGAGAATGGTCCCTCGCCAGGCCGCAGTCCCATGGATTCGCAGGCGAGTCCTGGGTTGGTGCTCCACCCTTCTTTCCCCCAGAGCCAGCGCAGGGAGTCCTTCCTGTACCGCTCAGACTCAGACTACGACACGTCCCCCAAAACCATGTCACGCAACTCCTCCATCAACAGTGAGGGGTAAGCACGAAGCCATCATCCTGGATCCATCACGCAGCAAGCGCAACTCAAACATGTTTTTTAAATCTGCAGTGTCCAGTCACACACACACACACACACACACACACACACACACACACACACACACACACACACACACACACCAGCTACTGCACATTATCCCAATCAACACAGCAATGGTTGTGATTGTAATTATGCAATCATTATGCTAATGAAATCATGATGAATCCTCTTAGCATTAACTGTTGTGCTCTGTCTCCTGGCTTGTATCTCAGTAAATTTAAACCACCTAAAACCTTCCATTAGTATTTCAGGACTATTTCTCTGTTTAGACCCACACAGGGTCTTTGTAAACATCCAGCTCACGGATACAGCCTCTCATATAAACACTAATACCGAGCGCCTCAGCCACCCAAACCGCTCGCGTTCATCTCATTCTCTACTTTTTGTTTCCATCTTTTGGCGCAGGCACACCGAGGACATGATTGTCACCCCTTTCGCTCAGGTATGTTTTCCTAATGCACATTGTCTGACATGTTTAATTGCTGGAAATGACTAGAAACAGTGGTTAATTAGTGCAGTGAACTTGTCCCCCCCCCCGGTTCCCTCCCTCCCTCCTTCTTTCCCTCCTACGCTGTCCATCCATCCCCCAGGTGTTGGCCAGCCTACGAACCGTAAGAAGCAACTTCACCATCCTCGCCAATGTCACAACACCCACTAACAAGTCAGTATCATGCTGTCAAACACCCCTTCCCCCCACTTACACTCGTCACGACTGCCTGCTTTGTCTGCAGTGTGTGTTTGCTAATGTCTCCCTCTCCCTGCTCCCGTGGGAAACACTTTTGCCATCATGATTAACCAGTTTATGATTACCAGGCTATGTTCAAGGAAAATATGATCTGCATTATCTGGCATCTCTCCAACTCACTGGCTGAGGACTGAGTGCAGAGAACACCATGCCTCAGATGTATGTCCCTGACTCTGTACCCAGACGATGGAGACGGTCAATAATGCTAAAATTATTCTTCTTTGTAATGCAGTAGACATAAGGAGCTAGCGTTGGCAGGCTTTTAGCTGGACGTCAATATGATATATAAAGCAATGCACCGCAGAATTATCAGCATCTATAATTATGCAGTGTTGTGCCCTGAAAATGCCTCCCTCACGACACAATTAGGAAAACACGAAGGCTATTTGAAAGCAGTGCAGAGCTCATGCTTTGTTTTTGACAATCCCTGGATTCTTGAACATTTGAAGTGAAACAAGGGAATTTTTATGCACTTTAAAAAATTCACACATTGCAGTGTTATTCAATATTCAAAGACATTTTAGCATAGACATGCCTTTGTCTCTTCTTAGGGGCACATAAATGAATAAGATACATAAAAATATTCACATCCCCTCTGTGAGCCAAGCCTTTTGTTGCCTCATCATGTAATGCTGAATGTGTGTTGATCCCCAGCAGGGGGCAGCAGCGTGCGCTTCTCCACCTGATGTAATGATGTGTTTGTCCACAGGAGGTCACCAGTGACAAGCCAACCCACTGTTCCCCAAGCTACACTCTCTGGTACGCTGTCAGCTAATTAAAACTCTAAGTCCAAAGAGTCCCACAGTCCCCTCACTCGGCTTAAGGACACACTAAGGCTCCCACACTCCCCAAATGCATCATCAGTAATGAAAATGACTGCCGAACAGCACCGCACATCATGAGGCTATTACTGAGGAATTTTTTAATTAACTGTACTGCGTACATTTTCTGAGACTGGCTAGATCTTAAATTACTCAATATAATGTTTAAGATACAAAAGGCATATGTGTTGAGAAATAGCAAAGCTGATGCTTGGAGTTTAATCTCTTTTCATACATAGATATATACAGGTCAAGTATGCAAAGCTTAATTTTCACCTTTTTTACCTTCACTGCACTGAAACTGAGAGAAAATGCTGCTGTTTTTGTGAGAGGACAAAATCTAACCTGTTGTAAAAATGTTGCAAGCAGCATTTTAATTTACCCTGCAGAGCTTCAGATGTACAGTGCCTGACATGTTTATTTAGTTTTTACCAAACACTTAACATTAAAGGCACAATCTAATTTTTTGACCATAGAAATTACATCCTATAATTAAATAGTTTGACCAATAGATTATTTTTGTGACTTAGCTGATAACAATTTAGCCCTGTTTTATTGTGTTTTCACAATCTGGGTGGAGAACACTTGTACTTGTCTCAGATCTGACTCCAAAATTGTACCATGACTTCTGTTTCTAAGTGTAATGAAGGTTAAAAAAGTAAAACTTAAAAGGAGCATTCAACAAGGTGCGAGGCTTTAGAGAGCAGAAACTGGTGGGTTTACAAAGATACCTGATGTAGAAGATACACAGACAAAACATGTTTATATCAGAATTCATGAATAATTTCAATTTAGTTATTTATTTTAGGAAGTTTTACAGCATCAGAAAACACCTGTCAGTCGGTTTAGAGTGATGTTTTGAATTGAAATTCAATTTTTTTTCATTATTCAGCAGATCAGAATTTAAAATATTGATCTTACTCTGGTTGAAAACATTATACATATAAATACAATACATAAAACAATGCGGATCCATCATAAAACACAAATAACTTTAATTCAATTGTTCTTACATACATTAAATGACTTGCAAATCAATTTTAGAGTTGCAGCATCACATATTTTGAATTTTGTTGGGGTGTGTGTGTGTGTCCTTCCCAGAGGAGACATACCAGCAGATGGCTCGGGAGACTCTGGAGGAACTGGACTGGTGTTTGGACCAGCTGGAGACCATTCAGACCCACCGCTCAGTCAGCGAGATGGCTTCCAACAAGGTGCACACCTGTCCATGCGCAATCATGTTCACTTGCATTTTTGCTGTCCTTCAACCTCCAGGTTGACTCAGTATCAAGCTTGTTGATGAACAACATATAAACTGTATTTCCTGGTTAACGAGACCCCTTCATCACATCACGAGAACTGATTATTATTGGGTTGCGGCTGTATCACTCAGTGTACAAGATGCGTTATTGCCAGCTTCCTGTTTATGCTTCCACTCCACAAATATATACAAACAATACAGCAACACCATATATGTGAAACTCGCTCATTAAAAACACTTTTAAGAACCTTTTAAGAACCTTCATCTGGCTTGTCCAGTCTCCCATAATACCTGTCACATTGAACATTCACACATTTTCACATAATATAGTCATCTTCTGCTTTTTCTACTATGGACTGCATCAATTTCCAGATGCTTGTTAATCAGTGTTATTGATTCTTGAAAATAGTTGTTTCCTGGGTTTATTTGCAATCCTTTGGTAGTAATTATGTTGATATAATTAATGCGGGCTTTACCACATATGTCAACCACCCCTGGGTTTTATGGTACTTGTTAGACTAAACTGTCACGTGTCTAGTTAAGTGTTTGTGTTTCTAACTGCTGGAGATGCATGTGTGCTTTGTGCTGCAGCCTACTGCATCTACATGCCTGTGAGAGTGCACATGGGCAGGCTTCTCAACTCTGCCTGCCTTTAAAATTATTGGGGCACGGGACAGAGAGAGAGAGGGAGAGAGAAGGGAGCGAGGGTGATGGTCTGTGGATATGGAGGACATGAGAGGGAGGGGAATGGGCCCTGATGCTGAAGTCTCTGCTGTAACCTTGGTTGCTATCGAACAGCAGCAGGGTCTGCCCTTCCTTTTTAGTTATTGGCTTGCCACTCTGACCACAAGCCATGTGGTTTGGGCAACAACCAATGAAATAGAGGTGATGCTCCTTTAATAGTGCTCTGTCTTAAAGAGACAGCACCGTGTACCTTGTTCATTTTATTCTAGAAATTCTTCCCGTGTTGCACTACACTGTCAATTAATGGCAAGGTTCTTCATCTTTATACTCAGTGCAGCTTATGATGAAAGGGCAGACGAAGAGATAAAAGGAGAGTATCTAAAAGACATCAATTATGTGAGTGTGTGTATGTGTGTGTGTGTGAGTGCACGCACATACAATGTGAAGAGGAAAGTCTCCTGGGGTAAACAGTCTCTATGAATATGTTGCCGTCTTTTAGCTGCCGCAACTAAGCTACAGAAATCCTCCGCACCGTGCCAACATGGAGGTGCACATGAATATTCCCACTCAGTCTCTCACTCTTACTCACACCCTCGCTCACACACATATTTTCAACAGACGTACATGCTGTCTTGTCGCACATGCGCACTCAGGCTGAGAGCAGAAGCGAGCACAGACACACACACATACACACACACTCACACACATGCATGCGCCTGCAGCCACACTGCCTGATTAGCTTGCGAGAGCCGTCTACAGCATCCAGGGAAATGGCGCAAGAGGCAGAGCATTGGAGGAGGAACGGCAGCCTAAAGCGGCAGGATTAGACCTCTGGCATTTTGGACAGCTGAGGCATGGATTGACTTGGAGCAGGGGACTGGGATACGGAGCTATCAGGAGGCAGCCAGACTGACTGTGGACTGACTGTTGCTGGGATCCGTGTGAGACGGTACAGGCGGGCTGATGCACCGGTAGGACTGGGCCGGGCCTCTGGATCCGTACCGTGGGGGAGGGGCAGTCGACGCAGGGAGAGGGAGCCTGTTTTTCCAGACCACAGCTTTGGTGTGATTCTTCAGCCTGACCGTCTGCCACAGGCCTGCCTGCATCCCTCTCTGTCTCTTTCTCTCTCCCCCTCTCATCCTCTCCATCCTTGTTTTTCTCTTGCTATTATCACCTGTTTCTCCCTTCCTCCTTCCCCGATGTTCCTACTGTCATCCAAGCTCCCTTTACCTCCATCATTCGATACCACTGTCATCTTTCTGTCCTGCCGTCACCATCACTCCATCCCTCTCACCTCCATCATCTAAATTTTTTATTACTGTTTGTCAAGCAGC
Organism: Chaetodon trifasciatus; assembly: GCA_037975065.1. NCBI lineage: Eukaryota > Metazoa > Chordata > Actinopteri > Chaetodontiformes > Chaetodontidae > Chaetodon > Chaetodon trifasciatus. The sequence continues at coordinate 458,135 of JBBMOE010000034.1, forward strand.
TCAGCTCTCTCGACATCATTTTTTCTATTACACCTCTCAGATCCCCACTCATATCCTCCATCGGCTCTTCTCTGTGCCCTTCAGACGGTCTCTTGCTCCCCATCCTTCTCCGTTTCCCTCCATCTTCCCTCTTTCAGCTCCCATCCACCTCTACCCTGCAGTGACTGTGTATTTGGGTCAGTCTGCTCAGCAAATGGGATGAGATGTAGTCTTCACAGCAGCCGGATCCAGGGGGCTCCTGGTCTGCCCATCAGGGGGACCCTCATCTACGGACCACATTGAGGCTGGAGCCTCTGGACTGACTGGGTGGCCTGCTTCAGGGTGCTGCATGTAGGCAAGGACAGTCTGCACCAGCAGCCCCTACCCTCACCCCCCTTCCCCCGTTCCTTCGCCCCCTCTCGGGGCAGCCGTCACTCTGGAGTGTCCCGGCTTGACTGGCTGTGGCCTCTCCCCACACACCCTGACGACGCCCTCATGCCACTGGGGCACCCACAGTGCCCCCACCCCGCTACACTACCGCACCTCCTGCCTGTGCCATCGGCCCAAACCCCCTGTCACCCTCAACATGGGTGTAGTGGAGGCCATTGACCCCGCACCATCCCCCTGCCCCTCGCCTGTACCAGGGGGCTACCGGCTGCCCCGCTCCTCCAGCTACAGCCCCCTGCAGGGGAGGGCAGGGGCAGAGCTGGACCTCGGTGCAGCTGCTGGAGGGGTTCTGGAGGGGGGTGGGACGGCGGCGGAGCGCAGGACGCCCTTAGTGGACCTGTTCTGTGAGACCTGTTCCAGGCCCTGGCTCATCGGGTGGTGGGACCAGGTAGGACTCGGAGAGTTTGCAGAGGGCAAGAAGGCCTAGCAGTGGCCATCTTGGACAGATGTTGTGGACTCTTCAAGTGTTGTGGCCACATCTATGCATGCATCAACATCCCATCTATACCTTTTTGTAATCCAACCATGCATGAAGGTGTCAGTTAGTGATTTTTATGTGTTTATAAGCAAAAATCTAACAATGTGCTACATGGGGCTCAATTCATGATATACTGAATTTATGTGGTGAAACACAGTTTTGTGGGTCTGACAGCAGCTTTGTGAGAAACTGTAAGGCAGAATATTGGAGAGTGTGTTCCTGTACATAATTTCTACAAGAATCCACTGAAGGGCAACAGTGATAAAGTCACAGAGTTTATTAACTCTGCTCTATGTTTCTACATTGCTGCAGCACTGTAAACAAAAAGACAATATGCCTCTCATTCTTCATCCTTCCACGGCTGGTCTACATTTCTGTCCTATGAGAATACACCAATCTGCTTAAAATCAGAGAAATGGCTTAGGGACTTTGTGATAAGTAGTCTAGCCATCGTTACTGCAGGTACAATGCAGTGTCCCATAATGTCCGTTTCCATCCTCCGCACCTGCGTCCCACATCCCTCTGCTCTCTCACCTGCTACCCTGAGGCTGGCCTCAATACAGACTCAAGGAAGCCAAGCGTATTGTCACTGAAGGACAAAGCTTATTGTCTCAGGACTGAGTAGCTCTTTCTTTTTGTTCCTTTTGTCCTCAGATGTGCAAACATGCTATATCCATAAAAATGTATGACGGTAAACACTGTGTGAGCTTTCTGGTATGTCAGGTTTGCATGTTTACATGAGGTATCCTGTCACTGTGCTGCCAAAACAAATTGTGGCCTTAGTCTTTACTGTTTTCTTGAATGACATTGGGCACATTATGAGTTGCTTCTCTGCTGATATGTTTACAGCCTTAATCAATCAAATGTACAGGTCCTAGTTAATTTAGCTCATGCGTCTCTTCAGTTATTAATGTATGTTATTCATGATTATAGACAGTTAGAAAAAAATGAAGCCCTCCTGGGTCCCTCGCATATGCAGGTGTACAAGTGTGCATGTGTGTGTTCATGGTCATGTCTGTGCAGCGTTTGCATTTTTGCTTCATTAGTCAGTGTCAGAGGAAGAGTGTTGTTTGTCCTGGCACTCGGACTGGCACCGTGGAAGTGTTGGTTGGCAGCTATGACTCAGCGTTACAGCATTAGGGAAGGAAAGAACGAGAGAGAGCAAGAGAGAGAGGAGGAGGTTCGGGCTGAGCCTGCTGCCTAAGTGTGCCACTGGGCTTGACTTGCTTTCCTGGTTCCTGATGACTGATTCTGCCTGACTGCGTCTACGATTTGCTGTCAGAGTACCTATTTGCCTTGTCTATCGCGTAACAAGCACCCGGCTGGATGGAATGTGTGGCGAAAAAGAGATAACTGTGAGGAAAACAGTGAAAGATGGTGGGAATGCATGAGGTGTGTGAAATGGAAGCGGAGCCTGTGACAGAGGAGGATTTTGGGGCTCGAGGGCGGCAGTGGAGAGTGTTGTTTACCTCGAGAGGGAAGGAGGAGCAGATATAAGGAACAGAGAGACGTAGAGAGGAAGACAGTAGAGAAGGGGAGGGTTGACCTTGGTAAAGGTCAGAGACACCTGCCTACTCCCTCAGATTGTCACCCAAGCAGCCACCGCTCTCACATCAAGCTGGAGGACTGACTGTGAGGGGGCAGTTGCCAAGGCAACCGCGCTGGTTGCCATGGAGATTGTTATGTGTGAAAGATCAGTCAGTAGGACAGAGACGGAGGGGTCTTGTCCGTATCGCATTGTGCCTTCGCATGGCTTGCGCGACACGTGACTGTCGAGCCTCCAAAGGCCGCATTTATCTATAGGAACAGAAACTTGCACGAAAGCGGAGGGAACGTTCAGGAACAGTGTTTTCTGTCTGCAGGGATAATGTATTCACTTAATCACATTTGTGCCTGTACTGGAAGGACCTGCAGACTAGTTGTTCGTGATTACCACTGTAGATGTATGCAGAAAAATATGTATAAACATGCCAGCATATAAATACACCGCAATCAAAATGCAAGCACACTGAATTGGGGTTTTGAACACTATGTTCTCATAAAGAGGAGGCATGATTCATAATTGATTTTCTCACCATTTGGTGAATGAAGCCCGATTGAGGGTGATAATTTATTTTCTCATATTTGACTCACAGGAATGTTTTGTTATGTATCAGTACAAGTGGAATCTAAAGCTCAAAGTTAATCATTCTGAGGGTTTACCAATCTGTTTCTCAACACATTTTGGATATGTCAGTAACCCCTCATGCTTCTACGTTGTACCTACTATTAAAGTCACTCATCCCCTCCTTCTGTCTGTCCTTCCCTCAGTTCAAGAGGATGTTGAACAGGGAGCTGTCCCATTTGTCTGAGATGAGTCGCTCAGGGAACCAGGTGTCAGAATACATCTCCACTACCTTTCTAGGTAAAGCAAATCTGACATCTATCTGTGACCAACCATGACAGCAATCCATTATAGCTCTGCCCTCAGGTCAAGTACAACCCATAAGTCTCCTGGCAAACCTCTGACTCTTGCCCCTCCAAATCCCAGATAAGCAGAACGAGGTGGAGATCCCATCCCCAACTTTGAGGGAGAGGGAGAAGCCAATGTGTCACATCAGTGGTGTGAAGAAGCTCACGCACAGTTCCAGCCTTTCCAACTCTGCCATGCCTCGCTTCGGCGTGAAGACTGAACACGAGGATGCGTTAGCCAGGGTAAATACATCTTCAATTGTCTTACTTTTATTGTGTTTGTGTTTTATGTTTTTATGTTGCTCTGCTTCAAAAAATAATTTTGTCAAACAATTAAGGGATGAACTGAACTAAATAGATGGAAAAGCTGACCAGAAGCAAGTTATTGCCTAGACATGCATTCATAAACCCACACAGAAGATGAGGTAGACCACAATCAAACACAATGCCATCTAGCCATTAAACATGTTTCATGCTGCAAATTTCATGAAACCTAATTACAATATAGTCTAAAGAATACACAACTGTAGTATCATGCACTTTTGTTGATTGTTGCACAATTGTGAACTAATGCTGTCTGTTGTGCCTTCAGGAGCTGAACGACTTGAACAAGTGGGGCCTTAATATCTTTCACGTGGCAGAGTTCTCCAATAACCGACCCCTCAGCTGCATAATGTTTGCCATCTTCCAGGTGAGAGATGGAGAGCCTGAGCTTTAACTAGCAATGGATAATGTAGTATATCATACAGCATGACTTATTTGTGACCATAACCCCTGGGGACTGTCTCTGCTGCAGGAAAGAGATCTACTGAAGACCTTTCGGATCCCTGTGGATACATTTGTCACCTATGTGATGACCCTGGAGGACCACTACCATGCCAATGTGGCCTACCACAACAGCCTGCATGCTGCAGATGTCACTCAGTCTACTCATGTACTGCTATCCACACCGGCTCTAGATGTAAATACCTCTACTTGTCTGCAAAAGCCAAAGACACAGTATTAGTACAAATGCCAAATATACATTTAACTTCAGAAGCACAGACTTTCACGAACGCTACCACTGCCCTTGTTACAAACAGCAAACAGCACTTTAACTGATTATTTTCCTCTTTTCTCTTTCATTTCTCTCTGACAGGCTGTGTTCACTGATCTAGAGATTCTAGCTGCTTTATTTGCCGCTGCCATCCACGATGTGGACCATCCAGGAGTGTCTAACCAATTCCTCATAAACACCAGTGAGTGGAGATGAGATTAAGAGACACACAAAAGTATGGATTATAAAAAATAACAGAATGGGAAAACAGGACATTATGATGGCAAGGACGAACAAAAAGCAGCTTCTACTGGAGAATCCAAATTGTTCACGACTGAATAATAATAGTACAGGTCTCATCTATAAAAGTCTCAGATTTTGGAAAGAGCATAAGACAGGCAGCTAACCTCCACTATGTAAGAATTAGATGAGGCTACTTTTCTGGGTCAGTTATTTTGATAATATGTGGCCTTTCATTTCGTTCTACCCAGTAAAAGTTCATCTTAAATGTTGATTTTGAACTCATAAATTTATTTTATTAGTCTGTCAACTGTGTTGTTTCAGTTGTTCTAAGTTTGTCTCTGCTGTTTTTTCCTTTAATCAATAGTTGTACATTTTGAAACGGTGTCACAGCAGTCTTGATTCAAACACTGATGGAGGGAGCATGGTGATGCTGATGGGGTGATGCAATCACTATATGTCTTTTTGACTCGTGTGTGTTGTATGGTGCTTCCCTCAGACTCAGAGCTAGCCCTGATGTATAACGATGAGTCCGTGTTGGAGAACCATCACCTAGCTGTGGGCTTCAAGCTGCTTCACGAGGACAACTGTGACATCTTCCAGAACCTTAGCAAGAGGCAGAGACAGAGTCTGAGGAAACTTGTTATTGATATGGTGAGTGTTGTCAACACAGTCATTCTGAATCATGAAGATACCCTCCTCAATTCTCATCTGCTCTTTAGCTCTCGCTCATATTCAACCACCTTCCTATTCTCCATCTTTCTACTTCTTTCACTTGTTTTCTTCCTAGGTTTTGGCAACAGATATGTCTAAACACATGAGTTTGCTGGCAGACCTCAAGACAATGGTGGAAACCAAGAAAGTGACAAGTTCTGGAGTATTGCTGCTTGACCATTACACTGATCGGATACAGGTGAGATGCCACCTTCAATTGACAATTTAGCCATTTAGCAGATGTTCTGATTCTGGGTTTGTTACAAAAGAGCTGAAGCATTGACAGGAATTATTCAAGTAATTCAAGAGGAAGACTAAGCAGGATGTAACCATTGCTTGGCTAGAGTTAAAGTAGAGGTTACAGGGCAGGCCAATGGACAGAACACTAACTCGGATGAAGGCTGATTTATAGTCCTGCATCAAAGCGTCTCACCTCTGCAAGATCCGGCTCACACAGGAGATATGGCCTTGTCATAACTTACATGCCCCTCCTCAAAATGTCATGGTGTTGTGGTTACACTGTGTACATGGACACCATTAGAGCTGTGACTGCTCTCTGTGGGCTTTTGTTGCATGTTCTCTAACCTGTTTCCGGTGCTGGTAACGTTTGTTGCTAGTTAAAACAACATGGATCAGGCTTAAGAAAGATTAGTAGGAGTAGTTTATGTATGCTTTAAGAGTTCGGGCCACAAGATACGCAGACAAACACTGATTCTCACTGACCCTGGTTGTCAAGGGCTATTCTTAAGTATCTGATGGATGAAATAGGTGTTGCTTTATTTTGTCAATGAAAACAGGGAGATCTCTTGTAGGTCAAAATTTTGCAGAAAGGAAGCTGCTTAGTATTGTCCAAATTGAGTTTGATGGACTGGAGATGGCAGTCAGGCATGCAGAAATGTATTTGACTTGATTTGACCGGAATGTCAAAGATCTGAATCTGAGATATGGTTAAGTGTCACCCACAAAGGCAAGGATCTGAGCTTTCATTAAGAGGGCCATTGACAGGAAGGAAGCAAAACATGCAAGCACTTTTCCAGGGATCCTGATGCCTGCAAGGGTGCTGAAGAGGAGGAGGTTGTTCTTGTATGAACTGGTCAGAAGATCAGAAAGGAGTACATTGTTGGTTCAGTATGCCAGTTTGAATCTTGACTGACTGGGATCCAAAAAGCGCTCCTATGACAATTCTCTGATTCTAAGTTTGTAATCGTTGACATTAGATGGGTGAACAGTTCTTCTTGAGCACTGGAGAAACTGGGTGACTTGAAGGTAGACACAGCCAGATGTCATTAATGAACCAGAGAACTGACTGGCGTGACAGGAATGGTTAATAGTACAGGTGGTTGCTGTGCTAAAACATAAACGTTTCTGCCCCTGGTCCTGGAACAATCTGCAGGCCAAGCTCAAACTTGAACACCCTTGCGTCTTTAAATGACTTCAAACTTAGAATAATGGAAATGGTCACCGCTAGCTGCAGTTGTTTCAACTAACTAACAAGCACATGCCTAATTTCATGCTGCCTCATTTATTGCACTGGATTATGTAATGTGTCTTTGTTGTTCTTACTGTTATTGTGATGTTGTTGTCCTGTTTATGTGTCTGATGCTGCTAATTAACCGTGTCTTGTCTTGGTCTCACTAGCAAGAGAGGTTTTAATCTCAATGTAACTTCGTAGCTAAAATAAGTTTAATTACGGTAGTTGAAAACACAAACCCTTAGACAGCCAGAGATACAGAGGAAATGGAAAGCAGATCTCCACGTGTATCTGAATTCAGTGTCTATAATTTGCATGTACATAATACAGTGTGCGACGTGGCTGCGTGTTTGTGCAGGTGTTGAGGAACATGGTGCACTGTGCTGACCTGAGCAATCCTACGAAACCCCTGGCTGTGTATCGACAATGGACGGAGAGAATCATGGAGGAGTTCTTCAGGCAGGGAGATAAGGAGAGAGAGCGAGGGATGGAGATCAGTCCCATGTGTGATAAACACACTGCATCTGTGGAAAAGAGTCAGGTAAACGCTCAGCTCGGAAATATACACATGTATGGATATGACTCTGTGCACAACTGGATAACTGTTGATGCTGTAGGTGGGGTGATAACAACAGTGCAGCGAGTGATCTGTCATCACTGATCACAGCAGTCATCCTCATGCATTTTAATGCTGATTTGAAGGCAGTGAAATGACACCACTGTGCTAGTTTATATGATGCCAGTCATACTCTTTCTTTCTGGATTCAGGTGGGCTTTATTGACTACATTGTCCACCCGCTGTGGGAGACATGGGGGGACCTTGTGCATCCTGATGCCCAGGACATCTTGGACACTCTGGAGGACAATAGGGACTGGTACCAGAGCACTATCCCACAAAGCCCCTCGCCACCTCCCGTGTGCCAGGAAAAAGATCTAAACGCCTGCATGGACAAGTTTCAGTTTGAACTCACCCTTGAGGATAGCTCTCACAGAGAACAGGGAGATGAGGGTGACAAGCCTACGCCGAACCACGTGGCACAGGACTGCAGTCAGGGGGAAGAGGAGGAGGAGGAGGAGGGTAAAAAAGAGGAAGAGGAAGACATTATGGCAGAGGAGGAAAATGAGGACATAATAGAAGAGGAAGATGAGGTGGCAATGGAGGAAGAGGAGGTGGAGGAGGAGGAGCAGGAGGTAAAAGCTCACTTGGAGGTGAGATCTGAAAAGGAAAGACTTTCTGACACAAGCCCTGTAGAGGAAGAGGAAGATTCTTCTTCACAAGCTGAAGATACATGAGTTCTACTCCTGTATCTCCCTCCTCACTTGCACACATTATCTTGTTCATTCTTTCAATGGCCAAACCAAGAACAAATAAGACTGCAATGACAATACAGACCTTTAAATATATTTTTCAAAAAGGGAATAAATTAAAATTGCTTAAAGAGAAGGTAATTACACAGCAACTGTAGATTTGGAGTAGTGACAAGTCCTTCGACTGATTTCACAGTGAACTTTAGGCTAAGAGGAATGGGCCAACTGAAGACAGCGTAGCACTCTGGGACTGGAATGCACACATATAAACACACATAAAGTGACACACACAAACACATGGTAGGAGTGAGTCTGTAGAATACAGCAATGCAATGTGTGTACGTGCATGCACAAGTCATGCAGTGTAATTGGAACCCAGATGAACACCCTGCTTTCTTGCAAACGCACAGACACGCCAACACACACACACACACTTGACTGTATGTTTGTATGTGTGCATTTACACGAGGGACACTGATCAGTAATGAATCTCTTTGGAAAAAGCCATCTCTTAATGGAGTATTAAATAGTGTTCAGTCAGTATTAGTAATTCATGTTCGTTAGAACCTCAACAGAAACTGTTCTCCTCAGAAAAGCTACACATCCGAGTGACTTTTTTTCCATTTCTGTCGGAAAGAAAAACAAGAAAATCCACAGAGTTGGAGGAGGAGAGAGGAAGATACGGAAGGAAAGGAAGATGCTGCGATGAGGGGGCCGCTGGGTCCCATACCCCTTTTCCCTTTACGAGGAGAGCGCTACTGGTGCAAGATGGCTCTGTGCCTTTCTGAAACACCAGCTTCCTGAATGGAGCTGTCGTGAAGCAATGCATTGTGGGACAGGAGTGTCTGATTTTGTTATCATTTTTGATTGTCTCTTGTTCAAGATCTCTTTACTGTTCATGGTATTGTGGTGTGTATCTCACACGTACAGTTTCTGTGGTGATATGTTTTAAGCTGTAAGTCTTCCTTTGTTGCTCTTCTGGTAATATAATAACTCAGAACTCTAGATGCAGAGCAATCACTACCACCACCACAACCACCAGTGGACTCTTTCCAGCTTATGGTTTTTTCTTATTAGAATGATTTTTTTAAACTTTCTGAGAATAAGCCATGTGATGCTTTGAAGCATAAGTTTTGCCTATTTTCTATTTAACAGTTGCTAAATATGTTGAAGGGATTCAGAATTATTTCATCAGCAGAACAAGTTTTCACTCGCCATCTCAAACCCACTTGCACTGTGTGTTTTTGTCTCCTCATACACAACAATTCTCACCAAAGTGAAGGATGAAAAACTTCAGTGGCTGAAGGGATTTGATGAAAAACAGATGAAAAGGAAAACCAGGGAGGCAGAATGTCAGGAGAAGAAAGCGTGACTTGGCCAAAAGGTGGTGTGGCAGTCCCTAATCATCCTTGTTATGTTTGATGCTTTTTTGCCTTAATGTCAGATGCAGGATACATACCTGCCAGTATGTAGATTTATAAGATATATAATAGATATCCTAGTATATTTATATCACGTCTGTATGCTTATTTCTGTGAGTATCAGTGTGTCTATACACAATGTATCCAGCATTGCATTTGGAGGGTAAACATTGCTGCCAATTAGTTGTTATGTTGTTGCTGTGCTCGGACCAACAAAAAGAATGTGTTGTTTTTTAATCAAGATGGTAAAATGACTATCTTATAGCTACCTGAAGGCATGCAGAGGAAATAAGAAATGGGAGTGAAGATTTTGCAGCCAATGAGAATGAATAAGGACGTCCTTTGTTTGACTCTGACCAGATATTGATTTGTTGACAAGGTGGAGCTGATGCGTATGTGTTTGTTTACGTGGCTTATTGTGCTGTCATGAGTAAGCGAGTGAGTAACAGAGAGAGAGGGCAGGATGCTAAAGATGTTGTCATATGTGTCATTGTTCCCTCACTGGCATCACCACATTTTGTTGAATGGTGTTCGGGATTCGATCAGCACAGCTTAAATGGGTCACAGTTCGTTTAGGTGTTTGTTTTTCACAGGGTAAAAAAAAAAAAAAAAAAAGAAAAAAGAACATGGGTGTGGTTCTTTTGAAGGTAAGAGTAAGTTTCTGCAGGTCAGTAACTGAACTTATCTGAAGACACCACAGCTCGGTGCAACAGAAGCCTGTGTGTTTGACCTGCTCTGTCGCAGGATGGAGCAGAGCTGTGGGGCCACCACACAGGCTTTCATCTTGTGGAATGGGAATCCAGGATTACTATTGCAGTTACTTAAATAAAAGATTCCCATATGCATCGGCCTTTTATTTTAAAGATGTTGCTTTGTTTTTGTGGCTTCTTGTTCTGTCATAAGCTATAAAAACATTAATATTTAATTGCCATACAAACACAATACTGTAGCAATTGTTTCTTATTAAGAAAATTATTCAATTGATTGATTGCTGCCATTCTTTTTAAATGATGAAAAGAAAACCATGGGAAGTGTTTTCTTTGAACAGTTTGTGTACAGTTTATTTTTATATCATTCTGGTGGATGGTCTGGAAAATGAATCACGTGTTGATGATATTGCTATAAGCATTACCACTCTTGTACATAATGTAATATTGGATTGTAAATTATAAATTTATCCAAGTCATAATGATTGACAAATAACCACTTGAGGTTGTTAAGTGAACCACTGAAGCACTGCAGGCCACATGCCCACCTTTTCATTCTCTGATTATGTTTTTGCTCACTTGTGCTAACATTCTGTCAACTGTCCACATTTATTGTTAAAATCAAATATATTTGTACCAGCACTTTATTCCATCAGGTTTTGAGGCAGACAGTGTGTTTCAGGTAGTGTACAGTCTGTGCTGGTGGTTTGGTCATTGGCAGTGGCCTGTTGATTATATTCCATTGGGCCAAATCACAAACTTTCATTGTGCAGTAATCAATGTTAACCCCGTTTATAGAGGAACAAACTAGTCATTCTCTATTAATAGTCCATGTGAGATTGAATTTATTTGACTGATCAAGTCAAATGAAAGCTGACGTAGTCACATAAGATGTGACGTGTTCAAAGGAAATAAATGTGTCCTTATCTAACTTTGCCATTTCTAGTACTACCGCCACCTCTTTTTCTTAGTAACTTTAATCACTAGCCTGATAGCCTGATTATCCATCCAATGGTGGCCTAACTAGCTGGTTCCCATCGGGTTGCTGTCAGGTTACTTTGTCGCAGACTGACTCCCTCTGTGAATAATTCTCTGGGCTTTAATTCATGTGTTTGTCACAAGTAAGAAAGATTATTCAAGGGAAAAAACAACATGAAATGATTGTAATATTTGTAAATGATCTTGCTGTAATGTGTAAATGTGTCCAAGTTATTTTTTATTATATTATTTTTATGAGAGTTTTTCCTCTTAACAGAGCTGAGGTGTCATTTTGTGAATAAATGCATTTAATAAGCAAACATCTATATATAAAACAATATTATAGTATATCAGTATATTTTTCTTTTATTTCACTGTTCGGTACTGTAAAGTGTGTTAAAAATACAAATAAAGTAAGATTTTTATATTAAAATGCAATACCATTGTCATGTATGCTGTTACTGTTGCTAGCTGGTAGTGCATTGTTTGGTATTAATGTTTGCATTCAATTAGTTTATGTGCATTATTTGCATTCATACCATTTATTAGTCATGGGTCATGGGAGCGTAATCTTATTTCTAACAAGTTAGAATTGTACCTGGGTGTTTCAGGCAGCATTTCCTGGTCCTTTGGATCTCTGAAAGCCCCAACTACTTTTTAGATTAATGCTCTGTTGTGTCGAAATGAGCTCTATTTGGGCTCATTACTTGCTCCAGTTTGCACTATGTTCTATGTAGACTATGTTCGCAGAGCATCTAAGGATGCTACCTAAAGACATTTAGACTATTTCCGAGTGATAATGGCAGTTTTCAAGTAATATTTAACGACTTAGACGTTATTTACTTGTTTATCTTACACTGTTATTAATTATCATCAAACAATAACGGTTGAATCAGTTGCTAGGGCTACCTGCACCTGTCTGGCTCTGGCATGAGATGGCTGCAGAGTTCCCAGAATCCTCTACTTCAGACGAGTGCCATAGCTCTCCGCCAATCACAAGCGCTAAACAAACCGTCGTCCAATCAGAGTGAAACAAGACAGAGGTGGGTGGTAATATACGCATGCGCTCTGTCGCTACGGAACTAGGAGGTGTATTGACCCAAGTGTATCACCGGTAATGATTAGCTATTAGCCTGTTCTAAGAAGAAAAAAATACAAATTTTCTTTGTTTTTTTCACGCTATTAACATTGTGTACTAGAGTTATTATGGTGTTGTTGTAATAACATATGTTCAGTTAGTATTTTTCCATTTACATGGATATGGTTTGCGTTTAGCTAAAGCGTTAGCTAAATTCGCTAGTTAGCATTAATTTGATAGCTGTCGGCTATCTAACAAGAAGCCGTTGGAGTTTGTCAACAAGCGTTAACTTACAACTGCTTAAATCGTTTTTGTATTTTCTAACGTTATCGACCATGTTGCGGCATGTTTATAGTTGTTCCAGTGTACTTCCTGTATTAATCTGCACATTCTTTTGATTGTATGCTCTGGTGCAGCTGAACCTTCCTTAAATCTGACCCAGTGTGGAACTGCACCATCATGATGTCCTGCGAGCACCTCCTGCTGCTGCTGCTGCTGGGTGTGGGAGTCTCAGCGGTGGAAGTCCAACGCCCGCGCGGTGTCCCTTTATCAAGTGAGCATTAATGATTAATTTGCATCTAATAAGACAGATTCATCATACAGTGGATTCAGTTTTGCACCAAGGTCACAGTTCCCACTTATTTCTTCTGTTCAACATCCAAAGAACGGCAGTTCTATGAGGAGGACAAACCTTTTACTTGTCTGGATGGCTCTCGCACTATTCCCTTTGACAGAGTGAATGATGACTACTGTGACTGCCAAGACGGCTCTGATGAGCCAGGTGCGTATTTCCTGCATGCTCAAGTTTTTTGTACTACCTGTCCAGTACTCCCCCCCCCGAATAAAATAGCTAAAATAAATGTGTAGGGTGTCTGCTTAGTCAGTACAGTTCTAACTTTGCTAGGTTATGACAGTATAGGCCAAGTGTTTCAGATGTTTAACAACACATTTATTTGCAGGTACTGCTGCTTGTCCCAACGGCAGCTTCCACTGCACCAATGCAGGTTTCCGACCAGCCTTCATCCCTTCCTCCCGCATCAATGATGGAATCTGCGGTATGAATTTTAAACTTTGCTGATGATTTCTTTTTAACTGTGATGCTGGCAGAATTTTTTAAATCTTGTTGTTTTTTTGTACAGACTGCTGTGACACAACAGATGAGTACAACAGTGGTGCTGCCTGTCAGAACACCTGCAGGTGGGAATGTTTTTGGATTGTAATTCTGAGCACTCATGTATGCTTTACAATATAAGCTCGATTTCTCCATAGAGCCTATACTTGTATTTATATACACGAGCTTCCAGGAAATGTTAAATGTTTGTTTTTGCTGAGTATTTTTCATCATGTGTGATATGAAGGGAGATGGGGCGCAAAGAGAGGGAGAGCCTGCAGAAGATGGCAAAGATCGCAAAGGAGGGCTTTCTGCTTAAACAACAACTTATCCAGGAGGCCAAGAGGGGCCTAGAGGATAAGAAGGTGTGAATGACAAGAAAACATTTGGTATTTGTTTAGTAATCAAGTTCCAGAGCTCTGAAAAATGGAGTATCACAGTGTAGAGTCACAAAAGATGCCAAGTCTTCCAGGTTGACAATGAAGTCACATATAGTTATTCTTCCCCGTTGCCTTTGTGAATTTATGTTCTCATGAGAGGATGTTACGGTGTTGTTTCATAAATTGAATGGAGTTTTCTGGTGTTATGTGATGTTGATGGTGTTTTAATTTAATTGGATTTGTCTCAACAGGCCAAACTTGCAGACACTCAGGTCAGTAAGAAGGATCTGGAAGAGAAGGTGGAGGCTCTGAGAACTGTAAAGGAGACTGCAGAACAGCCAGAGAAAGAAGCCAAAGAGCGCCATCTAAAGGCTTGGGAAGGTAAATTGAGATGTGAAAGTATATCACCATCTACTGATCATACAGAACATCACATTACAGATTGTGTAGTCTATTTTATTAGCATTTTTTGAGGTGGACTAAGGGTGCTACATACACTAGTACTCAAAAAACTTCACAGATGCAAGACTTCTGACATGTAAGTGAAATACAAAGCATAATAGTAACACTGTGCTTTTTGTGTTGGATCATTATCACTCATAAATCAATACAAAGTGAAATTTTGATTTTGTTTCAGATGAAAAAGCTCTCATTCGCATGGAGAAGGACAAGGCGAGAATGGCTGAGGTGTTTCTTGAACTGGACGATGATGCAGATGGCTTGTGAGTATTGGCACCCTCCAGAATTGTTAGCACCCAAAATGAGAGAAGATTTGCAGCATTTTAAAGCATACAGGGGACAGCATGAAGAGCAAAGTTAGATAAAGTTGTGTAAAGAAGAAATGCAACATCTGTAACTCTTGAAACATATTTAAGTTGTCTTATTGGTCTGTACCTTATTTATTGGGAATCCAAAATGCTACCACACAGCAGACTTAAAACCTGATGGGATGCTATAGAGATCAGTATGTTTTCTGGACAAAAAATGCCTTAGAATAGATGATCACTCTTTAAAGTGATTTTAAGTTCACGCCTTTCAAATGTACAGCTTGGCTTATCATTAGTGTGACACTACTTCAGTACTTTTGTAGTTGGCGTCATGACTGTTTTTACTACACTTCACTGAATTATGTGTTTTTGGTTATCTCAGTGTCTCAGTAGCTGAACTTCTGTCCCATTCTGAGCTCGACCCAGATGCAGATGGTTCATTCACAGAAGCAGATGCTCAGGTAAATTTATTTTTATTTTTTTGCATCATTCCTGTAAAAACACTGCTGTTAGTGGAGTTACCATTAAATGCAAGTATTTGAAAAAAGTCAAAACTTTCTTTGGTTTGTATAGGGACTCTTGGGAGGAGTGGACAAAGTGGACACGGTAGCATTTGAGTCTATTTGGAATAACATCAAAGAAAAATATATATCAGAGGTAAGAACCTGATTATTCTTGTCAAAACCTCCATGTTTGAAAGCCTCTACTCCTCTGAATTTGCACCTTTCTTGGCATCAGGCCAATGCAGATACCCCAGCCCCAGTGGAGACACCACAGGAGGAGCTGAGGGAGCCATTCTCCGACAATGACTCTGAGCAGTACCCTGAAGATGACATCCCAGAGGAAGAAGAGGAGGATGATGAAGAGGATGAAGATGATGACCCAGATGAGATAGACTATAAGGTAAGCCCACTGAGTTTCTCCATCAAACTTATGCTGGATAACTAAAGTTTATTTTAGTGAGTCACTCTTATCTGTGTTTGATAAGCAGAGCCCTCCTACGATACAGACTCAAGAAAAGAAGGATGACGATGATGAGGGGACTATGCCACCTTTCGACCAACAAACGCAGGTCCTCATTGATGGTAAGTGTGCATATAAAACTGAGTGACTCAGCCAGTCCTCAGTGATGAGTAAGTGAGTCACGTTGTAAAATACCAGAAGAAAAGCACAGATGTGACTGCATACCTATTAGTTTGAATTTTAGTGTGTTAATTTGAAATTCATCACTCGTTTTTGTTGCACAAATAAATTGTTTTTCAGTAGAACAAAGCCATTTATTGAACATCTGTTTTGCTTTCGTATGACTGGTTCTATTGCTTGTCCTTTATAAAAGCATCAACAGGAAGGCATGATTTGCTCAGATGTTTTGAATGTGTGTACGTGAGCGCATGAATGGGTTTGAACTGAATTTACTTAAAGGGTAAATTTGATTCTCAGCTGCCCAGAAAGCCAGGGATGAGTTTGATGAGGCTGAGAGAGCTCTCCGAGAAGTGGATGATCAGATCAAGTAAGTGCTGAGAATATGGACATGAATATGAACATGAGCGAGCTTCTTTTCCAATAATATAATCATGTTGGTTACCACAACTACAGTCTAACTTTGAACAGCTACAAAGAATGAGTTTCTTTCATAATTGTTGTGTTGTTTGTAGAAGGCAAAGGTTCCATTTTGGATTTTTCTTTTTGTCTGCAGGAACCTTGACAAGGAAATCTCCTTTGACTTTGGTCCAAGTGCTGAGTTCGCCTACCTCTATAACCAGTGTTATGAGTTGACTACTAGCGAGTATGTGCACACTCTGACTTCAGAAAAAATGTATTTATTCAAATTATTTGTGACAAGTTTCTACTTCTGAAGGACTAAGTTCATCTTTTGCTTTCAGGTACATCTATAGGCTTTGCCCATTCAGCAGAGTATCCCAGAAACCCAACTATGGTGGATCAGAAACTAACCTGGGGTAAGAGAGTACTCGTGTGGTGTTTGTTACTATTTTGTATTTTGCGCTGTGTTTGTCCACAGTTGACTCACCCCATACTTTTCATCTTTTTCTTTCTGTAGATCATGGGGGAAATGGGCAGGTCCTGAGGATAGCATCCACTCTGTGATGAAGTATGAACATGGAACAGGGTGCTGGCAAGGCCCTAGCAGATCGACCACGGTGAGTCTCAGCCCTGACTCGATCTTTTTCTTCACCTGATTTTTCACCCAATCACGGTTTCTCGTTGGACAAAGCAGAGAAAATACATATTCTTTGTCTTTCAGGTTAAGTTGACATGTGGAAAGGACACAGTTGTGACATCTACCTCAGAGCCCAGTAGATGTGAGTACCTGATGGAGTTCACCACCCCAGCTGTCTGCCAGGAGCCCCAGAGCATTGATTCACTGGATCATGGGCACGATGAGCTCTAGATTCACTCGATTTGTAAGTAACTAACTTTTCTGTTAGTTGGGAAGCTTTCAAAATTAATTGAGACGTTGTCAGACTGTTTTGTGTGGGGCACATACTGTGTTCTGCTGCAGGACTGTATCTTTTCCCCAGGATCTTTATTTGATCCTCGAGTTGGGCAAAGATTGTAGAAAAGTCATGTTTTTGAGCAAAAACTACACTGCATCTACAGTTAACAACAGGACACCATTTCTAAATGTTACTAACTCAAGCAAAATAAATATCAGTAATATATTAGTGACAGTCAGAGCTGCAAAATGTGAAGGTTTAGCATTTTCAGCATTTTATCGCGAAGAAAATCCCTTGTGCAGTTACAGCCTCCCTTTAGATGAAGAGCAGGACAGCAGAAAGAGCAAGGTAATGACCACTTCATTTGAGTTCATTGAGGTTTCTTTAATAGAGGATTAAGATTTAATGAATGCTAAGAATTTAATGATGCAGTTTATGGGTGAGACAAATGCCTACAGCTGTATGTTTGGATGCATTATCAATACACTTGTAACAGTATTGCAATATAGTGCAGTGTTGCATCCATCCTTTACAGCAGGTATTTATAGAAGTACAATATCTGATTTATTCTTTCTTTTTGGAAGAAACGGTTAAAGTTTGCTCTGTGGTTACAGATGCAATATACTGTGTATCATAGAAAGTGCTTGTCTGATGATATCACTGTTGCTGTGGCTAAAAGTAATCTACAGTGCTATCATGTGTAAGCTTTCCTGCAACCAACCCTGATGCTGCACAGAGTGAAATAGATATGAGGTGTAGCTTCCCTTGAAATGAACAAGGATTATGAAAGGCTACGATAACTTCTTTAACATTTCAGATGAATTTGATGTTTTTTCACAGTGATATTGTAGACAGGATATTGAACTTAGCTGGGATCTACAGTAATCATTGTGTAGATGAGATCAGGTCCATTCAAGCAAGTGTGGAGGTGAGAGGGTTTGAGACGACATAAGCTGATTTTGTTCTTTTGCGTCATCTTTAACCTAAACCAACACAGCATCTCACCCATATGTAAGTGCTGACCCTGAAATAGGTCCCCAGAAATGAATCCTACAGTGATTAATCACAACTAAATTGCCCTTCCCTTTAACATGACATAAGCAAACAAGCCATTGAAATGAATGTGTATGCACTCACTCTTGCAGGTTGTTCTTGAGGGACCACGGTCACTGCAGAAGTTGCTATGCCGTGAGCGGCGCCACATCGGCATCGGTTAACAGTCAAGAATAAACTATGGAAATTCCAATGAGCAATTATGTTGTCTACACATCTAATTTCCACTGTTTCCTGTTGTGTTGTTTCTCTTATTTGTGTCAAATGTAGTCATTCCATTGCTTTCAAATAAAGTTTCTTTTATCATATCCAAACCTTGTGTTCATTTTTAGCTCCAGTATAGCTGTTTTGTTAAAACTGAGCTTTTCGTCAGTACTGTTGGCTTCCAAATTCATTGCACTTGCAGTAGCAGTAGGCATTATGACAGTGTTTTGACAGTCAATAAAAATTGGGTCACTCAATATTTGTAACTTTTACTTTATTTTTTTCTGGCATGTAAAGTACAAATAATTAAACAATTCCATGAAAAAGTCTTCAAGCGTCTTCAGCTGAAATCCCAGTAATAAATATCCTAGACTAAACTGAAAGGTTTATTTTTTTTCCGTTGTTAAATTTCGACATTGTTCATTTGGTCATGTTTGGAAGTATGAGATTTTGTGTTTCTCCCGCTGACGTTGGTGTCAGCAGAACTGTTTTGATCATTTTCATCTTTGATTTGTTCTACCATTCCAGGAAAATGTAAGAAAAACATCACTAAGTTACTGCGTCCCCTCTTCTAAATAAATAGACACAAAATACAGTTGGTTGAGAAACAGAAGGACCACTCACCCCTTTACTACCCTAGAGGCTCCCAAGAAAACCTTCCTGCAGCTTTTCTGAGCCCTGCTATATTTTGCTGGAGCTCTTGGCTGAGTTTCCAAATGCATCTTGGTGCTAAAGAACATCTTCATTTCAATAGCACAAATTGATATGAAATTGACCCAGATGATCTCAGTATTACACTGCTTTTACAGAAACAGAACCCTTAATATCTTTGTGAGCTTTTTTTTTTTTGTAAATCAGCCCATCAGCTTAAACAGGAAAGCATCTTGTGAGCATATCAAACCTAGGACATCCCCTCTGTTCCTGGCTAATTGCTTGGCCCTCAAATGGGCTGAAGCCTCGCTACAGGGGTTGTCCCATGTCTCAGGGGTTCACCGAGTGGTTGAAAAAACAAGACTGTGATTAGATTAAATAATTAAAAGATTTTCATTTAACAAGACAAACAGAACACAGGCAGTAAAGGCATAACATCTAGCACACAGCATGTATGTTTATACACTTCAATTAGTTAAATATAGCAGTGCATTCTTTGACTATGGAGAACGTTTCCAAATCGTACTTCTAAAGCTGTTTTTCTATTTGTCCCCCTTTTAAGAAACGAAATGGTGTAACCACAATTTTGGCAAACTTAAAATCTTTTAAACTTGCAAATATAATGAAATAAACCATAAATATACACAAAACATACTTTATACGAGGCAATAATAATAATCATAATAAATAGTTTTTAAGTTAACAATAAGTTAAAACTACAAGCTTAAAGTCGCCCAAATAATACAAGTTTGTTGGCGCTATTTTGAATTTTTTCTGTTTAAATTATTTTATGTTGCAACAAAAGCTACCACAGACTTTTACAAACACAATTGAACACAGTTTGATTGAAATAAAAAAATCTAACTAAGTCTAAAATCTGCATACACTGTAAAAACTGCAACTAATTAAATAATGGAAGAAAAATAAACTGTACCCAATCAATGCAACCAAACATAATCTTTGACCCATGTGTGTTCTCTATGGCAACATCAACAACACAAATACGCTCATTTAACAAGTGAGTCTTGATATGTAAATGAAATCAATAAATTACAGGAAAAAAATGATATTTGAAATTGACATGGGCTAAAACTGATGATATATTAGACAGTATTCCTTTCAAGGTCATTGAGAATTGCTCTATTAAGTCAGCCAAATATGCAGTTGGTTTGAGCTTGCATGGTCAGAGCACAAATTAGGGGCTGAGGAGGTGATTATGGAAACTTCTAGATCAGACCTCTCATTGCTTGTTTGATTTTCTTAATGAGTCTGTTCATTTTAATGTTTTTGTTTGAACTTTTGCTCCTTTCACTATTCCGCAAACCTTTTCAGTGTGAAGTTTAATTTCTTTTTTAAAAAATATATATCATTTGTTCTCAGTCAATATAAAAACAAAGCACATTGCACTTACTGTTCCATAGGAAAGTTTTTTTGTCTTTTTAAATGATTATTGTTGTTGCTCAAGCAGTGTAGTACTGTTTCCTGCCATGGTCCTTGACTCTCACTGTAGGTGTAGGTCTTTGTGTAGACTGTGTATGAAGGGTCGTTTCGGGCTGTGTGGGTTTTTGTGGGTTGACTGTACTACATCGGACATGGCCGGGTAAACAGCTCCAGCTGCGGTTCAACGTGGCCTGTTATCTCAGTTGTTCCTAACGTCTATCACCGGTCTCACCAAGTGCTCAGTCCTACGGTGTTATCTCTTACAAATTGCTCGACCCAAAATGGCTCGATTAGTCCTTTACTACGTGGTCGGCTCGGGACACGAAAGCAACAATCATTCAGAATATTTCGGGGGATGAAACGGTATGAGTTAGATCGAAAGATGCCAGAGTAAGTGGTGCAATGTTAACAGTTTTAAAGGATTAAATTGGTCACAAGACAAAGCAGATGATATGCTGTAAATGTTGGGGGGGAATACGTTATAGGGATGCATACAATTTTTCCTTTTTCAAGAGGTGAACTGATTCATCCTAATATATTTTGGATATGCCTTTTTTGAATCATTCGGTGTCTGCATGAAATGTGTGCAAATGGGATTCCTTGCAACTGTTTCATTTTAGCATTTGGTATAGTGGTTTTAGGAT
Organism: Chaetodon trifasciatus; assembly: GCA_037975065.1. Lineage (NCBI taxonomy): Eukaryota > Metazoa > Chordata > Actinopteri > Chaetodontiformes > Chaetodontidae > Chaetodon > Chaetodon trifasciatus. The sequence goes on from JBBMOE010000034.1 coordinate 479,149, forward strand.
TTACAAATGCAAACTGATATGCGCAACTTAGATATTCAAAAGAAATGAAACTGAAATTGTAGAGGGTCCTTATTCAATAAATAACATAGATTTGTACAGCAATTACTCAGGGAATAATATAGTTAGTCTTAATTTATCCTTCTTGGTACTGACTTGCAAAGCAATTCTTTGGCAAAAATCAAATCTATCTAATTATAAAGAACCATGCTCAGTGTTCATTATGAATCTGCATCACTGTTTGAATCTGCGCCGTTTTACCTGTTTTATTTGCAAGCAGCTATTCAGTTTTTCAGCTGGGCAATGAGCTGGTCTCACTGCAGCTTCGTCTGGGATTCTCAAGTCAAAGAACTTCACTTCACTGCACCATCATTGAAGCAACACTGTACACAACTTCAGGACAAGAGATGCAAGTGTGTCTAAGCACTCAAAAGTATAGATGTGTCTGTCAGGTTATACCCCCAACTGTTTAATTGAACTTTTTTTTTTTCTTTTTTTTTTTTTACATCGAATTTGTTTTTGTTAAGTTTGTTTCAATTGTTCTGATATGGTTGAACGGTTAAGTTTGTACGAGATACAATGTTCCTTCGCCCCCTCCCTAAATCCCCACCCATACACCGCATGCTTATTCCCCCTTGCTCTGCAAAGATCAGAGGGTTTAAAATAAAGCCATGCGATGTCCCAATTTTTCCAAGCTTAAGAATCTGTAAAAATTCAGCACAAGGTCTTGTTCCTTTGTATGTATAAAAATAGATTTATCTCTAATGTAATCCTTTCAAAGAGATCGTCCTCTTTGGCTAACACAGCGTCATTTAGAAAAGCAAAAGCAAAAATGTCTTGAATATACTTGACCTTATTTAATCTATTATCATGTGCAAATGTCTTGATATTGAAAGACATTAGCTCTCCCCACGGTAAATCTGAAGTCTGTTCTGTAACAGACATTTCAACGAGACAGGTTGGCCTTAATGTTTCATCCAGTGTGCCATAAATAATTTTCATGCAATTGGGTTGGGATATTTTGAGAAACGCTATTTTTGTGGTAGAGCCAAACAGATCTGAAGCAAATAAATAAATAAATACCTTTCTGTTGTAAACAGAAGTATAATTATGACACTTATTTGCAGGCTTGATGTTGTACAGTCATCTTTTAAGAGGGCAGGAGTTCAAAGTTTCTTGGAAGCTTTTTAGAGAATAGAGGGGTTTAAATGAAACTGAGGAGCATTTGGCAAAGCTGGAGGAACTGGTAATCTTTCTCCTCAAAGGATCAGTGATAATTTTAACATTGCCAGATATCATCGCTCACACGTGACTCGTAAGTCAGTTTTAAATGTTCAGTCATTTGGAACTGCAGTCGCCTTAATCTGCTCTATGCGTGTTGTCACTGTAGAGCTCGTGTGTTCCGTCGAACGGTAAAACTCAGACCTCACTTATCTGTGCACTAGACTGAAGAATAATACCGGTGCTCTTGACTTTTTGCTCATCTGTTGTGTCTCCACAGACCTGCCTTGACCATTGTTCAGTCCATGGGGTGTGTTGTCAACATTGTCTTCAGAGTTACTTTTTGCCGCTGCTTGGATCATAATCATATTCCAGTCAGCCTCCATTTCTCAAAATAGTCTGAAGACATAACCTAACCGCTGAGCAAAGTGACATTCATGATCAAAGCATGTCAGCAAGAACAATGTCATTTGGTTGTCACATCGTCTTTTGCTTTTTTCTCTTGAACTCTTGACATTTCAGTTAAAGGGATATCACACCAAATCATGGCTGACAAAGCCATGCAAAGTAAAATGGTCTGTTTGGATAATGCAAAATACAGGTGCAATGAAAAAAAAATGGTGCAAAAAGTGAAGAAACACCGGTATTTTCCTTTAATGTGGCTGCGTGATGGTGAAACGGTTTTCCCCTCACACTCGACATGCTCTCACCCACCAGAGAGTTACTAATGAACACTGGCACCATGGGAGCACTGCCACTCTGCTCTAAGTTCACAGACAGTCTGCTTGTGAGAAATTAGAACAAATACAGGAACTTTTTTTTGATTTTGTGGACTAAATATGTATATATCCTCTAGTTACTGAACTGTGTTTCTGTGATACATAAGTGTACTATTGTGATCTTCGGTGTGAGGCTGTGAGGGAAAGAGTGATTCTGATGGCCTTCGGACTACTCTTTTCTGTGACCGGTATTCATTGGTAAGCCTAAATCTTATTGGGTCTGAGCTAACAAGCTCACATAGGATAGAGAAACTGCCTTTACGCTAGGCACCACCTAATGCAGGTCAGGAAACAGTAGTCAAAGTTTCTAGAAAATGCTTACATACTCGGCTATTATAACCACCTTAAATATTGAATATATAGTTATATTTAATAGACGTATATAAGAGAACACTGTTTTTTAATTTCATTTTCTTTGATCTAAAAAAATCGCTGATTCAAAATGCCCAAGTGTAAAAAAGTGACTACATCCTCTCCAGCAAGATAATGGGAGAGATGGTGGGGTAAGAGTTTGGGTAAATTGCACATATTCGTTCATTTAAATTTTTGATCGTTTTGTTCATCAGTTGTCATTATTTGCCTGAATTCAATCAAAGCACTCAGTACACATTCTCTGTCACATTCGTTAGACTGTCTCCAAAATAGATAGCTCTTGCCCCTACCCAACAAACCAGCTACGTACCCCATCTAATTCAATCCAGGCAAATATAGGGAAGGACTAGCATGTTGTGTAAAGAGAAAAGAAAAACTCCACTAGTGTGTTTGTTTGAAACTCTGACTTGTGTATGCGTTTGTATGGATATGTTTGGTTATGTGTGTGTGTTTGTGTGTGTCAGCGTGTGTGTTTGTGATAATATATTATGAATTTGTGTGAGAATGTGTCAGAGAGAGACTCAGTCCAGGCCCATGTAGAGTGATGGCACAGGGAGCTCAGGTTGCTCTCCCTGCAGGTTGAAGGAGCTGGTGCCAGCAGCCTCTCTCTCAGGCCTTGTGCTGCTTGCTGGTCTTGAAGGAAACCTGCAGCACGCGGTCACCCAGGCGATAGCCATTAAGGCTAGCGATAGCCATGGCGGCTTCGTCGTAGTTGGTCATGGTGACAAAGCCAAAGCCCTTACATTTATTGGTGGTGAAGTCACGGATGACCTTGACGTTGGTGACGGCGCCGAAGGGCCCGAAGAGCTGCCACAGGACGCTTTCGTCCGCCTCGGGAGACAGGTTGTATACAAAGATGCACCAACCGGCTCCAGTTGGACCAGTAAGGTTGACTCCGGCCAGGCTAGTCATGCTGTCAATGGTGATGGGGGAGAATCTGGGGAAGAGAGTAGGAGAACTACCATGGGTGTCATTCTGAAGTTCAACACAGCATTCAGTTGTCTATACTGTCTCTTAAGAGCATGTTTCTCTGTGAGAAATGATAACAATTGTAGTTGGGTATGGAGTCGGGGGACCCCATCTCCATCCCTTCTGCTGTACAGTAAGTAGATAAATATGTGTGGGCAACACAGTGGCTCCAAACTACCCGCTTTCATACAAAATGACACTGTGTGCCCTGAGACACAGACACCCACACATTGTGCATATTTTCTCTGCTGACCAAAGCCTCTGGAAGAATTAAACACATGAATCACAATGTTCAACGAAAATCACAGTATTGAACAAAACACAGAAACCTAGAGAGGGATGAAAAGCAAATTGGAATCAAATCATACACAAACTGGAGCAAACAGAGGAGACGCAAACGGAATCTGGTATGTCCATGCTGGTGAAAAAAAGGGGACATTAAAGCAACTGAAACTGAAATGTTAGTTCAGAAATAAATACATATAAATTATTTCTATTAATTAAAACAAAAGAACGAAAAGGTTAAACAAAGCCATGCCAGAATACCCTGCTGTTAGGAGGCTGCATCATTGCCTATTGCAATTGCAGATAGTATTTTATTGTCTGGGCTGCTTCTGTGACTTGGTTAAAATGGGCAGTGGGCATTAAGAATTATGGCCATTATATCTGATTTCGAGATGAAGTCAGCAGGTGGTATTCCAGGCACTTTGTTTGAGGTTTTGTTTTGGCATGGATGCTTTTGAAAGTACACCTTTGGCATTTACCTCTTGACTCCGTAGCTGGCGTTTAGTAAATTGTCGAGTCTGCAACGCAAGAGGGAGAATGAAGGGTATGCAGAAGTTAGTTATGAGATCTACAAGGAAGGGGGGCTTTCAGTTAACAAGTTGCTCCTTCACCAGCTGGCCTCCAGAGGGCATCCTTCACTTCAACGCAGTGCCAAACCATCCAACCTCAAGCTGATGGCATGTAAAATAGTGCTGTGAATACGTGTCTCAGCTGGTATTTATTGTTCTTTGTTGTTGTTCAAGCTCCAAAATAGATTTAAATACAAGCTAAACAAATCCTGTACCGTGTAGGCCATTTCACATCTACTGATTAAAAAAAATTATCCATACTGATTAAATGATCATTGCAACCTGAGACGGTATTTACAATTGTTTGTGAGGTTTCACGAAAATATTTAATTCTGGAGGCCTTTTACTTTCAGACATCTCGAACCTTCAAAATTACCCACGTAGATGTGGCCAACATCTGGCAAGTTCAGTCTATGTAGTATAGGCAAAAATGAAAGGTTCAGTATTAATCTTCTTAAACCAAGATTTACTTAGCTTTAGTTTTTTATTGTATTTGGAAAAATCTGGTCTCTTACATTGGTTTTGAGCTGTTATTTGGATCTGGTCCCTTTCCAAGTGAAGGGATCATGCTGCAGTTTAAAAGAAAGTCAGAGAAAAAGAGTGAGAAGGAGGGACAATGCAATATTGCCTATTCCTTCTGTACTATAAAGCAATAACATTGCTTAAAGGAACAGTTTACAAATAAGTTGTGTTAATATTAACAAAAAAAGTTTTTTTTTCGTTTTTTTGTATGTTTTTGATTACACAGTTTTCCTTAGAATCTAGACCACATGTGCTGTTTTTGCGGTGTGTCACTTCATCTGATTTTTCTTGTATATTTACTCTTAGCTATTCTCTGTTGTAGTCAAGGTTTGATAATTGTCAAAAAAACCTCATTAAGACTTGACATATACTGAAACAATGGAACGTTGACACATTTAACACTTGTCATTGTGAAATAGTGGGATATTGAGTTTGCTAAAGCATGGCAACACAGCAGGAGGACCTGTGATTTGGTCTTGAAACAGTCGCTTTTTACAGGCTATCTAGCGATGAACTCACAGGCGGTGTGAGGTCGGTAAAGGTTCAGTACCTGAAGCGCTGGGTCTGGTGGTGCAGGGGCCCCGTGTAGCGGCGGGCAGCAGTCTGGTACAGCTGAGTCAGTAAGGCCTGGCCTGTCTTCTGGCTGGGGTTGTTGGCGAACTTGACAGTGATGGGCTCGGCGGCACCCAAAGGCTTCTGTCCGTTCAGTCCCTTGATGGCCTCCTCTGCTTCGTTTCGCTTGTCAAACCGGATGAAGCCCACTCCCCGTGATATGCCTGCTCCGAATAAGAAAACAGACCAATGTTACTACTTTGGCATCAAGGACTTTTGCTGCCTATCAGTCTTTCATTCAGAGAAATTGCGCTCGAGTGACAGCATGAGATGTGAAATAAGGCTATACCTGTGACTTGGTCCACTAGGATGCGGGACGTGATGATTCGACCGTATTGGGAAAACAGCTGTTCCATGTCCTTCTGGCTCATGGTTTTGGGGAGTCCGCTTACGTAAAGGTTGGCATCACGAATAGAAGCCGAGCTTGGCCGGGCATATGATACCTACGACAACCCAATTAAATCGTTAAGTGCATTATATTTATATACCCACAAAGTTTGTTTCAGAGAAAAAAAATCAACTTAAGGGGCTTGTTTTAAAGAACTGATGTAACTGGATTGAGTTCCCAACAAGTCCCCAGCAAACAGTCTAATTGTGACCCCTGATTTTACCTCCTTCACCATCTCTACAGACCCAACGGTCTCTTTGCTATCTGTCGACTTAATCAGTGCCTTTAAGCTCACACTCTGGCACAATGAGACAGTCACAGACACACTAAGATGACTGTAATCATTACCCAAACTGATACCAATCATCAGTTAACAAGCCCAAGTGTCAGCTTTGTTTTGCACTGAAAAACATCAGCCTTAGCTGATGTATTTTCCTGAATTCACTGGTGACTTAATTAGCGCATGGCCATTTTTGGTGCGTCTGTGTTTATATCCCTTATGGTTTTCTGTTAGTCTATTTTTCTGAACATTTTACATCAAGTACTGCAGAGAAATATTTGATTGATTGTAATAATAGAAAAAAAGCCATGCACATTTTCTTGTTTTTGCGTGTTTAAGGGAGCATGTGAACGCATGTATGGTAGATAATCCAGTTCAGCGCATTGTTGGCAGTGCTGTGTTTGTGTGTGATGGAGAGACAGAGTGAGTGTTGTCTGAGATAGGCTGAGCTGCCCTCCCTGTCCTGCCTCCTTCCTTTGTTTCTATCCTCTGGGGGAGAACAGCTCCACTGGCAAACAGCAAACAATGTAAGCGCATCACAAGACTTGCAGGATCCTTGACAACTTATAAAAACGCTGTTCACGCACACACACACACACAATTTGTATGCATGTGTATTTGGCATTTTTGTGACAAACATAAGTGTTCATGAAATTCTGAAATATTTTCAGCTGTAAAATTGAGTTTCCTCATTGCACAGGTGAACAGAAAGCTGTGATGCAAATGAAAAGGACCTGTATATTATCTGTCAAATGAATACAGGTGTTCCCATTTCATCCATCAGTACTAAGCACCAGCGTCTATTGTGTACACAGACATACTGTATGAGCAGGAGGGTTGTGTGGTGCAGTGATTAGGGTGTTCTGGACGAGTCAGGGGGGAGTTGCTGTGTTCGGGGAGCAGAGGCTGCCCTATAATTAACCCTCTCCCTGTCGCTCCCACAGTACAGATGGTGCCTGAAGCCCATATGGCCTCTAATCCTGTCATTGGCATTCTGCTCTCCCAGCTACCCCCTACCCTTGTACCACTGCCCCCTCCCTCACCACCTCACCCCTCTATTGAAGCCTCCTGCACAACCAGACAGATAAAACTATGACCAGAGGATTTAATTTGAGTCGAAATCATAAGAAGTTAATTATAGACAGAGTGATCCATGTATAGATACCTCAAAAGATTAGTGAATGTCATAACATAAGATCAGCATAACATACGAATTATCAAGATAATCAACACTTTTTCTACATGGTAATTGCAGAGTAAGAAGACATTTCTCCTGTGCTGACTGTAGTATGACATTAACACAAATCTTCACGTAATTGTTCTTCCATAAAGGAGCCAAATGCAGTACTCGACTTTTCCTGCTTGTCGCTTGTTTGATCAGTCATTAGTCAGAATCAACGTCTCTATTCATGGACAGCTGTTGGAAGATCACCTGCTCTGCTCTCTTAGAGATTCGATTTCTCAATCCTGCAGTTTGTCTCCATCTTTGATCTACTTTGATCAGGTCGCGGGGGATGGGAGGAAGTAGTGTTTAATAATATTCCCCCTCTCTCCCTCATCTGATTTTGGGACAAAGAAGCCCCGTAATTAGCCTAGATTGGAGGCAGATGGGGTAACCTGGACTGACCCTTGTGCACCACAGTCAGGCTTCCTAATTACATTTCCATCACAATAACCTCTGCATGCTGTCTGCCCCTTGCTTTCTGACCTCCACTCTCCTTCTCTTTTCACCCTTTCTCTCACTCTCTTTGTTCTAGCCACCGCTCCCTTCTGCCTCCTCCTCCCCATTTTCCTCCCCTCCCTCTGTCACGTCTGCTGCCACCTTTCTCAGCAACCCCCTATGTCAAACTCTCCACTTCCTTTCTTTTTGTCTATAGCACTTCGTCAAGAATCAAAATATGAGGATTGAATATTGTAGAGAGTAGGGGCCTGCTCACCTTGATTGTTTTAGTCTGCAGTTTGAGACCATTGAGTGTGTTGATGGCCTTATCTGCATCATTTGGATCCACATAGTTTACAAAGCCATATCCCAAACTCTGACCTGGAGACAAAGGAAGAGCCATAGTCGATCAGTGCTTCTGAAAACCAGCTGTAGTGATGATGTTTTTTTCAATGTGGACAAAGCGTCGTACCTGTTATCTTGTCTCTGACTAGCTTGCAAGACTCAATCTCTCCGATGCTACCAAACAAACTTTTGAACTCTTCCTGGGTCATGTTCTGAGGCAGATAGTTGACGATCAGGTTGGTTTTGCTGTCGTCTGTGGAGCCATTGGTGCTAATGACTGGACCGTTAGGCAGACTTGTTCCGCTTGGACCGTTGGACACCTGGGTTTCCATGGTGCTGATTATCTGCTGAGGAAGAGGGTGGAGTTAGATTCATACTTCACAAAGAGGCACAATTGGACACAGTGGTGATATGGCTGCCTCGATGTGCACATGCTAATATTTAACATATAATACATGCACAGATAGAAACTATACACACAACCACACACACACAGGCTGTCCACTTTGTCACTGTCACTGAGGGAAAGGTCAGGAATCAGCATTGCTAAAATGGAGATGGATGCAAGGTCTGATTTATCATCTCCCCTCCCCCACTTTCACCCCATCTTTCCTCCTCTCTCGCTCCCTGCCTCTGGTCCTGCAGATGTCACAGTCCTTTTTTCTTACTCCTCCCCTCCCCCCACTCTCTTCCAGGGTCAAACACCATTACATCATTACACAGGGATGGATAATAGTGATGGTGGTGTGCGAGGCTGGCGAGAGGCTGGGGGACTTTGGGGTGGCAGGGGTCGAGATGGCAGACAAAAGGGAGAGTGACAATGTTAAATGGATTTTGTGCGAGGATAAATGAGGAATATCACGGTTTGGTGGGAAAATAAATTAGGATTACATGTTTGTTCTTGTGACTTTGTTCAGGTTTTTCTTTATGGAAAACTGACATTTATTTTTGTAAATGGAGTAAGGGTGTGGGTTAGTGCACAGTATAGTGTTTGTGTCTCTTGTGTTGCTCTGGACTACACCGTGTTGCTTAGTTTAATCCACAGGGGAATCTCAAGGAACATCTGTGTGGTCAGAAACAAAACTTCCTGCTCCACTTTCGCTTCCCTAACACTAGTTCAGTTTCTCTGGATCATCACTTCTATAAATCTACATGGAAAACTGCTGCAAAGTAAAGGTTTCAAGTTCAGTTTGTTGCGGTTTTGTTGCTTCGTGTGATGCTGATGTTGTGTAGCTGCACGGATTTGTTGGGCTGTTTTAATTAGGGAAAATCTCTAACCTGTTCGGGGTATGCACTGAAAACCTGCAACAGTTTCAGCCAGTTTTGATTTTACATCACATTTTATGAAGCACAAATTCATCATCATTTGCATCTGACTTGTTTTCATGTTCAAACATCATGAGATTAAATATTTGATTATTGCACTTGTCAAAGTAAATATGCATACATGTTTAGAAATAGGTTCTCCATGTTGTCTCATGGTGACTCTAAAATTAGCATTGCCATGCTTATGCGTTTGCAGTACATTTTGCAGAGGGCGATTTGAACGTTGATCCATTTCACTGTCTGTGTTCCTTTTCACAAACAAAAGTGTAAGGTGTTTAGATAAACAGCTCGAATGCATACAGTGCGCCAGTAGTGCTGAAATGTAAATTGTTCTGTCAGATTGTACGTTCAAGCTGTTGCAGATCTCTAACTCGTGGGTGTTGTGAATGTCAATAAGGCTAAATGAATCTCCTCTAAAGCTCTTGGGGTCTTACAGTGTAGACCAAAGCAACAAAGGGACTTAATTAATGAACCTTCAGAGTTATTTCAAAATTATATCCAGGGAATTTCCTTACTTGATGGAGACATACTGTAGATATCACTCAAACGTATATATTTAAAACAGAAATATTTACCTTAGCCCCTGTAGCTTTTTGGTTTATGTCCTCTAATAAATCATAACCAGCCTCATTTTATTTCTGAAAGAGGGGTGAGCATTTTTTGATTTTATTATTTGTCTTTTATATTAATACATTTAGTTGTACAGGCTCTCTTTCTGTGTCACCATCATAGTACTAAAAGAATTCAGTTGTGCCTTCAAAAATCCATGCCATTTCATGTGTTTCCTAGCGTCTGCGAATGGGTCCGTCTAACCTGCCTGTCTCCCTCGTCCCTGTAACCTGCTGCCTTGCTTTGAGCCTCACCTCCCCCCAGGTTGCCCAGGTAACAGCCCCTCAAAGACTGCATTGTTTCTAATGGCTGAATGGCTTTCTTACTTTAAGCTCAGTGTGTGTTTGTGTCTGTGCTTATTAGGAGCACATATGCAGGTCAGACGTTTTCCTCCATGTTTGCAGGTGCAGGGAATATCAGTAAGTCAAAATGATAATGAAAAGGGAAAAAGTAGCACAGTGGCAGAGTTAAGACAGCCTAAAAATACATAAAATACTTCAGACGCACATCACACTTTGCACAAAGGCAGTACAACGACGACAGCAATCACATCAAGATTTTGATGCACAGCTTAAATGCCTGCTGACTGTCTTTTTCATGGCAAGGAATTATGATACGATTAATAAATGTTGGGAAAAAAAGGTGGAATCAAGCTGTTATGTTGTATTTATTGTAATATTAACCTACTACATTGTTGTGTGATGTGATGCATCTGAATAACGGAAATATGAGCCACTGAATGTGTCCCAAATATGACAAAAGCATTTTGAAGGAAAAACATATTAGGGCATATTTGACTCGCCAACTGAAATAACCCTCAGCATGACAGAACACACATCCCCAGTGAACACTGTGAAGTTATATAATTCACAGACCCACTGAGTATGGGCTGGGCACTGAGATTGGCTGACACAAGCAGCAACCAGGGTTTTCATACAGAAATAGAGGGAAACAGCATGCTATGAAGTTATCTGAAACACATAGAAAAGATAAAAACCACAGAGGACTGTTTCATCTCGAGGCTGTCACATTTCATATCTTATACCAACAACAAAAATCAAACAGTCTAGAGTTTCGTTTTCATTAACCCAATTACTATGACGTGAAGAGACAATAAATCTTTGTGATGTTGCTGGAAGGCCTACAATTGCATTAATAATCACAATACGCCCAGTATAGATCTACTCCAGCTTTAGGCTCCAGACATTTTCGAACACTGGCTTAAATGAATAAAAACGCTCACTCCAGGCGCATTTCGCAACCATGATGTCCTGGGTATAAATATGGTCTATGTCTTTTGTTGCATATCACTGCCTCTTTTCTCTGATCGTATTTCTGGGTAACTAATACTCTACAAAGTACAGAAACATGTTATAAAGATAAGACTTTAAAAACCTTCTCTTAAATTTTCTCAAAGATTCCAGTTGTTAGGGTAGCGCTATGTGTCCCAAACTGCTTTTTTCTATTTTGGGGTTCTGTGAGATCTCCCTTAATATTTAATGTACTGCATCAGCATCGCCCACACATGGTCCCAGACTTGCACGCAAACAAGAACCCTGCCTCCTCTGCCAAACACATGAACCCAGACTTGCATGCAAACAAGAGCCCTGCCTCCACTGCCAAGCACACGTACCACCTACACTGTACACAATTAAATTACAAAACACAGAAGCATTACATGACTAAATGTAAATCTAGTCTGTGTTCTCGGTCTTCTGATGCTCTCCCAATTCATTTCTGCTCCGAATGCAGGACAGCACTGGAGGCTATAATGTACAGAAGAATAGCTGTTTCCCAGTTTAACTCATAACGTGAGATTTGCCACGTTACATGTTACAGTGCATTAAGAATCACTAGAAATTCACTCTGAATGTGAGATATAACAAGTCGTCACTAGTATTTTGTTTTTCATGCAGTTCAAGCTAAAAGATTAAGTGTTTGGGAAATTTAGGCTCAGCGTAGATTTAAATTCACTTGCTGTATGCCTGCAATAAATGTATTTTAGTTGTCTTTGTCTAGCCAAAACTAACCATTGATCAAGATGAACACTTAAGAAATTCACCAGGATATTTTCAACTGACAATTAGAACAATGATAACTACAATCATTACTCCTTTTTGGTATATAACCTTGTCTCTAGTCCACATTATAAAGCCTTAAATAAAGATTTTTTTTTCTTAAAGGCATAAATCAAAACTGAATGCAAGGCTGAAGTGTAAATGAGCCTTCTAAATAACACAGATTACAGGATTATCCCAAACAAAGGGCATTAGCCACACTCTCTGCAGCTTAAGGGATCATGGTGGCAGCTGTAAAACAACAGGACGACAGGAGTCACAGCTCATGTCAGCCATGCACTGAGGCTCCATCCTATTCTCCGCTCGGCAGACTTAGAATAAAAGATTTCGAAAAGATTTCAGCTCTCTGAGTATGTGCTGCTTTGATAAGATGGGAGCAGACAACGTCAAAGGCTCGGGGAGACAAATGTGTCCTGGGAGTCCTTGTAGCATGCGGGGCGCTATCCAGCGTGCTGAAAAAGGGAGTGGCTTTCGGACGGTCTCATTTGAGGCCACGGAGGCCCGTGAAGCCAGCAAAGACCACCGAGTCCTTTTTATTTCACATTTCGTGATCGTTGACGACGCTTCACTTCGAGCAATTAAGAAAGAAGTCAAATATACGGTTATTTAAATGTGGCAGATGCATGACACAATCCCTCGATTTCTCCGTGGCCCTTATTTACCCCCCTCTTTTTTAAAAGGCAAGACTTGTGAGCTCTGCAGGCATTCATGAACCGGAGCGCCTTTTTGCTGAATAAACGTATTGAAAGGACCAAACAAAAGAGCCACCCGTTCCTCCTCTTCTCCCTCGCAGAGGCTATGGCAGCACTATGAATATTAATGTAAACAGTGGCGCTTTGTGTCGTGGCCAGGGGCTGCAGGACTCTCCCTGAACAATGACTGTTACAGTTGCCAGCTACAAGTCAAAAACGCCATGATAAGTCAAATTTAAAAAAAAAAAAAAAAGAAAAAAAAAAAAAAATCTCCAATTCTAAATATTTATGTGATCATTTTCCATAAGATCGTATTTAGTGATAGTTGAAATTACAAAGCTGGCTAAACTGGCTTTAACTCGGCGAGTGATGGAGCCATAATTGTTAATGGCCGTCAGTCATAACAGCAAGCATGCATATGAGACTATAGGGGACATATATGAGACATCACTATTATAAATACACATAAATATTTGTCGGACAAAGTAATGCTTTTCCATAACCCTCCATATGTAATGTAAATACAATGATGCATATCTGTTGCCTAAACGATGATTGGAGGAAAAAAAAAAAAAAAAGTAGTCCAAGATATCGATTTTGCAGTCTCAAGAGATGCAAAGTCTCTACCTCTTTCTTCCCAACAGGCTTTATATTTGTTGCTGATAATTACATGAAGTCATTGGCAACAGGAGGCAAATCACGGCTTACATAACATAATTACATTTAACGCCTCATATAAGTTGGACAGGCCACGTCTCAACTGTGGAAATATAACACAACACGGAGCCTTTCAGTCGTAGTATTTTGGACAGCCTCTAACCTTTTAAATCCTCAGCCCAGAAGATTTACATTTCATTCCGCGTTAGCCCTGCATTTTTAACCTAACATCAAACGACTGATGGGACTGGTTTACAGTGAGGGCCTCGGCTGCCCTTGTCCTTGAATTGTGTAAGTGCCTTGGATAGGTTATCTGACTCAACGCTTTTATTTGCTTGGCACTGCGGTACAGGCATGGAGGACTGCGGAGCATGTGGAGGGGAGCTGCTGCTTCTGTCGGCGTGATTCTGTCTAGGCCTGCGAGGGACAATAGGTAATGTACAACAAAGAGGGGAGTAAAATTGGGATTGGAAATGTGTCAAGTGCCACACAGATAATGAAACAACGTGCTGTCCGCCTCCATTTTGCACATTTGGTTTCGGAGCGAAATTCTGACCGTTTCAAATTCAGTGAAATTGGATCTTAAAGTTCATTTTGTACCTACTCCATCTCCCACACCCTGTTCCTTCTATGTGATAAATCATTTATTTTACCCTCCTACTATTAGTCATGGACTGAACTACCTGACATTTTAGGATTTGTAGATACACTTCCAAAGCTAATTCAGAATATCACAGTTCCCCAAAACTAAACTAACAAGTTAATAAAAATAGTTTAAGGATTTTTCAAATGTCACAATAATAAGCGGGGGTTTTAGCACCTGCACGTGTTTCAAGGTTGGCCCCAGCAGCGTCCTTCTGCTGCTCATTTTTGCCTTCTTATTTATTTCCTGGCCTTAATTTTATGCAAATGTGTCTGGTCCAAATCGGTCTGCTTCAATAAACTGTCTGTTGTCAACCGTAGGGCATGTCAAGAGGTAAAGCGGAGTAGGCCTTTAGAGGCTTCAAGGCCCTCGTTTGGTGCTCCAGTCCAACAGAGACACGCCCAATCCGGCCGTCGGCTCAGACCAAAGCTAATTTATCACATCTCCTTTTATCCGACAAGCGCAATGCAAGCATGGCCATCTTGTACGTATGCGATGTGATACTTGGAGAAAACGCGCTTAAAATGGAGATGTCCGTGCGTGTCCTTACTGTCGCGGCCTCTGAGATTTCCAGCCCATTTACTCGGTTGCATCGCAACGAGAACCCTGAGGAATTTGGACTTTGTCTGATTCAATGCAAACCGATGGATGCGTAATTTCCCTCCTCCCCCTCCCCCTCCCGGAGTGACTCGACCCTTTTTTTTCCCTTTGCCTTACTGGATGGGCCCTCAGCCTCCGAGGCATCATGTTTTGTCTCAGAAACCCGTCTCCAGCATCCTTGTGCTGTACCAGGCAAAGAAAACAAGTCCTCCCCCCGCTGAACCGAGCGCCTCAGCGCCCTTCTCCCTCTCCATCACTGTAATCCTGCGGAATTCCTAAATCTTGATTCCTGCATCGTTTAGGAATTACAATCAAAGCTGCGACATTGAGGCAGTTGGAGTAGCTGTGATACAGAAACGCAAAGGCTGTGCTATCTAAAATGGCAGGATAAAGACTTTATCCATTGCTGATGATGACTGCAGACTGGAGCGCAGCCGGCATGGCGCATCACTCAGTATGAGATTGCTAATTGCCAATATCGATCGTAAGTCTTATTATAATGATATGGCATTGCATATTGAACAAAAACAAAGGGAACTAATCGCAAATGTTTTGGCACGGGGGCACTTGAATTTATCTTAGTCACCGCTAAAGATATTTGAGTAAGCTGTGAAATAAATGTGTGTAAGGCTATATCACGTGTACATGTATTGTAGTGCATAACAAATTCAGCATTAAGGGACTGAGAGACAATGTAGGCATGCTGCTACAACATCCCCTTCCCAAATATAAGAGAAATAGAGTCATACGTACAGTAACCATTCTTGACGTACAATGAAAGAAATCTAGGTCCTTCTTTGCACTGGTCTTGAAGCTGAAGGCTGAGTCTCTGAATGCTCTTCGGCCTTTATATTATATGGCCCCAATGTTCTGTCAGGAGTCCAAATTAAAAGAAAAAAAAAACAAAAAAAGGAAAAAAATACAATCTTCACCAGGGAATCTCAGCCCTCCGAGATTGTAGGTGTCCCCTATAGGATGAAAATGAGGAGAAAGGGGTTTTCTGCTGGATGATGATGAGGGAGAGCGTTCTCTCCGAGTGGCGTGGGCGATGGTTCAGAAAAAAAGAGAAGCAGTGATCCTCAGCAGGGTGTGTCCAGGGGAGGGTGTTCTGGTTCTGCTGTTTTTATGTGTAATTCCCTGCTCCTCTCGCAGTCTCCTTCTGTGCCTCTGCTGCAATGTTCTTCTTTTATGCGTCCTCCTGGCTGGCAGAGCGCGCTGCTGATTGGCTAATTGTGCAGGGAGGGTACTACATGGCAGCCATTGCAATGCGCTCCTCTCCCATTATCCCCTTCAGGAGAGATCACCAAGAGTCCCCCACCCTCCCTCTTCCATCCCTGCCCTCCCAACTCTCCACTCCCTTTTTCTCGCTGCCCTTCCTTTCTTCCTGCCCCCCTCTTCACACACACACGCAGAGCGGAGTGAATAGGGCTCCACCTGCACTTTCAGAACAGATGGGTGCAGCAGAAGACAGCAGACTTGTCTCTCTCATTCCCCACACTTTGCACTCACTTCTCCTTCAGCACTGCCCCTTCCTTTCTCTCTTATTCTCCATTTAGGCCAGTTTGAAACCATAGCAAACAACTTCACTCCTTAGGCTTTTGTCTTTGCAAATAAAAGCGATTTGGAGTGTGGATCAGCAGACTTTCTGAAGACACAAAATATGCAATAACTGGGTGTGAATCGTGGCCATAAACAAAGCATCAGATCCATAATACGACTAATGAGTGAATGATTTCTGGACCTCTCGTATGCAAGGCAGATGGCTAGCTATAGGGTCAGGTGCAGACATGAGAATAACAAATTAGAGAGCCCCTGAATTAATTAATGTCTGTTCAGTGAAAAGTTGAGAAAGGTGCAGTTGTAGCTCTTATCAGGCTGTGCTCAATGATCTCTTTCCTGTGCTTTATGAAGAGAAACACGGCCAGCAGTGATTTTCGTCTTACTTTACGACATCCCAGTATCCCCTTCCTGAGGAGTTGTCATCCCTCTTTGCCCACCTCCTGCTGCTGCCTCCTGTGTCTAGCTGTGTGGTGAGTGCTCACTGAGACATGCTGTTTGGGCTCATCTATAATGCATCCCCTGCCCCGGGACATCATGTGTGACAAATGACCTATTTCTGTGCAGACCCCCATAGGGCCTTGACCTGGGGGGGTGGGTGTGCGTGCGAGTGTGCGTAAATCAGTGTATGTTTGTTTATTTGTGTAGGAGTCCAGTGTTGCTGTGCATGCGAGGAAATGAGATGGTGAAGGGAGGTTGTGCTTTGTATAGAATCGATGTCTCCCGTTTTATCTGTCGATGTGTGGACGAGTGATGCTGATGTGAGCCCTCCTGCAACAACAATCAGTTTCTCTGCTTTGCTCTCCCGAACTGACCTTGAGGAGTCCTCAGACATCTCTGGCTGGAAGGAGTGGTAGTGTGAGGGAGGAAATTGTTTGTGTTACTGACCCTGATCCCTTGCCTTCAGTGGATCTGTGGATGGATGTCAGTCTATACACAGATGAAGATATAGTACAGGACCCACATGTGACTGATTTCTTCCTACTGTATGTCTCTTATTGTTTCTCCCACCTTCCAGTCCCTCTTTCCCAGTCACTCTTGTATACCCCCTCTTTTTTGCTGTCATTGTCCTGCAGCTCTCTTCCAGTCAGATTTTGAACATGGGCCCTGTCTGATATTTTACATAATTGCCTTACATAAGTAGCAAGCTCGGCTCAGAGCTTGGATGATATTAGTGGAGATGAATATTGCATGAGGAAAGCACTCGTTAAGCGTTAATAAGAGGATAGAGATGGGGCCCCACTGTCAGTCTGTCTTAACCCCGCCCCCACCGTTCTGTCAAGCAGTGACTCAACTCAGCCTGGATGCGTTGGAGCCTTTGAGTCAGTTTGTTAGAGAGCGAGGAAGAGTGTGTGTCCGTGTGTGTGTGCGCACACATGTGCGTGTGTGTTTGCCTTTGTACATGAACGTCTAAGAAGAGACAGCGAGATTCGGTCATTAGGTGCTTGTGTTTTTTCCGTCTTTGTTTGCGGAATAAAAGCGGCTCTTGTATCACAAAGGCACCCAGGTCCGCCAACTGACTGCAGCCCCACTTACAGTTCACACTTAATGTGAATAAATGGGCCTAATTGTGGCCCCTCATTAGAGCCCTGGTTAGTAGCACAGCAGCTGAATCCTCCCGGTGGGTAAGAGGGCATTTGAAGCGCCTGTTGTACATTACTGAATCAAAGGATCAAGCATTGGTTTTGCTTAAAAGGCTTTTTGTTATTCTACTGATTATTTTCTTATTGTTAAGGGTTCCTCCACTAGTGGTGATTAGGAGTCTTGTTGCAGTGGTCCTTTTCTCTTGGCATATCATGGAATGCTCCTCGCTGCCAGAGGGACCAACTCTAAGCATTTTCAAAATGAGTTCACTGATTTTGAAGTTCATCAGCCCACAGGGGAAACATGCTATGCACGGTTAGCTACGCAGTTATCATAGAAGATACAGAGGAGTGAGCAGAAAAATGCACACATTTGGCACTGAATCGTTAATTTAATCGGACAATTTTGTCTTTACAGCAGTACCAGAGCAGCAGGAATATGCTGGTAGTATTTGAATTAGAAATGTATTATATATTTGAAATCTGAATAGTAAATATATGATGATACTTAACCTTGTAAACTGCAAAAACCCTTTAGGTCTGAATTCCTGAGCCTAGTCTTTCCTGTATCTCATCTTTATTATTCTCATAGTATTACGTCAAAATGAATGCCTGTTGCCATTGCCCTGCGGTAAGGTAGTGGCTGTGTGTGTGTGTGTGTGTGAGGGTGGGAGTGGGGGGTGGTGAGAGAGTGACACTATGACAGTGTATCAGGGGGATGGGAAGGACGATTCTGCCTCAGGTCTGGTTAATTCAGTGGTCCCTCCACTAGGCCTGCCTCTTGGCAATTCCAGGTTTTGTGGCAGCAGAAGTGAAGCAGTTCTTGCTTTCAGGAAAGGATCCAAAATTAAATTAGCCTCTTTTTAAAAGGACATTTGTTGATAATGGCAACTGGCCTAATTCTAACCCTTTATATATTATTTGGCAATTTTCTTGTGCTCTCCCTCATGGGTTCACTCTTGCACTTTCTCTCTCCGTCTCTCTCCTCTCTTTCTCTCCATATCTTTCTCTCCCTCTGTCTGTCTGGATGTGTTGTCTCTGGGCTATTATTAGAGTAGACACGCTGGTGGGAGGAAGTCTCTGAAGTAGACGCTCTTGTCATCTTTTTATTTATGGATTATATTCTGCTTTCCATGTGCCTGTTTAATTCTCAGTGAACAGTTATCTGTCTTTTGTTTGTATGTGCTCAGCGCAGTCTGAGATTTCTGTCACCTTTTCAGGCAACGTTTATTCTTATTATTTGGTTCAAGAAAAATATCACACATAAGCAGGTATATATTAGTGCAGCCATTATCTGGGCCACCTTTGTATGTTCATAAGTGTGCGTACGAATGTTCATGTGGCTTTTAGGTTGGCTGAAGCAGGACTAACCTCCTTTAGGGAGACCATGTTATACTCAAAACCTTTTTAGATATAAAGCCGTGGTTATTAATCTTTCATTTTGTCCTGTCTGAGTCGGTATCTAGGGAGAGACCTTAAATACACAAAGCTCTTAGACATTCTCTTTGTTTTTCTCTCGCTCCTTCTCCTGCTGCTTTTTCTTTCTGTCTGACATGAAAAAAACACACAAGTGACAGACATAAAACGAGTAGAAGAGGTGCAAATATGCCTGCTCCTGTTAAGCTGAGCTTCGTGAACTGTGTAAATGCCCGGAATTTTAATGAAAAATAAATAATATAAAACACATTTCCTGCCTCAGTCTGAAATGCACTCAATTTGCTTTCATGTAGAATTTGTTCCATATTTACTTGACAGTGAGAGAGTAGATTATTACATTGATAACACCGGCTGTTCAAGTGGAATATGATAATCCCTCAAAGAAAAACTCCCTGGTTTGGCCATTACATTTTGTCTTCTCCCCCACAATCTTCATCCTCCTCTTCCAATCTCTAGCTCTCACTCCCTGTAGTCCAGCTCTCTCCCCCTCATGACCCACCCCCGTTTCAGTAATAGGAGACTTGAAATCAATAGCACATTAGTCTGGCCGGAAACTCTTGTGGAATTAAATATGAATGACTGAGATTGCAGCTTTACCTGCTGCTGAGAGAGATTCATGATGGCTCTTGGGGATATGGGTTTTTGTTTTTCATCCCTCCCTCCAGTAAACAGCCAGGCCATTTTGTGCTGTTCTTACAGCTTACCGGATCACTGAGCTACCTTGTTTTGTCAGAGATCGGAGTGCAGCACTGTGGACTTTGATGGGTATTGTAGGGGTTGTCATTTTGTCCTCGGCACTGAACAGTGACCAGTCCGATAGCATAATTTGATAGAGCAAATGGGATCTTGGACGTCACAAAGCCGCGACAGCTCAGGAGGCAAGAAGAATCAACCGGCCACACCCATCATCTGAACACAGCAGCAGCACCATTTGAATATGAAAGAGCTCTCTGGTTATTAGCAGATTGCATCTTACTTTTTTTCAGTGTTTCCTCCAAATACAATATGTGCTTTCTCTTTCGTTAAGCTTTCAGGTTTGCTCTCTGCACATTCATTCTGCAACTTTTTTATATGCAAATTGTGTGACTTGGTAGTCTTTCATTTTCATTAACTGGTTCACTGTGTAAAGTGGAATAATTTCTTTTAACATGCTGTTTGGCTTAAAAGCATAATTTGCAAGGTGGTTGGAGAGTGCTGGCTGGTGGGAGGAAGGTAATATGAGACAAAAAGCCACCGCATATGCTTCTGGGAATTGGTGGAGGCTTGGGCACCAGTAAGCTAATACACATTGATGATATAGAGGTAGATGTATTTGTGAGCTATATTTCATCCCATCAGAGATGAAACGGTTTGTGACAGATGGACTGATATTGTTCCCCTGTACGGCCCATGAGTGCGGCCCCTCCTGCTTTCCCTCCCTGACAGATGTAGGGGGAGGACCACAGTGCACTCTTCTTTCTTTCAATTGATTTGGGTGCTTGAACCCTTAGGGACTAGAGGATGGTGGTGGGATGGGGGTGGTGGTAATGGTGATGGGGGGGTTTAATCGTTTCCTGCAGCACAGAACCTGCAAAAGGTCTGAAGCAAGTGCTGTAAAGAACTCATAAACATATGCATACATCTACATATATTCAAACATGGAGTACACTAATAGCAGTGTGCTCGGTGCACTGTGCTGAGCGGAGCTGGGAGGGAATATTTTCATAAATCTTTGTTAGTGAGTGAAAGCGTAGCATGCAGCCATGCATGTAATGGAGGCAGAGGAGAAAGTGTGGCTACACATACTGGTGGCTAAGCCTTATGTGTTGCTGTCCAAGATGCATTCCGTTGACTCTTTACAGTTTATTAGTAGATAAGCATAAAAATGCAACAGAATTTCCTTCTGTCTAATTAGCTGAGTATAATGTTCAGTGGCTGGAGGAGGGGTGAATATGAAGAGGTGTAGGTTTGTGTGTTTTGTAGCAATTAAGCAGATTTTAAGTGATTGGGCAATGATTACCTTCAGCGCCCCCAGACCCCCATTCTGACTGCAGGATCAACATGAGGGGACTTAACAGCTGTCTTGTAGCAGATGTTTGCTGTTGCTGCAACTCACTCTCTGTCCCTGGAGGGGAAAGGTCAAGACAAGGGTGGAGGGTGAGGAAGAGGTTCTTTTGAAGATGCTACATGTTGATACTTTGAGAGAAACAAACAAATGAGCATCTGCCTGCCCGTTCCACAGGACACCACCACAGGATGAGGATTCAAATTAGCATTATTGATTGCAATATTCAGTCTGGTGTAATTCCTCCATCCTGCTTTAAGAGCAGCTGAACTAGGAGAATGTAAAATGACTCATACAATCTCTTTTTTTTTTTTTTTTTTTTTGCATTTTGAGAATTGACTGTATCAGATAACTTTCCAGAAAACTGTCACTACTTATCTATTTTATCTGTTATTGCCTGTGTATTCTTTAAATTGGTAATCGCATTTCCCTTTTATCCAAATGATAGACTGTAAATTTGTCCTTCCTTGTTAGGAGTTAATGTTGTTAAAGTTTTTACTGCTGGTGGAATAATTTCCTGGAAGCAGACCCCAGTAAAAGAGTGGTTAATGATTTTAATAGGACTCCCTGGTGGTGTGGGATAGAGAGGGGACGTGCCCTGGCCACGGGCGCGTGGCGGCGGAGCAGGTGGATGACGGGCAGCTGAGAAGTGGGCTCCAGGGGGAGGGGGGTTGCTTCCATTTTGGAGGACTCTTGGGGTTGAGAGAAACCCTGAAAAAAGGCAACCCCATCTGGAACTGAGGTGGGGGCTCTGGTGTGAAAGAGATCTAGTGGGTGGTGTCTGACACTCTCTCTTTTGTTCTTTGGTAACACAGCAGTGATGATGGTGGTGGTGGTGGTGGGGGGGGGGGCTCGCACTGCCGTGGGGGCTGGGCGCTCAAACAATAGTGCTGATCTAGGAATTGAAAGCCTTCGATGAACAGAAAGGCAAAGGAAGCAGGCAGGGAAGGTGTGGACAGAAGGATAAAGCAGGCATGGATTCAGCCCACTTATAGTAGGTGGGTTTTCCTGCTATGCAAGGACACTGCAATGTCACACAAACACAAGATATATCTCCACACTGAATTCCTACTGAAATGTTTGTGGTAAATATTTAGACATATATTACCCCTGGTTAGTTTTATTACATATGTTTGAGATGTACGCATAAACAAATCAATTGTAGAAACCACCGCTGCATAATAAATTAGAAATTAGTTGAATCTTATAGCAGCAGATGAAGAAAGATGAGTTTTGGCATTGTGATGGAAGCGTGCCTGTACAGAGGAGGCATGGAGAGCGTGAGCTTCATTTATTTTCATTAGCGGTGTGTATGGGCTAGACTCGTGCTTCCTGCGAGCCCTTATGCTGCTCTGACTGCTGCTCCATGCATAAACATATATCCCCGAGACGTCTGTCCTTGCTTGGGTGCAGCAAAGCCTCTGTCATGCAAGGTTAATTTCACCTCCATCTCCCCTCTCTCCATTTTTCACATCTCTCCTATACAATTCATGCCATTCATCAGCCATCTCACAGAGGACGGCCCAGGTACCTGCAGCAGCTCTCCAGGGTGCTGAATAGGACCATGGGGTAGAAGGAGTGAGCAGTTGGGGGGAGAGGCTGCAGCAGCAACCATTGCTGTATTAATTCTTCATAGGAGACATGAGGATATGGACTGATTGCTGGCAGGGAGGAGGGAGACCTGCTTTTACAATAAACTGACAAGTCCTCCATTTGTGGGAAAAGTCACTGACAATGTCATTCCTCTTTTAATCAAACAGACAGAGAAGGGACCCTGTCAAATATATAGTATTTATTTTACCCAAATCCCAGCATCCTTTTAGGGTTGCTTGTTGTAGATCTGTAAAATATTTTCTTAACAGTTGCCTCCCTAATCTGACTCTCAGTCACTGTGAGGCAGCAAGCCAGTAAACAAAGCTAGAGCTATTTCTCGTCTCCTTGTAGAGGTTAGATTTGAGGACTGAATCTTGAACAATCACTGATGAGGCGAAGCTTGCTTTCGTTTTCCAATCATGGTGAACAGCCCCACCTGCTGGTGTAGTCTCAGTACAACACGTTCTGTTGTCTGGTGGAGACCTGATGGAGAGCACGCAGTCCTCTAGATGCTGCTATTGTGCTTTTTTCCCCTAACGAGATTTAACTTGGCTTCAACAAGAGGACCGACCTTGTGAACTGAAAGTAACGGAGGAAACATGAAATATCAAGCCCTGCTCCAATCAAATAGGACATTTCACGTGATTTTATGAATGTCAAAGTCGTGAAAGAAAGAAAGAAATCATCTCTAAAAAAGGCATTTCATGAGTAACTTCGGGCTTGAAACCTATTTGCTCTGCTTCCTAAATATTAAACAGAAATGAAACCAGTGAAACCCTAAACTGAGGTGGATACGCGCCATTACCAGTTCGCTTTAAACCGGTCAGGTGAGATTTCTGCGTGAACAGATGGTGGATGAGGTAAAAGCTGATCAAATTAGCGGGGAACAATAGGAAGACCGGAAGTAAATACTGACTCCCACGGCCGTGTTACATCGAAATATATCTATATGCTCATTTGAAATGACCTCATCTCTCTCAAAACGACGAAGGGTACAAAACGACTGTTATTTCCCCGCATGTGACTTCATAGAGAATGTATAATGACAGCAAATAAGACTTTATTTTGAAAATTCACCGGATGTAGTGCATTTATCATGGGTGATTAACACCAACGGCTTCAGCTCCCAGCCGCTAGGAGGAACAAGGAGGGATCCATGCCCAGTCCCAGCGTGGACAAGGAAGCGGTCTGAGCGTCCGCATCCCCACACAAGACGGGACAGAGCCAAAGCAAAGGAGGAGGAGAGTACTTTCACTTTGACTTCGAAGAGCTTCTTTACATGGGGACAAGTAATGGCATCTACAGCGAGCGAAAGGAGGGCGTTTGCTCATAAAATCAACCGGTGAGACAGTAACAGAAGTTATTGTTCAGCAGCTACAGTTGTGCCGCTCGCAGTGCGTGAGAGTGACCTGCTGGACAGACGGCACATATAGCCAGTATGCTAGGATTTGTAAGGTATCACTGACCGCAAACCGGTCAGTAGAAACACAACTGTACCTTCCCTGAATGAAGCAAATGTGTATCGAAGCAGTTCGCGCTCTGATAAATGAACTCTTGCACTTTGAACTGTTTAATATCCTGTTCAATAAAACTACGATATCGTAGCGTCGCACGAGCATTGTCATCAACAATGATTGGGCTACTTAAGGGGAACATTGTGGAGCTGAGGGCTAATCTAATGGCTGAGGAGTGTTAAAATCTAACACCAAGGAAAGTGCTCGTATTAAAAAAAAGGTACAAGTGACAGTCGTCAAGTTTTTTTGTTCTTGTGTCGTGTGAACGCCTCGCAGCATTACTGTAGCAACCTGTTTCCACATGTTGAAAACTGGTTTGCCGTCTTCATAATTAGGGAAAGTACTCCATGCACTGGAAATGTAGTATGTCTTATTAAACCAAGTAAATATTGATCAGATTCGAGGAGAAATCGTAAAGGCATGTCACATCTGTCAGCTGCCTCTTTGGATAGCATGCTTTAACATCACTGCTGAGTGTGGAAGTATTTGCAACTTATTGCCTCCCTGTTTGCTACAATATATCATTTTTTTTGCCTGTTTCATCAAGAAGCATCTTAGTGTTGCTGTGCCAGTTAGCTTCTCCAGAAGGCTGTGAGAAAACAAACAGGGCGACAGATTCTTTTCCTGCAAGAGGACATTTTCTCACCCCAGTGAACACCTTCCTGAAATCACATCTGCTCTATGGCTATTCTCAACTTTCCATCACAAGCTTCTTTCGTTTTGAAGAGTGTATTGCACCATTGCAAGCTTCTCACTTTATACGCATGTTGATGGTCAGGAACATATCCTGTCGAGATATTATGTTGATCCAGTAGTCTCTGCAGTCGCTGCATTCCCCAAGTCCTGTCTGTCCTCTCCTGAGTGGGACCCAGACCATTGTTTAGTGCCGGATGCAGGAAAGGGTGGGAAAGGGTGTTCTGGTTAGTGCCCTTACAGTCCATAGCTTTCCTTTTTCCTGTTCTAAATTCAGGTGTCCAGAGCTGCAGAAAGTCTTTCCACGTCTTTTGAGGATTTAGCGCTCGTATGATTTAAGCATGTATAAAAGGCTGATTTCAAAGATCATCAGCAGGAAGTTAAAAAGTTTGGCTGCATCTTGGAGACGGGAGTAGAGGTCATTGGTTCGATTGTCTGACGTGTATTGATGGAATGAAGGCATGAACCTCAGCTATGTAATCATGAGGAACATGGTTTTGGAAATGTTGAAGCCTTTGCAGCTGTTTATATGAGAGAAACGGACATTTTGTGGTTCTCGAGCAGCAGCTGTTCGCTGTCTCTGTGAGAGGATTGTTTCGTTGTTGTTTTTTTTTTTCTTGCTTTGTCTCTTTTTAAGCCTCCCAGTTGCCGTTAAAGGCCAGGGGCAGAGCTCTGGCTCCGTGCCTGCTCCCCGGAGCCAGCTCGCCACCTCTCTGTTAGATCCCGCTTGGGTCACTATTCACAACAGCTGCTGGCCTTCAGCATCGCTACTAGTACCAGAAGCTGGGAAGGGGCCTTTGCAGATCACAAACAACATGTCTCAGAAAGTTAGAGGTTGAGCCGTGCAGTGCAGACGGACACAAAATCTGAAAAATGTAAATGAGCATTTAAAAGGGGTTTTGTTTATGCAGATTTCTCGAGTGATGTAAGATCATTTAAATATGCATACTTTCTTTGGCGGGAGTTTTAATTCTGGGGTTTCCCAATCCAGTATGCAAACATAATATGATCTGTATGCCTACACCCATTTATCCGGAACACCACACATCTTGACCATTAACGGGATTTTTACAGCTACTTTTCATTTGTTTAAATTTGTAATCAGTTTGACTTGCTGACAGATCTTTCCTATCTTTCTCTCGCTCAGGACGGTAGCTGCAGAGGTCAGAAAACAAGTGTCCAGAGACTATGGCTCTCCTCAGCTGACCAAGAAGCGAGGAGGCGCACACCACCCTGTGAGTCACCATGTGTTTAACCTGCCAGACTTTCAAGCCAGCAGGCTTAAAGCTCCAATTAGCGAGGTCAGAAGTCGATGGGTGTAACTTGGTGAATTAGGTTTAAGATGCAATGAACGTGAGCCGAATACATGATGAGTGCTTTTTAGTTTGTTGACAGTTGCCGTGAAGGGAGGTGGTTTTGAAACATGATACACCTGCTCTTGCTCACCTGTGTTGTTTGACTGCCAGGCACAATTTCTGCATGGATGCTCACCCAGAACAGAATAAGGGGTAGTTATATAAAATGCTGTTCTCTGGAAACTGTTACAAGTGTTGCATGTTACAATTACAAGGTGCTGGTGGAGTTTTTAATGAGTCCAGCGGATGTTTTTCAGACTCTGCTGTGAGCCAGAAACCAAACATCGGTTGTGAAACAGAGGCTCAATGCTGTCTTGGGGTAGCTTCATGAGAGCAAATGAGACAAAAATGGGTTTCAAGTGAATGTTGCTGATGTATATATTAAACTATAATTTGCATGAAAGCTTTGTGGTTTTACATACATTAAGTAGCAGCAGAGGCTGTGTCAGATTGTCGTTTGGCTGTAACATAAACAAAGGAAGGTAAGAGTGTGGAAAAGAAAATTGAGAACTGAAAACTGAAAAAGTGATGTTATCAGCTGAGCACGGCATAGAAATACAACATTGATCGTGTTGTTTTGTATCCTGCATATATAAATGTCAAATAACCTGTCTCGGTCTGTCCTAATGGCATCCTGTCTCCTCTCACTACTGCACCTTGTAAATCCTTCTGATCAGATTAGGATCTGTCATTAAGGCTGTGTCATAGTTATTGGTACATAATAGTCTGATGTTGATTGACAGCTGCCCCTGACAGAGGTGGTTGAGCCAGTGGACTTTGAGGAGTATGTGAGCAATCACGCTCCTGGGGTGGAGCCTGGCCCCCTCAGACAGCTTATGGAGTTCCCACAGGATGACCTGGAGCTCCTCCACCAGGACAAAGAGTGCATTACACTGGAGCCCCCACTGCCTGAGGAGGAGGAGTGAGTCCAGCTGCTGATAGCCAACACAACCCTCATATTGTAAAATGCACATCTCTCTATGGTCTTTACACTACCACACACACACACACACACACACACGCGCACACAGAGGGATTAATGTACTGTAATGGAGGACAAGCATCACTACAGACAGGAACAAAGCCTTTCTCTCTGTGACACTGAATGAACACACTTATTAAAAGCATGCTTTGCTCAATTATTAATGCGTTTTCCAATGTAGTTCACTGGATCCCAGAGTGAGAGACGCCTTGGCAGTCTACACAGACGACTGGCTCGTCATTCAGAGAAAGTAAGTGGTGTCAGTTGTGATACCAGTTGAGTTATCCGACAGTACGTGTTTCATCTGTTTAATAATGTGCACCACTTTTCCCTGTCCACATGATTGACAGTTACATTATAACTGGGGCAACTGCTTTCTTTTTTCATGCAGATATCAACGCTACAGCACCACATTCACCCCTCACAACTCTGAGCGGCAGAGAGAGAGGCAGCGAGGCCTGGTCAAACAGACCTTTGAACTGGACGAGGCTGCTGCTGCTGAGCGCCAGGACGACCAGGTAGCTGTTGGTGATGTTCAAAGAACTCGTTATCTGAAGCACTGAGCGACCATTCAGTCATTTTAGGTTCATTTAACAAGTTTCATTGATGTACTGTATACAGTGTTACCAGAAGTGAAAGCTTGTAAGCTTTATCATGTGTGATACCTGGACAAAGAGATGGAGAGAATAGACGGCCAATGAAGCCTGTGTCTCACTGTGATGGGGAAGGCAGTATGAGCTGTCTTCTGCTCAGCTGAGTTCATCATATGGAGAATAAGTAATGCATAAATGGATATACCTTGTCTACTATCCATTACGCAGTTTCCTTATGAATCATATTAAATGGTAATAAGGTAATGGGATCTGTATCATATTGTTCTCCTCTCTATCTATCTAAAACATCTGCAGCGAGCACTTAAAGGTGACATCTTTGCCTGGAAGAAAAAAAAAAAACACATGATCTCACCTCTCCGCCTAACGCTTGTGCGCTACAGGATGACGCAAAGCGGCGGTCAGTCAGCCTCGATGAGACTCCTCGGGGGAGCTGGGCCTCCAGTATCTTTGACCTGAAGAACTCTTCCCCAGATGCTCTCCTGCCGTCTGTGCTGGAACGCACAGCTGCAGAGGATATGGACCGCCGCAATACTGAGGCACGCCTGCAGGGGCGCCACAGTGACCTGCTGGGCCTTTACCCTCCCCCTGATGAGGTTCGTGGTGAACTGTCCTGTATCTGCTGTTGTGGAACAACCATGTTAAACTAAAAATGTGTGACTTTATCATGTTTTTTTCCTCATTAAACGACTGCAAAAGCCACAGAGACAATTAAACTGTGATGCTGAAAATGCTAAACCTTATGTGAAGTGCTTGCATAGCACAGTTTTGTACTGAACTGAATGCAGCAGCTTAGACTACTGAACTGAACAGTCAGAATCAGCACTGAACATCACAGCTAAATGGATGGTGATGTGTTCACTTACTGACGTTCGTGCTGAAGTGCACTCAAACGGTGATGCATTCGTTTACTAATGTACCTACGATTGATTTCTACATCTAAGCTTAACAGACTGAAGAGTGCAATCTACAGAAAGCCAAATGTCATCAAGAGAAAATCTAAAGAAAATGGATTTACAGCCACACAGCTAGATTACAACTTCCAACAGTCGGTTAGAAATGTTTGTAATTTGTTCAGCTCAGAGTAACATTATTGGATGTTCCCAGAAAGGGGATGTCCATAACGTCTGCAAAGCCAGCCACTGCGAGAGAGCTGTTTGCTTTTCTTTCCTCTGTGTTCTCCTTTTCTCACTCCATCCTTCTTTCATATATCTGTGTACACACTGTCGCTTTCTCGGCTCCTGCGTTGCCATGACATCTGTGTAAATGTTATGCTGGTGTGTGCGTGTGTCTTTGTTGTCTGTGTGGCAGGATGAAGCAGTGGAGAGATGCTCTGCCATTGAAGTGCCCAAGGAACACTGTGGCCAGAGGATCATGGTCAAGTGCCTGTCTTTGAAGTGAGTAACATTTGGAACATAGCAGCTGACATTTATATCTTCACGCTCTGATTCATTCTTCTGATCCATGTTTTGCAAATATCCTTTGTATGTTTTTCAGGTTTGAAATAGAAATCGAGCCGATATTTGGAACACTTGCCCTGTATGACGTCAAAGAAAAGAAAAAGGTCAGTTTTTTTCCTCGAGTAGATGACTTTAACTTGGTAAAACCACTTACGTAATGCTGAGCTCGTGCTTAACTAATTGAATTTCCCTCGTCTCAGAAAGGTCTAAGTGCTCTTGCGGTTTAGATCACTGAGACAAAACTGAATTAAAGTCCCTCGATGTGCATTTCCATTATCATCTTTCCTTCCCCGCCCTCCGCTGTTTCCCGCTTATCTCGATCTTCCCTCCAACAGATCTCTGAAAACTTCTACTTCGACCTGAACTCGGATCAGATGAAAGGGCTGCTTAAGTCCCACACACCTCACACAGCCATTTCCACAATGGCCCGTTCGGCAATTTTCTCCATCACGTACCCTTCTGCCGATATCTTCTTGGTCATTAAGGTACAGAAAGAACCCAGTTTTACACAGATGACTGACTTACATTTAATGGTATAAAATAATTATTTCTTATTGGCTCATACATGTTCACATGCCCTTTTTTTAGCATTTTAATAGCTACTTAAATTTAATTTGAATACAAAATGTAACTAAAGCTAACGTGTTAAAAATGATGTGCATGTATTTCAGCTTGAGAAAGTCCTTCAACAAGGAGACATTGGAGAGTGCTGTGAACCCTACATGGTCATGAAAGAGTCAGATTCCTCCAAGGTAAATGAGCCAAAAATGTGTTTTGAACTGCAATGCTCACACCCGGCAGCCAGAGTGCTAGTTTACTGCAGGGTTGCCACAGGTCTGGAAAGTACTTGAAAGTGCTTGGATTAAAAAATACGAATTATCAAGACCATGAAAGTGCTTGTGTTTACTGAACAGTAAAGAGGTCCTTGGATGTAGCCTCTGAGTTTCAGCCTTGTGCGCTAAAATTCACCCATGGTACCATTTTTATGCATTTGGAGCACAGGGCTGTGCTTGATGCACGTTCTTCCTATCCGTCACTGTCTGTGGAGGCTACAAGCATACAGCGATTTGCTGTGTCATTGGCTTTTGTACTGTCTCGTAGGTGTTCCTGCCTCAAATATGTGGCTGGTCGCCTACGCAGCCCACACGGTTAGCCCCCTCCAGCTATCTAGAGAAAATAATGAATGTCTGTGCTCATCGTTGAAATGATTAATTATGCTGTGTTTTCATGTGCACACCACAAAATTACAGGCTTTGTTTAGGATCACGTCAGATAATGCTGCGCAGCTTACAGCTCATGCTCTTTCTTTTGATATTAGCTATCTTGCTATGTTTTGACTATAGAAATAACTTTTTGACACACAAAAACACAGCATTTGTGTTCAGCAACATGTCAGAAATGTAAAAACACAAGCACAAAAGCAGTCTGTCTCTTTTGGCTGCTTGAAAAAAAAAAACTGATATACTGTGTATTGTACTGTGTATTTTTGTCTCTGCATTGAGGTTAGGTCTAAAGTGCGCTCACCTCTCGCTCCCTCCCACCGTCAACAATAATGGGAGCGCTTTTTTTTTTACCCTACTTTGGCCACTGTCACATGCCTTGCAGATACCGTGTCAATGACCCCAGACCGCAGTGCTCTATACCAGGGGCATTGTATAGACTTCAGCACCGGGTCTGTCTCAGGTCTAAGTGGTATACCCCGAAAATCAGCTTTATTTTAGATTTTCTTTTGATGCAAGAAGTTAGTTTAGTTCTTCACTGAAGAGACAATGTAATAAATATGGATGGGTGAGTGTGAAGGCCATGTTCGAAAATGAAGGAAAAGTCTTTCAAATAGCAACATAGTGTCTTCACAATCTGTGATAGGTACAACCACTGAGTTTCACATACTGGTTCCATGAAGAAATGGCCGCTAATGTTCAGAGTTTTTATGTCTTTTTTGTTAAATTTTATATAATGGCCTTATAATAAAATCACATTTTTCATCACACGACATGTTTTGCAACAAAACTTTGAAGACAAAGTTTTGACAAAATGACACTGACCGTTAGCGGCTGTTTACTTATTGATCACAATAAAGCCAGAAGAAAAAGCTCTAACTATTTTTGTGTGGGTCTCAAAATGGTTTCTATATGACATCCAAATTAGTGAGCATTTAATGAGATGTTGCCTAATTAGCATAATACAGTGCCAAAGGCATCTGGACTTTGGATGCACTTTGGATGTCCAAGTATAATTCCAGTTACCTTTGGAAACTGGTACCATGATTTAGAGCTGTATTAACCTGCCAGAGTTTCATCCTGATTTTTTCCCTTTATTCCTGGGTGGTGCCTGGCCTTACATTTCTACTGCCATCACATTAAGGTAAACCAGTCAAGTCTTTTTGTAGTGCTGTGCTGGGTTAAACTGGCATATGTGAATTTTTGGCCCTTAAGTTTGAAATACTTTGTCCTTGAAAAGTGCTTGGAAAGCCCTTGAAATGTGACATTACAAAAGAGTGGCAACCCCAGTTTCGTCGAGTCACAACTATTACTCAATTCTGTCTAGATAGTTGCAATATTTACCGTCTTCTTTGGCAGGTCAGCTCTGTTGGCAGCTGCAGATATTTGAAGCCTTTCATTGTCTTTTGATTACTTTCGTCATATCTTGTCCTCTCATCTTGCTTCAGCACAAGGAGAAGCTGGAGAAGCTGCGTCTGCAGGCAGAGCAGTCATGTAGTCGTCTTGGCCGTTTTCGTATGCCTTTTGCCTGGACGGCCATTCACCTTCTCAACATCGTCAGCAGTGTGGGAGGTCTGGATCGGTCGGACCCTGACTCTGACTCTGGTACTGCTGACTTCAAACGTGTCCTTAATTTTATACAGTGTTACATGTGCATGTGCACAGAGCATTGTTAACTATTTAACGATTTGCTGTGCGAAAAGTAACATTAAGTACAGTCATGCACATGCCTTTCTAATACTGTCTGATTTTTCTTCCTTGCAGAGCGAAAAGGTCATGGGACATGGAATGAGAGAAAGAAAAAGGGGTTTGAGCGGATGAGTATTGGCGATGACATGTGTAACTTTGCAACTTTCCGTCCAGCAACGTTGACCGTCACCAACTTCTTCAAACAGGTCAGACCCCGTCTAATTAATGTTGTTACAGTTATATTTACAATTACTAATTGTTTTACTAATAAAGAAAGTGTCACTGTACATGACAACAGCTGAGGAACCAACTAGTACAAATCATTTCTCTTGACTTGCATCACATCACTGAAGAGACAAAAGAATGATGATTTTTGTAATACCAATACAAAGTCTGCTGTTCTGTTTATATTCATGAAGGAGGGGGACAGACTGAGTGATGAGGACCTCTACAAGTACCTGGCAGATATGCGCAGACCGTCCTCTGTTCTGCGACGCCTGAGGCCTGTCACAGGTAAGCACG
Organism: Chaetodon trifasciatus; assembly: GCA_037975065.1. Taxonomy (NCBI): domain Eukaryota; kingdom Metazoa; phylum Chordata; class Actinopteri; order Chaetodontiformes; family Chaetodontidae; genus Chaetodon; species Chaetodon trifasciatus. Next base: position 512,013 of record JBBMOE010000034.1, read on the forward strand.
ATATGCTCACAGTCAAAATCTTCACGTGAAATTGTCTGAAGTCATGTGTAAAAGTTTATGGACAATTTGTGATCTAGTTGTGCATCCATGACTTGTTTTGTCCCTCAGCCCAGTTGAAGATTGACATCTCTCCAGCTCCGGACTCGCCTCATTACTGTCTGTCACCCGAGCTGCTTCATGTGAAGCCTTACCCCGACCCACGTGTTCGCCCAACCAAAGAGGTGCTGGAGTTCCCTGCTCGCCACGTATACACGCCGCACACCACCTATAGGTGAGTGCTCACACATCACACACAGAAACACTAACACTAGTAAAACAAATATACATCCACCCTGTCACTGCATGCAGGGCTTATTGTGTTTTTTTGGATATTGATTTTCTTTCTGCTTTAACTCCAGTTTGTAGTTTCAGCAAAGAGGACAGCAGGTTCTGAATTTCCAACAAATGTATGAGTTTTCTCTGTGTTTGTAGTAACAAATAAGGCAAGATACTGCTTGGTGAAACAAAAACTTTAATAATTTAACAACTTTATTTGAATGGTTATTTTTAAGAACAAAGTCTACAAAGCACTTTAAAGTCAAGAGAAACAAAAGACGCCAAAAAAAAAAAAAGTTACATGAAAAATGGATAAGAGCTACAACAGCATGGACATAATCACAGTACTAACAAAAAAAAGAAAATATTCTCTGGCCACACAGTAGATCTGTAGTCCACATGGCGGGGTTAGAAGGGAGTGCAGTGACAGTGAGGTGGGATATGGCTGGACTTGTCGCATTAAGAGCCGCGCAGACAGGGAGACATCAGGGGTGATCTTAAAAGAACTATGTCATAGCTTCACTCTGGAGGAAGGAAATTAAAACGGTAAAATACGGTAAATCAATTAAATGACAAGTTCCGAACATCAGATGTTTTGAACAGGTGACTCACCATCTTCTGCAGCTTGGAGATGTGATCACTCTGACTGTCAATGTTCTCTTTTTGGTACTGGATCAAATGCTGTAAACCTTTCAAGACACTGGACTGCTCCTCTGCTCTCTCCTAAAAAATAAAAGAACATATTTACAGTATGTCAATGAATCAGTGGCTGGTATTCAAATATGTTCAGCTGCTGGGTGCCTGTTGTTTCTTCCATCTGTGAGTAGTTACCTGCAGCTCTTTGATGTCGGGGGGTACAGAGTTGTTGAGACGCATCTCCAGCCTCTTCATCTTTGTCTTCAGCTCCATCTCTTCCTCCTCCATGCTTGCCAGCCAGTCTTTCGTCATCTTGGTCTGAGCCTGTTGCTCAGCTGTCTGGGCCTGTCAAAAGAGCATCTGCCCGTATTATCCTCTTCCCCCAACAACGGTCCCAGCGCAGCTGGCAGCTGCAAGTACAACAGTGTAAAATGCAGCTTTCTAATGACGCTCACTCTCTTAACTTGGATAAGGACTGATCCATAAACTTCAGGAGAATAATTCAAAAATGATATTGTGCCCAAACATGAACAGTTACATAAGGGTTCATGTAGATATAGTATAGGTATTGTTGTCTTTAACATTTTTGGAAATCAACAAAGTGCTGCTTTGTTATGTCTAACCAGGAATTAATCTGATGGAGATTTTAGATTATCACCATGCTTCCTCTGGCTTCCTCTGGCTTCCTCTGCTCCTGCATGTTGTGTCTTTTAGATCTGCAGTTTGATTGTAATTCTCAGTGTTTATCTTTCCTGTAATAACACAGCCACCACGTGTGTTTTCTTACCTGTAGCAACTGTATCACCTCTCTCATCTGTTTCTCCACCTCTGCAGCCTGTGCAGTCTCCCTCCCCAGCATTTGGAGAGTCCCCTCATGACTCTTCAGAGTCTGGCTGATTTTTGCCATCTTTGCCTCAGTGGTCTCATAAACATAGTTAACGGATTCGCTCAGCTGTATGACACCAAACATGAGCACGTTGACTTCTTCCTGTGGCGCAGCCTTGTCCATCTTGCCTGTCTTCCTGGCTGGAGCTGCGTGGACTGCTCTTAAACCCCCAGCCAAACAAAGCAGACACAGGCCCCAGATCGTCTTCATAATACCAGTCGCTTACAAACTCACTGTAGTCCAGTTGTCTGTTTCACTCAGTTCTTCAAAAGTTTGTGATTTCTTTTCCAGAAAATCAGCCTATTAAAGGGAACGATTGTTTGACAGAAAATCTCGCAAATGAGGAAAGAAAGCTATTAAATACATATTTGTCTATGACAGCCGTGGAGAGGTGAGCATCATCAGAGCGTCCAGTGTTCGATGAATTTGAAGGGTGATCAGTGCGCCTTATATTGGATGTGTACATGCAATACCATGGTAAAACATTAGCTCAGCTGGTTCGATCACAGGTCTTGTCCGTGGCCTTAGCCTCAGTGACCTCGCCCTGAAGTTTAACCCCAAACATACTAATTTTGTCATGTAGGTCGCAAACACATGCGACACACATAACAATGCATGTAGGCCTGTTATATCACAATCTGTGCAGTAAATCTTAGTTAATATTCTTTTAAAGATATTTGATTTTGTGGTGTGTCATTGACTCTTGAAAAGCAAATAAAATCAGCTGTTTCAAACTATGAACAGATGTTACCTCTAATGTTTGCCTTGGATGGGGGTTAAAGTGACTTTCACCATGCAAATCCAACACCGTGTCACACTCTTCCCATGTGCACACACGAAACCCTTTATCTTTTTCTTTTCTGAGAATAAGAATATGTGCTTTTGTAGGCTGGTTGTAGGTGTGATATTGTTGACAAATGTGAAAAAAATAACAAGTTGCAGTCAGGGTGTGAAACTGCCATCCTATGATTAGTATAGTATGACTCTTATCGTCTATGTACAATTAACCAACAAGCTTTCTTTAACTCCTACATGGTTTTGCATTTTTATTTTTACTTATTTAATCTGTCCTTGTCATCTTTCTCTCTCTCTCATTCACTGCCTTGCTTCATCTCGTCTTAGGAACTTGCTCTATGTTTACCCGCAAAGTCTGAACTTCAGCAGTCGTCAGGGCTCAGTGAGGAACATCGCTGTGAAGGTTCAGTTCATGGCGGGAGAGGACCCCAGTCAAGCTTTGCCGGTGAGTCACAGTCAAGGATAATCAAGTGACGTGATTGTGGCGCTCTCAGGGAAATGAAATTCAAGTCAACAGCTCGAGGCAGTGGAACACTATATGATGTCTTCTTAGGAGAGTGAACTTCTTCAAAGAGGCATATTTTTGAGCACAGAGAAGGAAAGTTTAGTGACATTTGGTGTTATATATTATTAGTTTTATAACTCTGATTTGTTTATTGAATATCAAATAGGTGATGCAGTATTTGTTTAAACTGAAACTCACCTTTGGCGTATCAAACACTCCCCAACTGTGTGTTTGGAAGGCTGAAATTTACAGTTTGTTCATTTACTGATGACACAACTGCAGTCAGACAGTATTGGCAAGTGAAGGCAGAAAAGATAACAAAACATCCCAAAAAAAACTTCTCAAATCACTCCTCCAACACAATCCACCTCTCCTCTGTTGTCCACTTGCTTAGTATAATGAAAACACTTAGTTTTGCCCAAACAACATTAAAATGCTCTGCTTGGGTGTTGCAGTTCTTTTCACAGTTACCTCTCAAGTCTACAGGTCTGCAACACTCAACATGTATAAATCTATTTATAATACCCCATGCAAACTGTTATTATATTAATGTTTGCAAACTATCTTTAAAAGGTGCAAAAATAAGTAGAATTATTAACAGAATATGAAGAAATAACAGAGATATCTCCTGAAGTTAGCATTCTAACCAGCTAGCCCTGGCCTGTCCTGTCTCATAATACCACTTTGTACCTCAGAGTCTATTAGTGTTACCTCGGAGGCTTGTGTTTGGTTCCAGTCCGGCCGTGTTCACTGAGACGCTGCTGAGCCCAGCTCTGTTGTTCATAGTGTAAACACCAACATCTTATTCAGGAGGAGATCTTTAATGTTTGAAAAAGGCTTTCAATTCAAACCTGATACAAACAAAATGAACAAAGCCTCGTATATGGACCGGATAATATATTGATTTGATTGTGGTGAAGATGATTATACCAAAAGAGTTCTTCCTATTGCTCATTGGTCATGGAACTGCTCTATTTCCACTCTGCTCTTTGACCAGGTCATCTTTGGGAAGTCAAGTTGTGCTGAGTTCATGAGTGATGCATACACTGCTGTCATCTACCATAACAAGTAAGTCTCAATCACCTGTTAACCCTCACTGTCGACCTTCCACTGGAGGCTGTCCAACGTTTCCTGTTTCACAGTGTCATCCTTAGACGTTGTGTTTAACTCTTGCTCAAAAGGTCTCCTGAGTTCTATGAGGAGATGAAGATGAAGATTCCCGCCAATCTGACAGACAACCACCATCTGCTGTTCACCTTTTACCACATCAGCTGCCAACCCAAACAGAACACTCCTCTGGAGAGCCCTGTGGGCTACACTGTGAGCTCACTCCTTCAGCTGGTCCACATTTAATACTCCCACCCATAAGCTCTCGTGTTTGATAATTCTTTCTGTTGTCTTGCCATCGATGAGAGCATGTCTGTCTTTCTGCCTGCAGTGGATCCCTCTGATGCAGCATGGCCGACTGCGCACCGGCTCCTTTAGTTTGCCTGTCTCTGTGGAAAAGCCCCCACCTAGCTACTCTGTACTCACCCCCGACGTGAGTGTGTTTAAAGAGATTGTGTGAATATCAGTTTGCCTGCCATTACCTGCTCCTTTGTGACGTGACTGAGTGTTAAATGAGTTGCATGTCATTCTGTTGAAGGTTCAGCTCCCAGGCATGAAGTGGGTGGATAATCACAAAGGAGTGTTCAGTGTTGAAGTGTCAGCGGCCTCCTCGGTTCACACTCAGGTACACAAATATGCTTTTAATACTATGCTTTCTGCCTTTCCATATGGGTTTTCCTCCCAACTTTAAACACTCTATTGAATGTAGGTTAGAGTTACTGCAGAAGGTTGTGAAATTGTAATTAATTATTCCTAATAACGTCCATATTTTTCATCTATTGTTAATGTAAACGACCTTTGTTTTTCTCTGAAAATAAAATAAAAACTAACTGGAACATATTACTGGCAATTAGGATACCAACAACTCAGAGATTTTGTTTTTTCTACCTGCTTCTTTACTGTGTACTAATGCATTACAGGTCTATAGGCCGTGGTGTGCTATCAGCAGTGTATACATTTAACATCAGAACAGTTCACATTCAGAAAATTGCAAATATCGTCAAACTTGCTTCAAAATTCTTTTTGGATTTTCAGCAAAATCCAAAACTTTGATTGCAAAATTGCTGCCTAATTAAAATGCACCTGGTTCAAGTTATGTTTGATTTTTATTCTCTTGGCAACTCAAGGACCCCTACCTGGATAAGTTCTTCACTCTAGTGTACGTTCTGGAGGAGTACTCCTTTCCTTTCCGCCTGAAGGATGTCATCATTACCGAGGCAAACATGGAGGGGGAGCTGAAGGCCAGCATGGCCGCACTGAGAGGGGCCCTGCTGGATACCTGCGTCAGGTTCCTGCACCAACTGCTCAACAAGCTCATTCAGCTCATCGTGTTCCCACCAGTCATTTCAGGCCAAATTGGTAAGTGAGTGAAGGACAGCTATTTTACATCAGTGCTACTTTTGGAGATTTGAAGTGCACTTCTAGGAACAAGTTGGAGTAGATCATGCAGTGGTTCTCTTACTTTTTCTGTTATGCTCCCCTTCAGAGGCTGCAAAAGTCACGTCTCCCACTCCACAACTTTTATCAATCATTAACAAAGAGAGGGGGTACAACAAAAACATGGCAGCAGCTGTTTGAGAACCACTGAGATAATGTGATGATGATTGATAATTACTGTTCTTCGTCTGTTCTTCATCGTTTCATTTACTTGCATGCTTACTGTACAGCCACATTTTTATCAGTGCACCTTCAGTGACACATAAGGCAGGACATCAGATATGCTACTTGTTAAGATAGACGCATAGAATTGCATTAATGTCTTGGTATGGATAAGTATTTGTGAAGCAATAAAACTATTTTCCAGCCATAGTTTTAAGTTCTATTTCTTGCTGCTCTGACTCTTAATTAATCTACAGTAAACCTCGGCCGGACCGCCTTCGAAGCTATGGCTTTATTGGTCAACCAGATCCACAAGAACCTGGAGGGAAACCAGGACCAACACGGCCGCAACAACCTGCTGTCTTCCTACATTCACTACTGCTTCCGGCTGCCAACTGCCGAACCTGCAGTGCCCCCGACAGGTGAGTCACCAGTCTGTATCTGAGAAGCAGAGCCTTTCAGTGGACCGCTTACGGTCATTTGATCGGGCACACGGCTGCTGACTTGCTAACATGTGACGTCTCCATGAGCAGCTGGCTCGCAGTCCTACGAGATGCCCATGCAGTTCGCCACCTTATCGAGAGCAACGACCCGTCCAACCAGCCTGCATCTGTCCCGCTCCAAAAGCATCAGCAACTCCAACCCGGACCTGGCCAGCACGCCGGTCTCTCCTGACGAAGAGGTGCAGAGGATCATAGGGAGCAAGGTGAGTTGTGCCTGTCTTTTGAAATTTGTTACTGTTGGTAGAGCTATACATCTGGGTACGTGTAGAAGTTTTTGGAAGTGATGAAAGTACTTTAATACTTCATATTCAGTTTTTAAAATTATGCATTTTCTTGGTCTTCTTCCTGTCACATTTTGTTAGAAATCTGCACCATGTATTGGCTCTAACTTTGTTCTCACAGGAATTTGTTGTTTCATTTTCACATTTATTCCATTTGCTAATTGTCTCATATTTTATTTTGTCAAGCATTGTTAAATAATGAATCCTCATTTGGTTATGCTCCATTTCTAGTCCCCAGCAGATAAAAAACTGTCACATTCCGACTTTCTGTTCATCTAATATCTGGTGGTTATTTTGTTGTGATGATAGTGTCTGGGCTACGCACAGCAGATTCAATAAGCTCAACTCTGTGCCAACAGATAATGTTGTTGCTTTTGTCAACAATGCAATTATGCTTTCTGCCTGTGTCCCTTGTGTTTCATACGGTACCTCCAGCCCTTCCTTTGTTCTCCCCTCTTATGCTTTCTTTGCTGAGTCAAGCTTCACTTTCCTACACTCCTCGTCCCTCACTTTTGTTTCTTCCCAGAGTTATCCTTCATAATCTCTTGTGTGGTGATTACTTTCCCTTTACTCACTGTGCCCTTGCCTCTTGCCACACTGTGTGTTTGTGTTTTGTGTGTGTGTCTCTGGTGGCTTATGGCAGGGCATTGACCGCTCCCACTCCTGGGTAAACTCTGCTTATGCCCCTGGGGGCTCCAGATCTGTGCTACGCCGGAACCCCAACTCCAGCTGTGAGCTCAAGCAGGTGCCAAATCCCTCCTCCTCCTCCACCTCACTTGCCCTTCCTCACCACCTCCATCCTGAACCATCTCTGACCAACTCCTGTGGGTCATTCGCTCCCTCATGTCTCAGGGATTGTATCCATATCTGCTTCTGTCCGCCTCTCAGTCTGCTAGCCATGTCCTACCTGTCACACCTTTTCATCCACAACTACACCCTGTCCGTCTTTCACAATTCATCCTGTCACCGTTGCGTAACAGATCATATCTGTTGCGAGACAAAACCTCTGCCTGCTGCTCGTCATATATCTTAACCGGTCTTGCACTCATCATAGAAAGTTGTCTGGCCACCCATCCATTTCCATTCACCCATTTTCACATCACTTTATCCTCATCTCTGTGTGTTCACCTCACCGTCACTCCATGTCAGGCAACCGACCGCAGCTGCAATCGCATGTCTGCCTTCCTGGACAGCGTGGCCTTGTTTTCAGTTCCCACAAGGCAGATTACCAAGAAGGTAAAACTGACACCTACTGTAACAAAATGCAAAAGGGCCAATCTTTAGATCAAACTAACACATTTTGATGTCTTAACATTCATCACCTTCCAGCATCATTAACATTCATCACCATTCATGACATTTTAACGTTTTTTTCTGTGAGTTGGCGTGAAAATTTGCTGACACACTGACATTTAATAGTGTCTGGATTTGTCTGAAGATTTCATGAGGTACTAATTAATGTATTAAATTATTGTTTAATATCACTTTTGAACCTAAATCATCACTTGATAAATAATTTTAATTAATTAAAATCATTTAAGTTGATTTTGTTTTACCTGAGTGATGGACTAAATAACTAACAATTGCACTCGTGAAAACAAACACTTTATTCTTAAAAGCTCATCTAGTTTCCAAAATGGTTTCCTCCCATAAGCTAAAATTTGCCCTGTGTTGGTTCTCATGTAGCTGCTCCATGAGGAGCTGGCATTGCAGTGGGTGGTCAGCACCAGCACAGTGAGGGAGGCCGCACTGCAGCAGGCCTGGTTTTTCTTCCAGCTAATGGTGAGTATGCCTTTGTACGTTTATACTGATTCTATTAATTATCAAGCACATGCGCAACATTTTCATCAAGTGACTACTTTTTCTTATTTGCCTCCTCTCCTCTAGACAAAGAGCATGGCGCATCACTTGTTCCTCACCTCGAAATTGGACACTCCTCGGCGCCAGCGTTTCCCAGACCGCTTTGTGGACGACATCGCTGCACTTGTGTGTGCCATCAGTGCAGACGTTGCCGGTCGATACCACAAGGTACACAGACCATAAAGCCATACTACGCTGCAGATTGTATCAACACTGCATGTTGATATAATCGGTTAATGTTTAATGGCCTTGGTGCCGTCAAAGGTTATTGGCTAACATATTTTGTCATAGTTTTGTTAATGAAGTGAACACCACTTCTACGCTTTCATTGCCTTCCTCTCTCTCTCTCCTCATGCATATGTCGCTCTCTCTCTCAGGATGTGGAGCTTGTGGAGAGGTTAAATAGCAGTCTGGCCTTCTTCCTGAATGACCTGCTGTCTCTCATGGACCGGGGCTTTGTGTTCAACCTCATCCGCTCCTATTACAAACAGGTCTATTGCTCCCCTCCCCTCCTCACGCTCTAAGTCCCAGTGCTCCCACGCACATTTTAAAACTGCTTGTTCTCTCTCAAACCATCTTGTGTGTTAAACAGATTGCCAACAAGCTTCACACGGCGCAGAACCCCAGCTCTCTGAACGCCCTGAGGATGGACTTCACTCGTATTGTCTGCAGCCACGAGCACTATGTCACCCTCAACCTGCCGTGCTCCACTCTCAGCCCTCCATCCTCGCCCTCTCCCTCCACCTCCTCCACCACTTCACAGGTACTGGAGCAGGCTGGGAAATACAGTATAACTGAGTTAAAGTGCTCAAATATTAGTTTCATAATCTAATCCCTCTATCTCATCTTCACCCTCCTGTTTGTTGTATCCACAGAGTTCAGCGTTTTCCAGTATGGTTCAAGACCAGGGTGTGGCCACCATGTTTGAGCTCTCCGTCCCGTTTCGCCAGCAGCACTTCCTGTCTGGCCTGCTGCTTACTGAGCTCTCTCTCATCCTTGATCCTGATGGAGAAGGGTAGGCTCTGGAATATAAGAATCAAGATCAGCAAACTTTGAGCTTTAAAATGAAATGCAGTGCAGCATTAAGTGCGTGTGCGCAGTAAGAAACACAACAAATGTACTTATACATGTGTTTTACCCACAGGGTTTTCTTCCTGCATAAAAAGGCCATTAGTGCTGTTCACTCCCTGCTGTGCAGCCATGATGCAGACCCCCGCTACACTGACCCTCAAGTCAGAGCCCACATCGCTCAGCTCTACCTGCCCCTCATCCCCATCGTCCTGGAGACATTGCATCAGCTCCACGACTTCTCTGGTCAGCACACGCAGCCCGCTCATATTGTCATAGCTATCCCTCTTAAACACATGTATTTCGTTTGCAGAATGGTTTTATCTCCAGTAGCATTGCACTTGAGAGTGATTTTCTTATTTCTTCGTAGACTCCTCGCCCGCTCGGGTCCGCCATGCCTCAGCCCACGCCGACGACGCTGACCCAGACGGCGGCAACACTATCAGTCAGTCTGTTGCCATGGCAATTGCCGGCTCCCCTTTGCCGCATGCCAAAGCCAACCCTTTTGCACTGCCGACAGTGGTGAGTGATAACAGCAGGGGTCAGGCTGTTCCCCCGGGCCCTACAGACTGACAGGTCACAGATCTGCCACTGTGTGGGAGGCTGCTGCTTCAGTTTGACAGACGATCACGCTGCCCTTTCCATAACCCTACACACATTTCCATGTTTTCCTTTTTTTCCTAAGTACAACTGCTCCTCTCAGCCTGTAGGTGGCTCTCTGTCATTTTCCTTTTTAACTCACTGTAAACAGCCATTTTGAAGACTGCCACTGAGTCTCTGTGCTTGTCTTCACCAGGCCGGGCGCCAGTCCAGCTCTCTGTCTGCCGAGTGCAGCAGGACTCTGCTGGTGTGTTTCCTGTGGGTGCTGAAGAATGCCGATGCAGCCCTCCTGGAGCGCTGGGTGTCTGATTTGTCTGTACTGCAAATCAACCGCCTGCTGGATCTGCTGCATCTCTGTGTCTCTTGCTTTGAATACAAGGTACAATAAGCAGGTGCTGTCACTACTATGACAGCCATTCATCACTCATTAACCCATTAGGAGCTTAATTTGGACATGCCAGTGCTGCAGTACATCATTTCACTTATGCCATTAGTTGTTATGTATCAAACGTACATGTTATGGACGAGATACCGTTCCTTTGTACGCTCTTAAATCAATATTTTAGCTCTCTTGCACTTCTTTTCTTAGGGGAAGAAGGCTCTGGAGAGGATCAACAGCCTAACATTCAAAAAGTCTCAGGACATGAAGGCCCGACTAGAGGAGGCCATACTTGGCACCATTGGGGCTCGTCAAGAGATGGTTCGCCGCCACAGAGGTGAGTGGCCTGAGAGCACAGTAGTGTGTGTGTGTGTGTGTGTGTGTGTCAGTAGCTGTTCTTGTTTGAGGTCTTAATAAGTTTTTGTTTATGGAAACTGTAATTTGTTTACTCTTCCAGAAAGGAGTCCCTACGGCAGCCAGGAGAACGTGAGGTGGAGGAAGAACGTCACTCACTGGAGACAAAATGCAGACCGAGTCGACAAGTATGTTCATTATGTTTTTTTATTTTATTATTGAATTATTATTATTTATTTTTAAT